>OY253751.1:9844720-10444720 GCA_958009045.1 Oxytorus armatus | reverse complement strand
AGTTGCTGCGGTGACAATTTAAGCGGTGACAGTTTTAACGGTGACAGATTGAACGGTGATAGTTTAGTCGGTGACAATTCAGACGGTGACAGTTTGAATGGTGAAGGTTTAGACCGTGACAGTTTAGACGGTGATAGTTTTGTTCGTGAAGATTCTGCACGTGTCGAATAGAGATTCACGAGAGTTGAGTGGTGACAGTTTGTGCGGTGACAGTTTTAATGGTGAAAGTTTTGTTCGGGAACAGTTTTGTCGTGACAATATTGTGAAATATTCGTATGCTCGTGTCAGTTTGGTCGTGACAGTTGAGTAGGTGTACAGTTGGAATCTGTAGAACCGCGGTCCTGCCATAATAAGTATGCAACAACCGATGCTCAAAGTAATGCGTATATAACGGGTGCCTCCATAGGGAAAGCTGCTATAGTAATAAACGGTACCACCGTCCCTACTGCCTTTTCGTTATCCACCAGTATCGATCATGGTTTGAGTGATGAAGCATTACATCAATTTCGATCGTTCTTCCAAAAAGTGCGAGTGGTCATAATCGATGAAGTTAGTATGGTCGGGGCTGAGTTGTTGGAACGAGTGGAGAGAAGGTTAAAATTAATAACAAATAGACCTGACTCCCCTTTTGGGGGACTAGACGTGATATTAGTTGGAGACTTAAGACAACTTCCACCTGTTAAAGCTACACCAGTGTTTAAACAATCCAAACATTATATTGGTTCGCAACCTTGGCGTTCATTCAAGCTTCATGAACTTACGGAAGTCATGCGTCAGTCTAATGTTGTATTTTCTAACATGTTAACGAAAATTGGAAACGGAGATCAGTTAGATGAAGAGGAAATTGCTATACTGGAAACAAGATTTGTAACGGAAGAAGAGGCTAATGAATTGTGTCCTCATGAACTAAGATTAGCTTATTCCAATAAAACCGTAGATATATATAATCGACAAATTTTGGATGCGCAACAAGATCGGATTATATCGAGAGCTGTGGACTTCATCTCTGGTTGTGAAAATGATGAACAACGAGAAAGTACACGCAAGGCACTTGAAAATAAAAAATTACCGGCTGACACAGGTGGACTATTACAAAGTTTAACACTTGTAATTGGACAACATTATATCATAACTACAAACATCGCAGTCGTAGATGGATTAGCTAACGGTGCAATGGGTACATTAGCACAAGTCGAACAAAACGAAGAAGGGCAAGTAACTCGAGTATAGTTACTATTTCCATGTAAAAAAACGGGAATGAAAGCTCGAAGTGCTGCACGATCATTCCAGGTAGAAAACAACATCAACCTATTAGCTGTTCCGATCGCTCGACGAAATGCAACAATTTACCTGAACAGACAAAGATGTATTTCAGCAAAAAGGAATCATTTCACTTGCGCCTGCCTGTGCTTTGACTATACACAAGTCACAAGGTGGGACGTTTGATGAAGTCGTTTACTACTACGAAAAAGGCTTGTTTACGTTGCAATGTCAAGGGCTACTTCAATACAGGGTTTATACATCATTCCCGTGAATGAACAAAAGAAATTTTATCATTCACGCAGAAGTAACGATCGCTCATGTGTTGCTTTGCGAAATGAGATGAGCAGACTACGTATTAACCCACTCGTCACGTTGGAAGAACAATTATTTGATTTCGTAAGTTCAAGAGTGGGCTTATCAATCGTGTCATTTAATTGCCAAAGTCTCCGCGCTCACGCCGGAGACCTCTCAGATCGAGTCATGAAACATACCGATATTTTAATGCTGTCAGAGACATTCATGGACGACAATCATCCTCCTGTACCGATTCCAAACTTTGATTTTGTCGTTAGATTTCAGCGGAATGAAAAAAGAAATTCAGGCGTTACCATTTATCATAATCAAGGAGACAAGTGTCATATTGTTACGCCTCATCTGGATATAAAGGCTCCTTACATGTGTGACGCTGAAATAACGATTTCAACATCAGCAAGAATTGGTGACTTGTGTGCAGTAGAATGCCAAATCAGGAATCGCGAACATCTAACGCAAAAAAACGTGTTTTTTAATCTCTCTCCTGCTCACTATCCTCTTCAACATCTTACCCCTTCCCTCTACGAATACATACAACAAGTTTCACTTCAATCGTGCGTCACGACACACTAGAATTTTTTTTTATTCCCTCGTCTTCGAAGATTGGCATGCAACACGTTGAATTATTTAGTTGGCTTTTATTATCGACTGTGCGGCACAGGGATGCGAACGACATTGGAGATTTAGCTCGTTATTTGGTGAAGAGGGGCAGAGTGAGACACTGTGTGTGCGGCAAAGACCTCGCTGTTAGATAATCCCCAAGTTCTTTTACGTCGACGCTCGTCTCTCTTTTCCATTTTACTAATAACGTGACAGTTCTCAAAGGAAAAGTCTGCCACGAATAACGAACGTGAGGCTTATATACCTCACGTAGCGTATATACTATATACAATATGCGCGACATCGGACCGAGAACGCTTATTTCATTTGAATAACGTTAAAGATGTCATATTCAATGTCATGATGCGAAACTACCATTCGTGTTGTTACATTCCTTAATTATGATTTTTACAGCCTTTGACTTTGAGGCCGCGGCGTCAAAATGTACAGCAGTTCTCTTTAATTAATAAAGGTACGTCCTCAGAGTAAATGAATTGGAGCAGGCATTTCAGAACTAAAATTACATATAAAAAGCATTGCGAAGAAAATCCAAGTTGAATTCTGAATCGGAGGAAAAAAATACTCTTGACGCGAAGCAAACAGGGAGTATCCTTTAGTATTTATATACAAGCCCGGTTGTTGTGCCGGTGGCATCGAATACACATGTACATCAATCATCGTACAATACTACGTGTCACGTATGTGCCGCAGGGGATAAGGGGAGCTAAGAAGGATTTGAAATAAAAAAATCTCACCGGGATAGATTGTTTTTTTCATTCTCATCCTGCTCGTTAGTTTTTCATTTACAGGCATTGGCGACCTGTTTTTTTTGCGCTTCGTCGCAAAATACCGCTTCAAAACATATAAGGTAGACCGAGGAGGTAATAGTTAAATGAATACCAATTGAATAATGGTTTATTGATGAATTAATGAAAATTCATTGATATTCACGAATAAAAACTTGCAAGCATTTAAACAAGATTTATGTCAGTATTTTTCGACTAGTAAAGTTTTGATAAAATTGTGTCGTTCGTAAAATGTTAAATTTCATATGCTATCGTATATATGATCCCTAGAGTGCTTTTAGTGCCCTAAAGGTTTTACGACAATCCTGAACGGCCGCCCCTCTACTCCGCTATGTACATCGCCCTTGACATGTTGAATTTCCGGTTAAGACCATCTTTCAATTTCCGTACTTATTTTCAAATAATGTTCACGCGTCGGGGCCTCTTACTCTTTTATCTCGTAACGTCCATCGAACTCGAAATTTCTCGAATAGCTCGATAAACTCGGATCTTAGAATCGTCGGAGAGCCAGTGATTTAATAAGTAAAGGGCCCTTTTACGAACAATTGGTAGAATTTCTCTCCTCTCCGACATTCTTCGACGATTTCTCTCTCCCTCTCATTCCTCCTGTATTCCGTCCTTCATTCCTCTGGCGACTTTCATCCCTTGCGGCTTACCCAATTGCGGTGTATTTGGGTTATATGAACCGAATGTATATATCGACGATGCTCCATCACCGCGGTAATGTCACACATTGGTTAACTTTCCTTTCGACTCGTGAGAAGCCCCCGGGGATAAGGTTTTCTTTTTTTGCTATTCGATCTTGGACGGTATACGCTCGTGATATATTTCAACCCTTATAACCACCATTGACCTAATGTATTCTTACATTTACATGACTTACGATACACGAACGATCGCTGCAATGTAAATCGACAAAATTTTTTTTAACATCAGTTGGCAAAGAGTAATGGTACCTTTGTAAGACCCTTGAGGGAGCCTCTCCATGTACCTCGGAATATTGAGTCTCGTGACCTAGTCTACAAACGATATGGTAGCAAAGTTACCGTTACAGTTATCGAAATTCACGAGAGTGTAAGAAACCGAGTATTATTCGGCTTTCTCGCACTCTCGTGGTGTGGTTACAGCTATAGCTTGGGAAACAGGGTGTCTAGAAACATTCAGCAAACGCTTTCGTTTCAAAGAATCCAGACAGCTAAATATAACCGGCAGGATCGTTTATATAGAATCGTAAGCCTGTGGTATAAAGCCTCCTATAAACTGTACGTCAGACTAATATGCCTCACAATGGAAATGGCTCCCTCTTTTCTACAGAGTAATGTGAATTGAATGAATTAACCATTTACGGCCATCACGATAAAGTCTCTCTCTCTCTCTCTCTCTTTCTCTGCCTTTCTGACAGGGAATATTCTCTATCGAGAATAGGTTAAAGAGATTAGAGTAACCATATTTTGCATTAAATGGCAAAATCACACTTAATCAAAGAGCCCTTGAAGAATGTAAAGATGTCTGTGGAGACACGCAAGACTTTATGTCGCATTTAAAGATCAATAACATCCCTTACCTAACGTGAAAAACGTCGTTCTTTCGCAAAATTTATCTCCACAGAGACAGTTTCACGGAAGTGAGTAAATTAATTTTTAAAACCAGAATATTAATGTGAATCATTAATTGATAGCGGAAAAAGTTTTCTTCAAAATGATGAATCCGATAGAGGATTTTACTGTTTTTGGCAAAAATCTGAGATCATTCGACAAAAAATCAAAACATTATGGTGCTTTCAAGTTTATTTGTTAATCTTGTCCGAGAAGTCTCATCGACGAATTTAAGATCGATGGCCATTCTGCTCTTACACACAGTCCGTCGAAAAGAATGACCGCCTTCGCGAGTAGTTTGCTGTTTCTCACAAAATATACGACACCCTCAATCTGTCGCCTTAAACCGATAAAATCACGTCGATTACACAGAGGTTAACGATTTTTTTTTTTGCGAGATTTATGAGAAAATGACCCTTAAAGCTCGAAGCTACTGGGATGTGCCTCAAGGCCTTAAATAGTACATCTACGAGTATATATACAGGTACTGGGCATTTGAAGTGGATTGCGGATATCTTTGTCGATTTTCGCGAAAATTTTACGATTTAAAAAATTTTAAAAAAGTACATTCAAGAAAATTTAATAAGCTTTCGAGCGAAACGGGCCTCATTGAGTTTGGTCAACAATTGCGCGCGTGCGCAACGAAAATGTAAGGGGATCGGTCGGCCTCGTTATTTAAGGGTTGCGGATGCAATAGAGGATGAATATGGTACTCAAGTAAGTGATTACGAACAAGGACGAAAACTACTCCAGGATCATTTGGATGCCCTCCCCGCTCCCTTCGCTCCCGTGGCAGGAGATGGGATTAAAGTGGAAATCTTTTGTCGGGGCTAGCGCAAAAACAGCCAGACCGATTGAGCTCATTTTTATCGTGGATGTATTATTCATCAGGGCCTATGACCACGTGAAAAGAAATTAGCGTTATGATGTTCTCCGGAAACTGTGGGGAGGTGCATATTCAAAGTGCAATTTTCAAATTTCACTTCAAATGCCCAGCACTGTATATATACCAATATCGTTGCTCCTCTTATCTAAGCGGATAGAACATTATTGAACGTACCATGCATCGAGTATAAAAATGCTATATCATATTTCCCGTATATAGGGAGTACGATATAACCATTCGACTTTCACCCTTTTACATTATCAATCGATCCATTTCTTCTCTAGCCCATAAAAGGATCGTTCACTTAAACCTCGCTTAGAAAATTTTACGCGACAATAGTATAGACGTGATATCAAATGGCAGTGATACAGTGTTGTATATAATATGCTCTACACAATGTATTATAATAGTTTCCTCGTGTGAAGTGACGATTATACCGATGAAGGAATCAAGATTCACGATCCTGTCTGTGCTGTGACGCGTTATCTGCACCGGTCGCAAGAGCTTAAGCATTTATATATATATACACGTACAAGGCAACCCTATGGAGAGAGAGAGGTATATGCGAGTTGCATGTATAATAGATCGTGGGGTTATATACATTTCCATACATATATATACATATTCACCTCACATCATTGCACTCTGGTATACTGTGCTATTATATAGTCGCGTTATTCACGGTCTATACTGCAAACTGTTATAATGGTATCGCTATGTATATTTTTCTTTTCATTTTCACGGAAAATTTCCGTCGTACTCATAATTATTGCCACGTTGGTTTCTGTCTATGAAGGTCGTAAAACTTCTTCAATGGAATATCTCTGGCGCACAGAACCGGACAACAAGAGTGAGAAACATTTTACAGAAAATTTATTTTGGAAATAAAAAAAATTCTCTTTCAAATGAACATTTTTCTTTTCGTTCGTTATTAGTGTTTTCACTGTATACATATATCTATTCGCATTTTTATGTTCCTTCGAAATAATTATTTCCACACATTGAAATCTAAATATTTGAGGGATGAAAAAACTACCCGTAGCAATACTTGGGGGATAATTTTCGTCCCTCAAGTAGTTAGACTCTTATTTGTCGAAATGAATCGACGAATTAGGGTCTAACTACTTGAGGGATAAAAATTATCCCCCAAGTATTGTTACGGATAGTTTTTTCATCCCTCGAGTACTTAAGATCTAATTTGTCGAAATAAATCATTGTTTCGAAGGGACGTAAAAACGCGAATAGATAATAATCATTATTTCGACAAATTAGAGTCCTAAGTACTTGGGGGATGATAAATATCTTCGTAACAATGCAAGGAAAAGGAATAAAAGTTGTCGCGCGGGTCTCGCCGATCGAGAATAATTTTCTATCGCGTGTGCGCTTTTCGATGAATCTCGTTCGTCGTTCTTTTAATAAATCGTGGACCATCTACTTCGATCATAACGGGTCGCGCATGGCTTAAAACTGTAAAGCTTGTCGCTGCGTTAAATTGTCAATCGCTTTTGCGCGGTCGGTGTTGGCCGAGAACGAAACAATGTTACTTCGGCAATGAAATGGAACCAGCTGTGTCCCAGTAACCGATGACGACAACAACGACAACGACAACGACAACGACGATGACAACGACGACGACGACGCCGACGACGACGACGACGAGGTTTCCAACGACACCTCTGCAAAACTAAATTGAAGCCTGCGCATCGCGGCGTTACGAATCTCTCGGTGAAAATTTCGCCATTCTTGTTTTACTTCTCATCACTCTCGATATATGATATATAGCAGATATAGTATATATATATATACTAGGGGGGCTCTTCCCCCCTGCGCGCTTCGCGCGCCACCCACCCGTCCACGCCCCCACCCGCGCCTCCCCCGCCCACACCCCCACCCTCGCCTCCCCCGCCCCCGCTCGATCCCCTCAACTCTTGTACACGGCGGCGGCGGCGGCGGCGGCGAAATATTTATATAATATAGAGAGATATATATATACACATATGGGGCATTTCACGCCAACTCGACCTGACTATATGACCATAAACAATTTCCAGCTTTTTTTTAAAATGCGTACAGTCGTAATAATCTAAACTGTCAGTTTAACGACGAGGGCCATTATCGTTTTTGTTGACATTTACACAAAATTCCAACATTCGTTGATAAAATTTTGGATCTTTGATTCGGTTTTATCTAAAATAAACCAAAGTGGCATAACCGAAACAGTTGTATATTTAAAAATATAGTTTTCTATCCAGGAATTGTCTGTGTAAATTTGAATAAAATTATTAACAGTCCTCAACGTCAAATTAACTGTTCAGATTATTACGTCTACACTCATTTTCGCGAAAAATCCGGATGTGCTTCATTTTCTTTTGCTATCACTCTATAATATAAGCAAAAAAAAATGGTGAAGGATACAGTTAGGTTGAGTGAAATTCCCCATATATATATATCGGCGTGGTTGTATATTGCTTTTCGTTCAATTGTCGTTCGAACATCCGACGGAATGGGATCCCTCTACGATGGTACGAGATCGAACAATGATGTTCCAATAACATAAAATCTCGTGTGGACGCCGCACTCTAGTATCTAATTGTATAATCATATAAAAGCTCACAACTCGAAATCGCCACGATAATTGAATACTGTTATTACTCTTTTCATTTTCTCTCATCAAATTCGAGATTTGCTATGCTGAAGAAAAAAAAAGACATCATCAGACATCGCTAACTGATTTTGTACAGTAAAGAAAATAATTAATGAGTATTTTCCATTTAATAATAAAAAGAAACGAATTGTTTTTTAAATAAAGTTTCTGGAACGAAAAGGGGTAGGAATTTTTCTCGAATACGTTATAAAACGATTTCGACAATACACAGTATGGAAAATTCGTAAATTTAAATTACATGACGTTGAAAGTACAATATTTTTTATCCAACAACGACTTTTACAATTATAATTTTGCAAAGACAAAAGTGGATTGTTCCTGCGAGGCTATACATTTAGCCTCAAGGTTCTATGTTTTTTCCTAATTCAATCTATGAGAAATTTCACTGAGTACTCGTGGTATAAATTCATTCACTAGATTTGCCTGTAGATTATGTATATAAAAAAGAGAATGAGAGAAAAAATCTCCCATTCACCACTCCCTTCGGTGATATCACATCAGGAAGGTTGACTTTTATGTTTTTTTTTTTTTTTTCGAATTATACGACGACTGCCATATTTCCGCGTAGGTACCCACACTTCTAACTTTTTTTTTCGGCTTTTACCAAGCTCGCCTCGAACAAGGAAGTCATATTTAATCGGTGCTTTTCCAACCTCGGTATATATCCACTTCCTCTCGTAAAATCCTTTTTCAACCGGGGTCACGAATTACTTCCGTCTTTTATTAACAAAAAGAAGGATAAAAAGAACATAAACCAATAAATTCCCTTTCGAGTACCATAAAACGGACACACGTTTATTGTGACTCGATTTACAGCATACATTTTTCGCGAATGTAGGAAATGTATTGGTATTAAAAAGAAATCTATTCGATGACAAAATATGACTAGGATGGCAGTTATTTTTTGTTATTAATTTTATACGTAGTGTCATAAAGCGCGTTTAATTTTTGTTTTTTTTTTTCTTATTTCTTTTAGTTTATCGTGAACTTTCGATTAAAAAAACGATGGATTCGTAGATATTCGAAGATTTTCGATTTCCGATCGAGTAAGCGTTTGCAGCTTTTAAAAAGTGAACAAAAAAAAAAATTTCTCATTTTTTACCCCGATTTTGCAAAAAAAAACCTAAAAGTATTGAATAATCAAGTGGTTATGTTCGCTTTCGCCACGTCGATTTAGGCAAAATTTGTTGTCAAAATTTGGCGAAATTAATTATCCTATATAAACATGTTTTTTGTTCGCAAACAAATAAAGCGATAACGATACTTTATCGATAGTTCGACGTAGCGCCATGAAAGGGTTTAAACATCGCAAACGAATCGGAAAGGATCGGTAAGGATCGGAAAACAAACGAAAAAAAAGTGTTATAGAATTTGAGCTGAAAGACGCGCCGAAAGATCACTATTTGCGCGTGAAATCTGATCCGAAATTGTATATCGTTCGCGAATATGCACGCCCATACTGGTTCATACGAGCGTGTATTTGCTGGGAAATATAGCGGAGGAGCGTTAGTTAAGCAAACATCAAGAATCCGCGATGTATCGATGTCGTGAGGTGCATAAATTCGAAAAATAATCCCCTAAACTTTCCGAAATATGCAAACAAATTCGCGACTATATTGCAAATTTCCGATGCGACTATATGCGAATTTTCGACGATACGCGAAAGCTCTTTGACGGATATTTATATATTTCATCGTAAACATGCTCCCGACGAGCGGCAGACATGGTAAAATATTACCTATCCGCTTTCATCAGGATATCACGCCGGATATTATATACTTATATACTTGGGTTTTTTATTAGGTGTATATTGTATGAACGCGCTATTTTTCACAATATCCTCGCGCGGTGTTTGCGCTTTTTTTTCTAAATTCCTCTTTTGCTTATAGCCGATAAATTCGTTACACAACCTCGACCTCATTAGTCGGCTTGTATTGAATAAATATTTATTGCATATATGGGACATGAAAATTTAATGATAGAAAAATCGATCTTTCATGAAGTTGAGATGATTATCGCAAATATATTTTTATCATGTGTTAACTACTCAACTTGACAGAATTGGTCGATGAAAAAATTATGGCCCATTTGAAACCTCGACATTTTTTGGTTTTTGAACAAGTGGATAAAAATTGACAAAAACATTTTTTTTTTCGACTTTTACGACGTTTTGAAAGCCTATTCGATCGGAAACTTTTCGTTGATTACGAATAACATCGAGTTTTTGACGAAAACTCAAAATATCAATGGGAAAAATAGGAAAATCGAAAGAATCACAGTTCCGACAATTTTTTACGGAATTTCTAGTTTTTCAATGGGATAGTTAGTGAATTAAGGATCAGCGGGTGAAAATACATCGGTATCTACAATATAAAAATGGATGTTGATATATCGGTTTAAGCTTAATAGACTTCGACACCGTTTGACCGATCACTGTAAAAGTGGGCACATATATGTATTGATTCATGGAGAAGGTTTTTGTTCTATCCACTTGTTGTAACTTGCCACAAGTTGACGCTGTAGCACATCAACTTCTATACCGTACAACCGATAGCCATGAAAATTAGTATACATAGGTATTTGAGCACGGAGAATATTTTCGCGCTATCCACCTTGTTTTAACTCGCCATCATATCGATGACGAAACAATAATTTGTGATTTTTAGTGTCGTCAATCCTCAATAATAACAAACCAGGCAGGACAACCTCTGCCGGGTTTTGCTAGTACCGTTATAAAGAAAATAAAAATAAATCACTATATCCAACAAAAAATGTATCGTCATATTAAATAGATACGTTCTTCGATCCGTATCTTTCTGGGCTTATACTTCTTAACCATGCACGTCAACTTCTTGGACAGCAATTCAAGTAGAATCCTGTGGTACGTACAGTGTACTTTGCTAATCTATAACGAGATTGCATATTTTTTAATAGTAGAAAAGATGTTGTTAAGTAGAAGGATCAAAATTTGTTCATAGTTGGTTTTTTTTTCAGAAAACTTGATTTTCCCGTGAATTTATAGCCTAGCAGTTTTTTTTCGGTCTCTGAAACCCCGATGTATTTCGCGAATTCGTGGGGCTGTAATCTAGTCTTGTTATGTGCCAAATAACTAGCATGTCGGAGCTGAATTGTGTTAATCTATCGTTCAAAGGTCCTAACTGCTGATGTTCAAACTCGTCTTTGAATTGTTTCTCGCCCACACCCACGCCACGGCCATTTATTAGCAGCAGCAACAGGACGTAATATACAAGATATATAGAAACACGTATATAGCTACGTATTGTGGTTCATCCACGCTGAGAATCAATATTGTCATGTAAACAGCTTCTACGATCTTATCAAGACCTGACGGATGCACGCGCAATTCAATCTCATCACGTGAGGTACGATGGAGATGCTGCATCAGATACGGGTGGTGTGTGATATAGAACACGTTATTCAGTACTGTCAGAGCGAAGAATTTCTCATTTCACAGCTTTCTTCGAAAATAAAAAAATGCACAATTTCGTACAAGTAAATAATGAATAATATATTTCTTATATACAAAGGGGACTACGCGTCCATTGCTATCGGTCACACAGATATATATACCGAGTCTATATACTCTTTCCCGATTGAATGAAAACTTTGTGGATTATTGAAAAAAAAACCGGCTCGACCAGAAATAATCAAAGTTCGAGGGTAAGTGTAATTTTTCCACTTACCAAAACCACGCCGCCCATCTCCCAAAGCCTGTTACGCTGAGCTTTAACGTCGAGCGTTTCATTATTTATTGAGGGAAGACCTTGGATAAAATCGTAGATAGAAACAGTCACGAACAGGTGCAAAATTTTAATTATCTTCAAGCCAGAACCTTCCAATTTACGATTAATATTCTGGCTCAAAATTTATCATAGACCCGATGAACAACGTGATAACGTACAACACTTGTGTTACCAATTTTCCCACAGCGATATCCTAATCGCACGTATATACATATATAGTGTATATATTTTATACATAGAAACGTAATTTGCGCCTCGTCCCCGGAGCATCTCGTGTTCAACATCCAACACACCCTCACCACGTTATCATATTTGTTGTCAGTGGTTCCCACACGAACGACCCATAGGGAAAATCGAAAGCAAGGAAATCTGATCGTTCTGGTAATACGATGGGATTGCAAAATTCCCGAAGGAAAATGTAATTTACTAAAGTAAGAAGAGGAGAAGCAAAACAATTTCCACTGTCACCGGGGATCAAATGTTTCGTGCACTGCTCTTCAAATTTGTTTCGATTATTCTTCACCGACAAAAGGGAGGTTGAATAACAGTAGGTAAAATAAAACTAACGTAACCTCTTGTTATCTTCGGATATGAAAACCCTGCTTGTATCAGCATAAGTATGTTTTGCGATGGTTAGTTTTTTTTTGTTCAATAAATATAAAAATATAATCGCTAATACGTTGGTAAAAATAAAATAAAATTGTAATATTCAACCTCTTTCGTAATAATACAATACGACCGCTATTGTGATCACTGGTTATATCGAGATTGAAGATAATCATGTGTGATTGTAGTAGTTTGTATATCGACGAGCAAAAAATTTTTCTCCTTTTGCAGCCGAGACGACAATAAAATAAATTTTCCCAATTTCGTTGTCGCATAACAGCCGTGTGGAAAAGTCACGGTAACTTTCGCGAGAAAGTAAAATATATTATCCTCTATTCCCGTTTTATCCGCGGTGTGCTTTGAGAGAACCGTGATCTTGGACCCAAAGCGTTCTAACTCGCTCCATGTTTTGCATAGAAATGTTTGCACGGTAAAGTTTTTCCCGGGATTCTCGGAACAGAGCGCTCTACTCCTCCGGTTAAGCCACAGAAGTGACTGGAATATCTCTCTCTCTCGTTCGCCCTCTGTCTCTTTACCTTTATAACAGGATTTTTACCTAGATTTGACTTGGCTGATGCATTTCGTGATTTTTTTTCCCAACATCCCTCGAGGATTTCCGCAGTTGAGCTTTCGTTGTTTCTCTTTTTTATAAAGCGTACAAATATATGAGACATTCCAAGCCAATTCGATCTCACCGTTAACCTCGCCAGTTTGTTTTCATTTTCTTCAAATATTGAAACTTCCTTTTAATATTTATTTCATAGTAAAAAAAAATATTTCTAAGTGAAAATAATAATTTTTATAATATATTATAGAAATAATCATAATCGTGAATTGATCAGTCTGTGAAATTGGTCAGTCAAAGGCCTTGACATTTTATTTATTTTTTATTTTATTCAAGAATTCAAAATCGAAACTACTTTATGAAATAACGTGTGAGTATTGAAAAATATCATTATTTTTATAGTGTCTTCGTTAATATGCATTTGGCATTATTGCTATTATTTTATTTTTTATTTTTATTTTGGTCCACCGTATACCCTTTTGGTTTTTTACGTATGAACCTTCCCAATTCCATTTTTTTTTCAATTTTTCCCTCTATCATTCCCTATCCGCACTTCGCTAAACTAACCTAATTTTCATTGCGCCCGTAGACGTCTCAGCTACACTGTATCGCACTTTCCATGGACACAGAGAAACTACGAAGAACCTGTGTCGATACAGACGGCTTTGTTTAAAAATAAGTTTCAGTTGTATTACCATCAGAAAATGAGAAAAACTACCTGTCGTTCAGTAGTCGGCGCGCCTGACAGTGCACGGCTAAACGATCACCCATTCAGGTGGTAACCGCGGCCAAAGCTTAACTTGGGTGTACGCCAGAGCCCGGCACCGACCGCGCGTCCACTGTTGTCGGTGGCATTATTACTACATTAATATAATATCTGGCACATTTGATTTTTACTCATATTGACGATACCTTGTTTAAACAAGTTACCATCAATATGATTGATTTAAAGAAATATTTTTATTCCATTACGATATGGTAAAGTTTGCATTGAATTTAATTTTCGAATTTCACTGTCAAAAAAAAAACCAACAGGAGGCTTAGAATTTTTTATAAGAGTGTAAGTAATTTCGTGTAAATGTTTGTATAAAAATTGCAATAAAAATTCACCGTAGAAATATTTTGCAAACAAACATACACGTTATATAATCACACTATCCGAGCTTTGTCAAATATTCATCATCTGGGATGGTGCGCATGAATGTTTTATATGAACGTGTATATAAATATATAGGATATTGAGGAAGCTAGAGGATTTAGTGTGAAAAAAAAACTTTTGCAATCAGCCATCACTGGATGTAGTAAAAAGAAAAACATTATCTCTGGCTCGCGACAGGAGAAACAGAGAGAGAGAGAGAGAGGATATACATGCTGATGAATTGAGGGGGATGGAGTGCCCAACGGACCGGAGAGACTGTTCATTTTGCGAGGCTATGCAACGGATCTGCAATTTTTCGTACCGAGCTTCGTTTCGAAACACTCTTCGTGCTTCTCTTTCGACGTTTTTTCGTTCACACAGCCATGCGCGCGAGAAAAAAAAAAGTTTTGTCGCTTTGAGCAAATCGACGTTCGTTGCGGACGTACCAACGAATGTGGTTCAGTTGTCGAAGCAAAATCTATGGTCCCTTCAACAGATATTTGGTACAGCGGACAAACGTAAAACAAAACGACAATATATGTATTGTCGGGCAATGTATGTGCCTATGTGTGTGTGCGTTGTACGTTGTGGATCGTCGATTTAATCGGGAAAACAGAACCTTTTTGTTTTGTGCAAGGGTGTGTAAAAGTAAAATGCAACATTGATAAGCCTCGAATGTGACGAGTTTCAATGAGAAACGACGAAAAGGTTGAAATGGTATAAAATATTTCGGCGTTTTTTTCCCTCATACACGTGATATCGAAATGTGAACAGTGATATACAAATATTGGCCAATTTAGTTGTCAATCTGCGCCTCATGATTTTCATAACGTGTCACATGTCACAATCTACCCTATCGTTAATGGTACGCACGTCACAGTGTACCGTACACGCTATGGCTCAATACGCGTTGGATAATCACGATTTTCTATATTATAATCTTCTAAATTTAATATTTCGATGTATATTTGAATAATCCAAAGTCGATCACATTTAGGATCGAATAAAAGACTGAAAAATATCGTCATTCATTGATGAAGAAGCAATTTCCTGACGGTTTAACAAAAACAAAAGCGTGGCATAGCCCACTCTACTCTGACGTTAAAATTTCTATCTTGTAGTTTTTTTTTTTTTTGGTCTCGTTGATTTTTCATCCCCTTTCGCGTTTTTTCTGTCATGTATCGATGGAAAAATATTTGCTGTACTCTTGTGCGATGCATATAAGTAGGAGAAAAAATAATATATATATATATATATATATATATATATTTGAACGCGTTGAAGGTTCGATGATGTATCACACGAGACCGCGTGCGAGAAGATAGAGAGCTCCCCTGTGGACCGTTGCGTGTCAGCAGCAGCCGTCTCTTTCTCCCTTTCTCTCTATCTCTCTCTCTCTCACTCACTCTCTCTCTCTCTCTCTCTCTGTCTCTCGCTTTTCGCTTTTCTTAATATTTTTCGAGCCACCGCTGTTTGCTGGTTCTACGTCAGAGACACTGCCGTACAGCATCCACGCATCTTTCGGCATATCGTAGCTCCGTAAGCTACGTGCGTGATCTTGAGAAATGTTTTCTTTTTTCACCCGTCTCTCTACTTTTCATCGCGATAAATCAACGTGGCTGTTGCTTTTTCGTCGGACGAAACAAAAGAGCATCTCTCTTTCGCTTTTCCACGATTCGTGTATTCTCGAATTTGCCTTTTTAACGGGAGGAGATGGGGGAGTGCAAATTTATAGAGGATTTCGAGAGGATTTTCGGAGAGCTGTAAATTTACAGAGGATTAGAGAGAGCATATTTAACGAATAACCGTGAAATAATCCAAACGTAAATTATTTAAGGATTTTCGTAGTTTTTATCATCACGCAGAACATCCACGCGTCTCTGTGAAATATAATTAGAAAAAATTAAAAGCCACGAGCTAACTCTCTCCAAATGAAAAAGAAGAAAATTCAAATTTCAAAGGTATTAAATTGAAATAAAAATTAATATTCATTATTGAAGATTATTATGTCAAATTATATTTTTAATTATTCAATAAAAGTTGTAATTATTATTATCTTTTGTTGGGCAAAAATTACTCATAATTATTAGCTCGTGAAATAATTTTGAGCACTGACCGTTTGTTATTATTATTTTTATTTTCATTTTCATTTAAAAATATGCGAATGCCACAGGTTTACAAAAGTTTTACGAACGGTAAATCAAATATAAATGTATATTAAAAGAAAGAGAAGAAAAAAAAAAGTTTACGCAAACTTTCCCTCGTGTTTATATATACAGTATTTCAAGTGTGAAATTTCGTACATTTAAGTACATTCGAGGCACGTTCGAATGGTCGGCAGGGGGTTCTTAGGATAAAATGTTTTTAAAGACACCCTCGTAGGTCTTCTCAATTCAATGAAATGAGGCTCTTGCACTCCGCCCATTCTGCGAGCACTTCCCTCTTAAAGCGCTGCTATACGAATGAAAAGTTTTTTCTTTCAGTGGGAATTTTTGTTGCTTCGTCGATCGACCAAAACGATATCACGAGCACGAGTCTTGTGTGCTACGTGGTGTATTTCAGGCCGGCAGTTATCATGGACTGTTTTCTCTAGAAAATAAAAAAATAAAAGAAAGTCGAACCGACCAAAAGATTCGTGACTCCTTCTCGTGTCTCGTAAAAATATGAAACGATTATAGAGTCTGTGTTTGTGAAGAAAACTCATTTTTCTCGAAAAAAGATGAGAAAAGAGAGAGAGAGGGAGATCACGACAGTTCTTCATCCCTGACTCCAACTGAACGTACAACTTTGATGTTCCTCAACGATGAAACTCAAGTTGGATTTTACTGTTCACTGAACCATTATATATCGAGAGACCGGGAATTTTAAAGATGGTGTCTCAAATTCAAAATATCATAAATTCCGAACGGACCAATAATAAGGTCGGTGATTTTATTATTGTACTTCTTTTTCTGTCGTCAACGGATCCTTGAACAACGTAAGAGTGCCTGAAATCTCAATGCGAATGATGACAAAGAGTATAACAGATTATTATTAGTATTTCCATCGTATATAAATTGTCAGGTTTTCACGTCCCTTCCTCTTTGTTCTCATTTCCATTTCTTGAGATACTGCAGAGTGTTGTTCGCAGCCAGTCTTTCCTAACGCCTTATACTACGACGCATTTGTACGAGGGCAAAGGGAAATTGCGGAAAACCTGACCGATACAGAGGGATACATTTTATTGTATTATCAGTTGTATTGCCATTAGAAGCTCAGAAAAAACTGCCTCCCATTTAGCAAGTCAGGTGTGCAAAGTCAGAGTGCGCGAATAAGCGGTAACCCATCACAGTATTGATCCCGGCCAATAATGCTTAGCGTGGAAAACCGACAAAGCCGCGAATCACCGAACGCAGTGTCCACTGCTATAATCCCGACGTTTGGGGGTCAAGATGCAACTGGGCTGGAATTCACACGAGGATAGGTACAAATAAATCCTTTGGGGAATAAACTCGTGTGGCACAATCCCGGGATTATCTTCTGTCAGTAGTTTCTGCATTCAAGCAGTGTGATCAATGGGAAAGAGTCAAAGTTTGATGGGGTGGCGTACGGGGCGATAGATACATGTTCATGTGCTTTTATTGCATATCGTTGCTAAGAACTAAGAACATCGTTGTACTTTACTAGGAACATCTCCAACTCTGTCCAGTTATGACTTCGCGGAAGTGATTTTCTACCGGAAGGTTATTTTTCTGATAGACTTATTATTTGTTAAGGGTCGTTAACTACCTTCTGTATTTCGTCGAACGGTATTCTGCGATATATTTCCCAGATATACCAACAAATAACGAATAAATTGATGAATTAAAACGCCACACATTGCAATTTATCGAGAACAATGATACGTTAAACATTTTCGCTGGATACATCGGTGCTCGTATGATTTCAAGCACAGAGAGTGTTTGATAAATGTCCTCAATTTTTTCCCAATAGAAAATTCCATCTCGTTATCTATAATTTTTTCTCATCAATTTCAAAATGTCATCTAATCAATTGGATTTGAATTTGTCGTGGGTATAGTCAGAAGTGGTCATCGAACAAATTCGTGAGAGGAGTTTTCAATGATAAATGGTACACGCGGAAACAATTTCAAATTCAAGCGTATATGAATGGATAAATGTTCAACTTTTTAGGGTTTCGTATCGAAAACGGAACCCTTATGGTGAAACTCGATTGTCCGTCCGTCTGTCCTTCTGTCAAAGCTCCTCCTAAGGGGGTTCAACCTATCGACTTGAAATTAGCCATATAGCTGGAGTGACATGTCCCAAAGATAGGTCTCCCAGTTATATATTTTAAAAAACCCACATTTTTGGGAATTTAACCAAAATGAGTGTCCCAAGTTTTGTCTGATTTTCTGGCGAGTGGGGTATCATTTGAAAGGGCTTGCCCTAACAACTGTCTGACTATTTTTTACTATTTTTTTTTTATCTTTATTTTTAACATTATCCATCAAATGATTCGAGTTTTTCTATTCTGTCCCGGCTTCCTTCCCTTAATTTTAAAACTGCCGCATCGAAAATTCTGAAATTGAAGAAATTCTCGGAGAAACGAGACGCCCTGTTACTCTCGACGTTGGCACTTTTTCTCTCGCACACATACGTTCGCGTATCTCGTGTGCTCTCTCAAAGTGAGTGGCACCCGAAAGAGCTGAGGAACGTCTCGACATAATGTCACGGTTCGCCCGACAATGCGAAATAAAATTTCGAGCAAACAATATTTTGACCGGATTTTCGTCACGGATAAAAATTGCGCTGACTCGCGCGCCATACTCACTGGAGACGGGAACGTGTGCGTGTGTGCGTTGAAATATGTTCTCGTACACTCGAGTTTTTGACGTTTCTTCACCTCCGGAATGAGAATAAAACTCGGCGTTCTATTGCAAAGGAGCCCTCTCGTGAAAGCGCTTTTCGTCAGTGAGCTTTGCGATTTCTTCACATTCCCCGGCCCGCGATTCTCTTGGCGTGTCTCAATTTCCACTGAATTTACAATTTTCATTCAAATTTCCACGTGTTAATGTGGAACTAATTACAGATTGATTTTTGGCTCCGAAACAAGATTCACATTCCTAATTCTGAGGGTATACGACGAATTTTAATATCGATACCGATGTTTCAATCAAATCGTCATAAATTTCACTTCTTTGTAATTTGTATTTTTTTTTGTTTTTGAATCATTCAATCTTTGTGATCGAAAAATCGTTTGAGATTTGTGCGACAAGTTCATAAATCATAAAATCTAGCATTAAAAGCGTAAGTAGGACTTGGCAAAAATGCACTTCATGAACATTTGTCGAATCCGTCTAGCGTCAAGACAAAAGTCTACCCGTTATATGTATATGTAGCTCACGAGGTTGCGAATTTACGAAATAAGTCTACGGTAACAAATTTCCACCGAACTGCAACTGTACGAAATAAAAGGTCACTAAATGTGCAGACGTGAGCCACAGCTGTACGTAATACATTAATTGCTAGCATCATTATCGTAATTACTGTTGATTAAAACAAAAACAATATAAATATATATATATGTATGTTATGTATAAAAGCCGCGTATATGAAAAGTCGTTAAAAGGATTCGGGGTAATTCAAGGAAAACAGTGCGGAAAGTAACTGAGCCTGCGGTGTATAAGATAAAAAGGTGCTGGAAGAAGGTAAAACGATTTCACGCTACGACACCCTTGGCCCCATTATTGCTTCTCAGTAAACCCCCGTTCATTGCGATCCAGTGACTGCGGATTTTGCCTTGACTCCCCCACCCCCAAACCAACCCCCAACTCCAGCGTCACTAAGAATATATAAAGTCTCACGGATCGCTGATTCTCAAACAAAAGTGTGTGTGTGTGCGTGTGTGTATGGTTTGTAACGCCAAGAGGGACCCGTTACTACTTTCGCGAGAAACGCATTTATTACTAGTTCTCGTGTTACACAAAAGCAATTTTGTTTCTTTCTTGTATATGTATATAGTATATATATATATGAACGTTTCATCCCTGAATGAACGAGTGGCGTTGTTATGTGCTTTAGAAGAAACTGTTGTACGCAAATAAGGTAAAATCTTGGAAGTCGGTTGCGGTCAGTGAATTTGCCACCCAATTTTAAACGAGAGACCAATTTTTATATTTTTCCCTACGGATATACGCAACGAAGAACGTGCCCGATATCATGAGGGATTTTTTTTCTCCCTAATCGAATTCGTGGGTAGAATTTTACATGCCAGACATATATTGTAACGCATATACAATATATATATATTGCATAATATGAAAATATATAAAACACCATTGGGAACAGATGTGGCAGCATAAACGTGTTCTTCGATCTAAGATGTACGGATATTTATTTGCCTCCAACCGTATCGAGAGTTAACCCATCGCTCCAACGTGTACAGAATACATATACATTCTACAGGGGATACTGGGGAGTAATTCCAACACAGGTTCCTCTAAACGATTTGATTTATATTGAAATATCGACAATAATGAACACTGTTTTATAATTTTTTCGAAAAATTCTCTATAAATTCACTCGAGCAGAAGTAGAATGATGTTGATTGTTGAAAGTTTGAAACAATTCGTCAAAATTACGGTATACGTAAATTTTGAAATTATAGACATTTGATTAAATCGTAAATATAGCGTTTGAGAAAATAACTGTTTGAGTGAAATCGTCGAGGATCTTTGGGCAATTAAGATGATTCCATGTAACCTTAAAGTTGGAATATTCTTTTAGGAATTCTTTTCGTGGAAAACAAAGAAATTGAATACAAATTTATCGTCCGGGCAATTGGACTAAACGAGAACTATGTTTGAATTTGAAGTTGATTCAATTTTTTTCATTTTCGCTACACATCTATTGGTTCGTAAATTATTAGAAATATTTTTCTCAACAATCAATTAAGAGTCGTATGAACAGTATGAAGATCCAGAGATGTTCATATAATTGTGGAATATACTTGGAATAACGGTCAGTTCGATTATCTTGTGAATAAATACAATGCATTTCGTATTATGCATTGTAATCGAGCCTATACGTTTAAAGGGTGCTGCAATTTTACCCTGCTATAGAAATATACGAAAGTCGAGTATAAAGTTAAATATTAAAGTTTAACACCGACCTGAGGAATTCTAAAGAGACGCAGTAAATTGGCAACTTGGATTGACGTAACGGAACTTGCGGCACCAACGACCCCGCTGATGACTTTCCGTACGGCTGTTTTGTTGCAATGATACTCCGCCCCGTCAATGTTGCTTATCGAACCTGAAAGAAATAAAGTAAATCGTCGAGTCATTTAAACATCGATAATCAACTTTAACAAACGATTTTTCAATTCATCGCGTTTGTCTCTACAATGTATATTTATAATTATAAAAACTTGTATTTGTTTCGCGAAATAACAGAAACAAAAATTGATATTTCGCTCCACATCTTTCAGTTTTTGGGTCGCTTGTTGTTTAGCATGAACAAGAAAACAGACAAAAATAAGCGACAAATATCTATGTTATTAGATTGATAAAATAAAAATAAAAATTCCGTAAATTCCCACATCAATTATTTCGTACCAGAAGCCAAAGACCAACACTTGCCTGTATCAACAGAATAATATCTCTCGTTACATATTCCGATATCTGATTCACCACAAAATCCCCCGACAAATATACTATGCATTTTCGCCCCCGACATTTTACCATTGACGAGGCAGTTGTAAAAAATGTAACACGAGCAACAGTTTGGTCGTGAGCAATTTTTTTGCAATAAGGTATAAGAAATGGACGAGCGATGCAATCTGAGAGAAAACTTTTTTTGTTTCTTAACCACCCCAAATATATACGCATTAGAAGGCATTGACGTTTTTTGATTTGGCCGAGTCGAGACTGTGGCTGCGATAAGGGTAGAATAGTATTTGACGCCGCAGAAAATCGACATATCTATATATCTTTGTATATATAAAGAACATTCCATAATTACTTCCGATCACGATATAATTTTGCCGACGACAGAGAAAGAGAATGATCGATGTTCTTTCGCGTGTCTGTTATCGTACGTGCAAAAGAGCGAGACAACTTTTTTCGTACAGCAATTTCCTCCATCCCCTCATACCACCCTCATCTCAGTCATTCGACTCCTCTCGACTCTAACCCGGACTTTTCTATCATTTATAGTTTTCTTATCACGAGACCGGAGAGTTTATCGTCGAAGGTTTTCCAGAAGATGAAATTCCTTTCACGCCGAAGACTTGGGTCTTTCATTTTTACTCGTTACATACATATAACAGAGTAAAGAACGTTCATTTAGCAGTATGTTACACTTTTCGTTCCAATTTTGCCGAAGCAACGATCTGATCGTTTGTTTTATGAAATCAATAGATATGTTTAGTTGCTAGATTACCTTATTCACCTAAAAATATTAGATTTAATGACATCTGCGAGGATACCAATTGAAATAAACGATGCCACACTCTTGCCAGAACATTAGTTCATGATGAACCGTTATTTCTTTTTACGCAAATCCATTTTTCAAAAATCGCCTCGACTTTTCGCCTCGACTTTTCGTTGTTAATTGAATGATTTTTCCGAAAGCATATAACGCTTCCTAAAAAAAGCTTGGTAAAAGCTGGGTTTTCGTTCAAACACGTCGCTGACGAATTACAAGGCCAGCAAGATTGAGAAAAAAAAGACTAAAATAGCATTCTGCCATTTCGGTGAAGAGCAATGAGAAAAGATAAGGAGAGGTTACTTTCTGATTAGGTTGATTCCATATTTCATATGAGAGAAAGTTTTTAGTGTGCATCGCGTATATGTTATCAAAGAGAGGCATCATTTGCTACAATGATTTATGGTTTATATTTTACGCGTACATATCTGTATTATATCTCATCGAGATTTATTGATCCTACGGGATGGGCAAGGCTGTGTGCGCTCTATATATCGGTAATTGTATAGCTAATTGATGATAACGTTGAAACGATAAGACTACAATTGATGATAGAGCGCGAGAGAAAGAGACACCTGGTAACGCGTGGTAATTTGAGGTAGGGATAGAAAGAGAGGGAAAGAGAGATCAATAGTGAATAATAAATACGGATCAATAGTGAATAATAAATTGGGAGTTTAACGTGCGGAATGTGCAGAGTGATGAAAAGCTTGTACGATCTATACGTCATCGGGTTTGCAATTAATTCGCGAAATCGTTATCAAGAAACCCACAGAACCATACAAAATCACAAAACTATATATGAATCTGCATATAAACACCGATCGATTTCATGCTTTTCATTTGAATTCATGCTCTAGATTGCTTCCAATATTCCAAATAGTCGGAAACTCATATTTTCGTAAAAATTTTCGGACGAACGAAAATTATCTTGCAGCTAAAAATTTGGGAAACAAGTAGAGGGAAGAACACCCTTCCTTTTCTTTATTAACGAGTGATGATTTTCATTATTGTTAATTTTCAACGTTGCTTCAACAATATTGATGTTCGAAAATATCAAAGCGATCACGTAAGAGAATCATAAAGAGCAATTTTTAACATAAATTTCGATAAAGACAGATCAATCAGAGAGTGGAAAATCGAACATGTAAGCTGATTAAAACATTTTCATCGTACAACGATGATTGCACTAGACGAAATTTCATTGCATTAATTAATAACACTTATGTTTGTCATAAAAAATATGACCCAAGAGGGGTAGATTGTGAAAATTACGTAATAAAAAATGACTATCAATATGTGGGAAACGAGCACGAAGAGGTTAAGGCGTACAGGATCTGTGTATACGACGCACGAGGAGTATTTCTATCGGTTGAAAAGCAGAGACTCAACTTGGAAGCGGTGAGAAACTGTATCGTAGCACCTGTTGAATTTGAGCATGTCATGGCCACTACTTTACGGGAAAGTCACTTATACCACTCATTTATATATATATATAGATATTCATATATAAATATATATATATGCATATCCATGTATATGCAATGTATAGCGCAATGTCTAGTTCCATTGAGAGTAAGTATATACACGTATAAACTTGGTGCTATGTTATTAAAACTTTGCAAACTTTTCCGAGATACAGTCGATGCCCCGACTTCCAATTAAACTTCCGGTTTACATTTCCGGTACTTGAAATATTACCCTCTATATGCATAGACATATATTATGGTTTTAAAGTTCATTCAAATGAGATGGAATAAAAAAAAAACCGGTAAAAAAAGATTAAAAATGATCGTTGGAAGATCAAAGAGATTATTTACGAAAGTTCCTACGTTACAGAGGCAGGTCAATCGAGCAGTAAGATTTGACAAATTATTTGCACAAGTCTTGGAAAAGGACGGTAACGTTAATGATGCTTCATTTATACCAAAGAGAATTTACTTGTATGGACAAAGTAAATAATCATTGCACACTTCAAAATTTTTTACATTTATCCGGAAGGCATTTTTTTTAGTTTTTTTATAGTCAAGTATGTAAAATCCGTGAAATTATTTTGATTTTTGTGAATGAACTTTTAGGAATTGTTCACTTTTGGTTATTAAAATGGCATCTACTAATTTAGTTCATCCCTTTCGAATGTACAACGTCTTCTGCCTTTTATACCCGCCCTCGTCTATTCCAAATCTCCCCTCTCTTGTGCGGCCTGTAGCTTGTCTTGATCCCACCGCATCGGGTTTGCCGAGGGCACAGGGCATCGAAGAACCTTCGTCGATACCATCAATTCTGGTATAGGTGTATCTGTTAGTGAACCATCGAGCGATAAAAACTTTGCTGGGAACACCTTCGGAGCCTCGCCCATGGAATCCACGATTTTTCGCAAAATCCATCGTTATATATATTTTTCTGTAATAATGTAATTATTCTCTAATAAAGGCTCGCCTTTATTCATACGAGTTCCCTTTGATAAAGAGTGTTTATACAATTTTTGATATTTTCACCCTTTCAAGCCGTCATTTTATTTCGATCAATGCAGATCGATTTTTTTTTTCAATTGTAACTGTTCGTTAATACTTATAATTTGTCTACGTCGTACATCAATAGTGTCAGTGGGATACTTTATACTAAATTATTGAATTCGTTGAAATCCCCTATCATCAATATACATTGGAATTTTCGTTTCATCAAAATACTATTTAATTCTTGTTTACCACCTTGTACAGTAGGAAGAATTTTTAATATTTAAAATCGAAAAATATAGAGAGTGGCTTACACTCGTTTCCCATAGCACACGATCTCTGCACGAACTATCGTGGCAGTAAAAGGCGAATTTACGGTCTGCAGCGGGTCCAGTCAAATTTCTAGCCAGGTTTTATATATATACGTTATACAAACAGACAACATTCGGTATTCTGCACGCGTTGCCAATTTACGGGAAACCCTTGCGCTGTATACTCGTATATAGCGTCAGCAAAACTTTATTAGGAAACGCCGGTGGTGCATCGATCCGATTTTCCTCGATAATAAAATCTCACGTTAAGCCTACAAGATATAGAGAAAACCGAGAAAAAAAAGCGAATTCACGAGCGATTGAGATATATAGAGAGATAGAAAATATATTGGGAAATCGAATGAGAACAACGGATATACCTGACCTATAGACTGTCAAGTGACAACTCGAGAATTATGTATGTCAAGTATCCGAGCTGTAGTGTCTCAAGCACTCAATATTCTCATCAAGAATATCTAATTTTGTTCTGTACAGTGCTAGTATACCAGCGGATAAGTTACACGTATATATACTGTATTACGAAATACAGAGATATGTAGATTAGAGAAATATCGAACGATATTTCTCTAATCGAAGAAAACGAGTCAGGCGGACAGTCAATCAAAAAACTATAAATTTGTCGTACTAAGGGCTCACATACACCTGCGCGCGCTGAAAACCGAGTAAATTAGAAAAATTATTATAAAGGTTATATGGTGAAAAAAAAATTTAATTGTTGATTTCACATTTTTTATTAACTTTGCAACTACAAGAAAAAAAATTTGATAATTTAAAAAAAAATATTAACATTATTTTTCACGGGTATAAGTGGACTACCGATGAAAAACATGGTCGACATCATAACATCACCAAAAATTGTCCAATCTGCAAAAATAAAAACGAATCTAGTAAAATAATGTTGTAGTAACAGTCTGACGGAGAGAATTTTTTTGTTTTTTGTAAATAAAGAAATTACAGTATTTTAAACTTTAGTATGGAATTTAAAAAAAAATTGTTAAAAAATATTTAAAATTGACTGAATTATTGTGCTGACAAAAACATAGTTTCGAGAACAACGCGTTGAAATAATGTTAATATTGAAAAAAAATTTTTTAATTTTTTTCCTATAGTTGAAAAGTTAATAAAAAATGTGAAGTCAAGAATTTAATTTTTTTTCACCATATAACCTATATAATAGTTTTGAAAATTTACTCGGTTTTCAGCGCGTGCAGGGGTATGCGACTCCTTAAGGGGGGGAAATAGGGTTAGGACATCGTTTTCTCAATGATTTTCATGAATTTTTTTATAGTATAAAAAATGAATATAATTTATTGAAACTTTTAGAATGATTTATACATATATTTCAGTATATACTATAAAATTTGTATACATATATTTAAGTATATACTATAAAATATTAGCGACCCCATATTGCAGGTCACAATCAGACTCAGCATTTTGTGTACATTCTAGAAGCCGCAATTTTCATCTGAAATCAAACGAGGTTGGAATTTACTTTTACCAAATTTGGTTGACCGATTGGTTGAAAACTTTTCAAACTAGCGTGTACGCAAGTTAAAAAAAAGTCGTTTTCAGAAAAACGCGTTTGAAAAAATAGTACCAAGAAAAACAAGCAATATTGGGTCGCTAATATTTCATAGTATATACTTAAATATATGTATAAAAATTTTATAGTATATACTTAAATATACATATGTATAAAATATTCTCAAAGTTTCAATAAATTATATCCATTTTTTATACTATAAAAAAATTCATGAAAATTATTGAGAAAACGCTGTCCTAACCCTATTTCCCCCCTTAATGGCTTATAATAATAGAACGAGTCGGAATTTTCATTTAAAATTTTGGGAACATGTTTTTCAATAGTTTTACTAACAATTTATGAAATAAAAAAAAATCGATGTTTTGAACCGTCTAACCTTATTTCCTCCCTTAAGGAAGTACCGGTATTCCTATACTGCCTTACTTTAACGCGTGTCCATTGTTGCCAGTCCCTATTAAATAAATACTTTAATATATATTCCATTATGTATTTTACGGACCTTAATCTCCTTGACACTGATATCATGCGTAAAAAAAAGTCATCCGGCACAAATTCCTGAAAGCTTATCCATAAATATTTTTCTTACGATGTACTTTCGTTTCCCGGAGCATTATTTCAAACTTCTTCTTCTCCGCCAATATTCTTGTTTTCTCTTCGCCGGAACTTTTACGATTGTATCTTCCTTTGTCGCGTACCATTTCGTCCATGAAAAAAATACTCAACCACATGCAAAATCGACGTAGGAACGATGAGAAAAAAGATTCGTGTGTTTCTTGCCCCCGCCCCGCCGTTAGGAAAAACACTTTTAGTACATACAGAGCGCAGCATTATCCACTACCAATTTTCCCCTGTATTCTCTTTTTGTTCTTCTATTTACATTGCTTTCTTCCGTGCAGCGAAACATAAAACTTCGAATGGTCCAAACATATATTATGTACAATAGAGTCGGTGTGCTATAATGGTTTCTCACCGCCGACATCTTTATTTCTCACAGGCGTGCGAAAAGTCCGGCTGCGGACGGGATTGCACCCCTCAAGAGCGGTGGGCAGAGGGTTTGAATGAGAGAAAAAATAGCTGATTCAGTTTTTCGCATGAATTCCAGGGCAACGAGAGATATAAAAAGATTTTTTTCCAGTATTGTTGACACTTTCATTTTTTCCATCGACTGCAGTCATAACAATTTTATTACTAAATGGTTTCGAATGTTGCTTTTTTTTCTTATCGTACGATGATCATCCCTGTCGTTGGAAAATAAATATCACTTGAATGTAAAAAAAAAACAACGCAGATAAAGGCAAAATCGCCTCGAGATATTTTGGCGTTTCATTTCTATTCTATATAGCATACGTCGAGCGAGGTTATTTTTTTCATTTTCACAGCGAAATCCTATCAATAGAGCGTATGTACACAAGGGAATAAAAAGAAATGAGAAATAATGGAGTCTGGTATACGAGATGAAATAATAGAGTAGACAACGTCTCCGTACGTGTGTAAAAGGCACGAGAATGAGACGACAAAGAAATAACAAGATTATATATATATGTATGCATAATATGGGGTATTTCACATGAAAGGTTATAATGGATTTGTTTAAAGACAAATCATTTTTCACCATCCACATATGTTTCGAGAGAGCGTGGAAATATTGACAGGGGGTAATATGGCAGATTGCTAAAAGAGGAAGAAACTCTTACAGCGGAGATGAGAAATAACAAAATGCGGTATGTCTTTTAGTTTTACAATAATAATATCACAAAATCATGGACCAACTCGGAGATTTTGAGTATCGGACGTAGATCAATTTGGCGTAGAATCCCTCGTATACATGTATATGTTACATATGGGTGGAAATAGATGGCCAGATACGTGAGAGAAAAAAAAAACGTACACGCATAGAACCCTTGCTCCTTCTCTCGCCTCTGGATGTGTAGAAACTTTTCTGCGGGCTTATTCCTCGGGGAGCAACCTCTTTCACCGGGACAAAACTAAACCAGACTGTTGTGTGTCCTCCCAAATAAAAAGTACGCGACCACGAGTGAATGGGACTCTGAGGCCCTCGACGTTCTTGTCCTCGAAGACACTTTCGTTGATGTAGTTTTTTTTTATATATACCTCGAGATATATAGCCCGTTTCTTTACTATATATAAGTGGATATATATATATATATATATATATATATATATATATATATATATAGTATACGGGTTGAACATTACTTGGTGTTTACCTATTTTTGCAAGCGAAAAAGTCTACTTACGATGTTGAGAATAATCAGGGTTCATTGCTGAACTTCCCGTACAGAAATTTGTTAGGGAATGCCGGTATCCATTATAATCCACAATCGAGATTTATTCGGGATGCCTTAAAACACTTTTAATTCACATTTCCGATAAAATCTCGATCGGGATTTATCGGAGGGCCTTAAAATGAGTATCCCTCACCGGATTCCAGCTGGATCTCAGACCGTGCCCGGATTGACATTTTCACATTTTTAGGTTCCTGAAAAAGTGGGCGAAAAATTTCTGCTCGTTTTTTGCAATGTTTCGATACCGCGTTCGATCGGAATTTTTACACTGATTATTAATGACACTGAGTGTTTGTTGAAAACTCAGAAAATCAATGGGAAAAACGGGAAAATCGAAAAAGTTCCCTTTTTGGACGATATCACGATGGTATCACGATCGTTCGTCACGAACGTTCGTCTGACTCGGGAAATCAGGCAGCTGGACACAGTTAAGGATCGAGATCGGTATCTCCGTCGGCCTTCTTTTTACAACCATTGCAGTTTCGGTCATAGGATCTGATTGAATCTTTAGACGGATCGTTAACGGTGGCCAGCGGATAATTACGGGAATCCAGCTGGATTCCCACCGCAATTTCTACATGGTTTGCTGAGGGTGAAAAACTTGGAGTAAGTGGAAAATGCCAAACAGCAAAACGCATGAGGTTTTTCATCGAAAAAAAATTGCTCCCTTTTGGGTTTCATATATTTCTCAGACATGTGCATGTTATATGAACCCGTTCAGAGGAGGAGGAGGGGTGATATATGTATATGACTTAGAAATGAACTGGTTAACGACAGAGAAATGCTGGATGCAGGAATGCAGGGAAATAGCACTGCCACTGGGGAAAATACCATGAGCTTCAACGTGAGCTTCGTGCAAGATTCTATGAGAAACCGTCGTCGTAATAGCGACGTATTTATCGCCTCTATCGATCATATTGTACCGTTCATTTTTCTTCCGCGAAACGACTCGCTGAGAGATTCAATATTCAATTCTATATATATATATATATGCATATGCAGGTAGATTTATAATCGTGGCAGTCATTTCTTCAGATGCCGCGGAGTCGTTTCCCTTCAACCCTTTTTTTTCTAACGCGCTATAACTTTGGCAAATCGATATTGCGTAATAAGTGAAAAATGGCTGTCAAGATTTTCTTAGCACGGGTGATTTTTTTTTACTCGCTTCACCTGCTGCAAGAGACTTGGCTATGGATCAAAGTTTGAAAAGATAATAGACACACAGAAGTGTTCTTATATAATATGCCAATATAGCGCGGTATATACGATTATTCGTAAAAATGAGGGGCTAAAGTTTTTCCATTATATTTAAGTTTATGTGCCCTTAAATGGAAGTTCGACAATCACACAGAACTCACACAGATCGCACGTCGAGATTCAAGCAAAAAGCTCACGCACAGTCATTCGCATAATTCACCTCCCCGGGCTGTTACGTTTGAAAAATAAAAGTATTCAAAACGAGGCATCTTCTCATCGGTCAGGAACTTATTAGTTATAAGCAGGGTGCGTGCATGTCCCACCTCGCCGACCAATAAGAGCGCAAAGAACGACGAGGAAAGTAAGTAAGAAAGATGTTAAGGAGAAAAATGAAGGGAGGGCGATTCGGATGAAAGGAAAAAAAAGGGTAGTTGAGAGATAAAGCGGGTAGTTGAGAGGGGGATGGAATGGGAGGGAATAGACCATAAACAGCTCAAACGAAATGAGGGGAGCGCGGAAAATTCGTGGATTGTGAAGAATCAATATTGCACAACGTATACAATGTGCAGATAACCGAGTAAAGTAAAATCTTGTGACAAAGAGTGGGATACCGAATGAGCGAATAAATGAGAGCTATTTGCAACGAAGAAAGGTGACTAAAGGGGGATAATGGACAATTCTGACGGAAAATTCATCAGTTTTTATGGGTCATCGAGAGAATTGAAAATTGTGTGAAATAAGAACAATAAGAACAGGGAGAGCACGAGAGAAAGAGAGAAAGACAGTGATAAGTATTAGAAGGTACAAGGCAAAGAGATTGCGATAAAAAACTAGTCTTCTCTCTCGATGACTCTTTTGAATGACATCATAAATTGAAATGGGAATGCTATTTATTCCATTTAAAAAAATGCAACAGAATGTGCATGTTTGTGGAATTTTTGGAAATTTGAGAAAATATAAATGAACAACGCTTTGTGAAAGTGATTGAAAAGAATGTGAACCACCTAAAAGATTTAGCTTGAAAGAACTATCTTTGTCGAAATGACGGTGATCATAGTGATTTTGTTAACGAAAAAAAGAAATTCAGTTCAATAAAGTCGAGACTGAGAGTTCTATAAAGTTTCAACCCCCTTCATTGATTCTCATCAAATTCACTATCAACCATCCATGATCTGTGCTGAAACTTAAAAGTTTTTTTTATCGTTACGTTGGAATTTGTCAAATTTAACCGTTCACGTTCTTAAAAAATATATAAAGCTTTAATAACATTTTAATATACCTCCATACGCGACTTTTCGCAATACACGAAACGCAATATTTCTTCTAAATGTGATATCCCGGTTATTTCAAATATTTTGAACAATCTACCGTAAGAAATAACGAAACATCTTTTCATTCTCAAAAGCAAAGTTTTCTTTATATTACGAAGAGGTAAAAGTGAAGTATTTCGTTTTTTCAATTGGATTATTCAATTTATGAAATCCGACAGTAGATTTTAGTATGGTGATAAGACATTAAACGTCAACGCGATGTTTTATTTCCTGTTCGCAAAGTACAGTTTATTCTACAATATAAGAGATCAGCGGTCTTTGAACGCGGTTATATAAGAGGGTCTCTCATGGTCCAGTATAATATATGGTTAAGTGCGAGCTCAAGAATTTTGTTGCCGGATATCCTTATTCCGAGATCGTTTACGCGTGAGATTGAAGACGAGAGGGGAAAAAAAGGTTTTCGACCAGTGGTGTGTGTCATCAAGCTCGTAAAACTCGTAACGTCGCAGTAGCCCCAGATATCTTTCCCCAACTATTTACTTGTCCCAGCTTTTCCTTATATATATACAAATATACATAGACGTAAAATCGAGTTATCCGTAATTTTCATTCGGTGGAGGATTCACAAGACTTTTTTTCCTCCCGCTGTTATTGCAACTTCTCTTTTATCTTCCAAGCATTTATAGACAGTATATAAGAACAAGGGGAAAAGAAGATTATTCAAAAGAAGTAAAAAGATGACAAAACCGCGTGCCGCCGAAGTTTCTTTGAATCAAAGCAAATGAGCCACTTTTTTTTTCTTCCCCCGAGCATATGGATGCATCTGGAGCATATCGATTGATCTCTCGACCATTTATAGATTGGAAGAATCAAAAGAAAAGTTAAAGGCGGAAGGTTTCTTGCCAAAGTTCCGGATTGTTCATCTCACGATGGTCGAGGAAAAAAACTTGAGAAATTCGTCGAGACGTGAAAGGAGTCTCTGATAGAACAGACTCGTATGTAGCAATAGAGGAGTATACATATATAAAAATATATATAGGTTTAACTCAAGGTTACAAGTTTAATTAAGTTTGGTTATATTGCCTCTCGCGAATCAGCGTTACAATAGCGGTGCTACTACCGGATTCGCATTGATCCTCGAAACTCGCGATAGAGAAGCAACTCGACACTGGCACACAACTATCGTGAAAATTGATACAGTGATATCTTTATCCAGGACAGACGAAACGTCTATCCCGATATATATACATAAATGTAAATGACAACAAAAAAAACATAAAATCATTGATTTCTGCTCGTAGACATTTCTGCTCTTACCCGAAAATTCTTGACTGTCTCCTTTTTTTTTTCAAACGTCTACAACAGACGGTGATGTGGCCATGGGGAATCCATCGAGACTATATATAAAGATAATTTTTCTATTCCCGATTTGTTTTGGTCAGGCCCTTCTATAGTCTGGAGAATACTTAGATGCACTGTTCTTTGCTAAGCACGTGTAATAGAGTTACCGAGAGAGTTCTACGCTAGTTCGCCCTGTCACGTTGAGCCACTATATGGATAAATGTTCGTATATGTGTAATGCATATATTTATATATATATGTTTATGACTCCCGCGAGACGCCCAGTTTATCATGTGGTTATATCATGCAAATACACCCTCTCCCAAAACCCTCTGTTCCCAGAAACTCACCCAAAACTCACTCTCTTTCTCTTTCATTGTTGATGGTGCTATTATTCGATTAACAAATCCAATTGCCAAAAAAGAAATAGTTTTATTGTTATTAATTGATTCAGTCTTCGGAACCATATGTACAGCTTTTTTTCTGAAAAATCAATCGAATATATGCAATGTGAAACAATTGTTTAGAGAATGAGAGGATCATTTCAAAATATAAATCATAAAAAACAACGCGAAAGCATGATTCCTCTTAGGATGAGAGGATTGTTCTCTTTTCCTGTTTGAATATATGTCATGATTCACGCTTCCTCGTTTCCATAGAAACTACATGGGTAACTTTGTCGTTTTTATAACTTAACCGTGCACCTTTAGTCGCAAGTGGCACATACGAGATAAATAATTCTGTAAAAAAAACGCAAGGACCCCTGTTCGATCGTCGCTCACAAATTACAAAGCCACGGAGATTAATAAAAAAAGAATAAAATAACATTTGGCCTTTTCGTTGAGAGGATAATCGGCTTGCGTACATAATAGTCAATCAATAATAAAACGTGTCATATAGAAAACGATAAAAATCTCGACATCAACGGATCGTACGAGGCGGATATTTCTTTTTCTCGTTAAAGCAGTGAATTAGAGGCGTGAGATGAGAGATTCCTCATTTCTGATGAAGTGTATTTTATTTAATATGAGATGAATTTTTTGAGAGAGTAAATTCGCGTATTCTCAATCACGATATGGAAAGTACATTTCGCGCGACTCTATTCTTTACTTGGTTTATGGGGATGATGTTAGGGAAGTGCGTGGTTTGAGAGAGAGGGAGAGAGAGACAGAGACAGAGAGAAGCAGTAGAGTGCACTTCTGTCATCGCGCCGACCAACTTTCTAATTGGATAAATTCTGATGGCAAGTACTTTTCCTCGTTACGATGAAACTTGCACGTCGCTTTATACAACCTGCGTATAGCGTTCCATGCAGCAAAGAATGAGTGGCGAATCTATCCAGCGAAAAATGAGTTCAAGAAAGAGAGAGAAAGAGAGAGAGAAAGAACATGTCCCTCTTTCTCTCACTTTTGATTTTGCCTCCTGATTTACACCAACGAGAAAATCAGTTCTCACACTTTCTCCCTCTCTCTATTGCGGCGAGAGTTTTTTATTCGATCTGAGGAGAAGGTACACAAGGATTTTGTCGTAAAAAGAAGATGAAACAATTCCTCTTCGTACAAAGACTGCGATGTTTATCTTCGACCCTCACTTTCAGTTGTTATCACGTGAAACATATAATATTTATTTTATCTCGACATCATAGATCAGGGAAAAATTGAAACCTGATCACAATTCGTGGACAGTTTGACCCACAGAGCTGAATTTTAGCACACATCTAAAAGACTGATATCCATTTTGTTGACTATGATTTCGTGGAAATTTTTAGATCATAATAATCGATCGATGTGAGTGTGAACGGTCCTCAAGCGTTCTGTCTGTCCCGGACACACCAAACGATATCAAGTGTTGCTTTAGGTCGTCGAGGTATTTTCTCATTCGCCAATTGTGTTCTACACAAACTCTTCGGATATTAACAACAACACACAGAAAGAAACATTATCCATCTTTTTAAAGCGAGGATTCGATCGTCCTTGAGAGTTCGAACACGAGATACCCTTATCACATTGACCGCCGTCATCTATCCATCCCCTTTGCTCACGACAGGCATAAAGAACGTAATACACCCCGAGAAGAGAATTGATATTCTAAGCATTACGAGATATATATATATGCTAAGATTACACGGGCGATATCCTCATAGCTCCAAGGGTGTACAAGATTCCGAAGAAAACGAAATGAAATGCGAATTATTCGATTTATCGCTTGTGGCTCTTCATTCACTCTCACGAGAGACCCTCTTCCTGATAAGCAGGGTCGAAATATTTGAAGGTCCTGATAAGGGCTCTCTGGCGGGTAGCGTGAGTTATCGGATTAAACGATACTAATAGTCTTCAAGGAGTGGTATCGAAAAACCAAACGGAAAAATACATTATCACGATCGTTATATCCTCGAAAAAAAAAGATATAACACCGAAGAAGAAGTAGAATAGAAGTATGTATATATGAAAGGAAGATTCAGGATTCGATCGGCTTAACGAGAGATGGAGCGAGGAAAAGATGATTGAATTTGAGCAAGGTTTTTTTGGTATAAATGCGCATATCGAGAGAACGTCGGGGGATTATTCTTCCAGTATATATCATCGTTCCGGTAAGAACAAGAGACAAGACAGGGAAAACAACGGGATAATGTTCTAACACACGCGAGATTATTGAAGTTTGCTAGGACTACCCGAATTAAACGATACACTGTTTACTTTTTTGTTATTATGAGAGACACCGGAAAAATTTTCGTCGAGCTGGTTACGCGTGTATGTATGTATGTGTAGAAATATATTGATATGCCCTACATTTGGAAATGGTATATAACAAACATCAAGAAGAACCGAAATTGAATGCAATAAAATGCATTTGACGAAAATGAAAATTGTGTGTAGTGCACACAATCAAGAAAAACTCAAGAAAAACTCAAGAAAAAACTCAAGAAAATTTCAAAACTCAAGAAAATTTCATTTTATTATTCGAGTAAAATTTGTTCGATGCAAAGTTACATTGTATTTTAACCGAATAATTAATGTTTCTAAAGGTGATCAGTACCTTTTTTATCAGTATTTTGCTTCTCTCATTTTCTCCGATTCAAATTTACTTTACTTAAATTTGCAAGGAAGAATAAAACTTGGTTTTTTTTCAATAGATTTATCCTTATTATAGATAAAATTTCAATGCAACAACAACATTATTGTTAGATTGCCGGAATTCTAATCCAAAATATTGAATTTATGCTTTTAGTGTTGAATTCATGGAGGAGCATATGTCATATATACGTCGCCGAGAGATTAATCCGTGGAGACGAGTGACGCACTAATGTCGGATGGTCTTTGTACCTTGAATTCGGTAAGCCGAGGTATCCTCGGGATTATACAATGTCAAGGAGAGTTATGAAATTATACAGGACGTTAAGTGAGTGAATATATATACATATACACCATAAGCTCGAAGCAAATGTTGGATCTGTTGCAAGTGGTTTATGCGCGTATACTTCATGGTGGTTCACAGAGAGAGCAAACAGCTTGTTTGTGTAGTTTCGCGGTTGTAATACTAATGAACGTGTCATTATGCTCCCGACGGGTATGTTAATTCACAGTAACCATCGAATCGGGTAATCAGCGTATGTATAATATTGTGATTTTGGTTGTTCAGACGTTCGGGAAATTGCAAATTTCCACAATGACGTTAAAACAATTAAGGGGGGAAATAGGGTTAGACGGTTCAAAAAATCGATTTTTTGATTATTTCATAAATTGTTAGTAAAACTATTGAAAAATATGTTCCCAAAATTAAAAAGTTTTCAACCAATCGTTTTGAAAATTGGCAGTTACTTTTTTCAAAGTATTGCGCTCTATATGAACCTAAAATCTTATCATTATTTAAAATAATTTTTTTGTTGCAAATAAAGTTGTAAAAAATGGCAAAATGTCATGCTTTTTTGTTTTGACCCCTGTAAAAAATTTATTTTTCTATTTTTTGATAGCATTTAGGTTCATATTGAAGAGAGACATATAATAAAAGTAAATTCCAACCTCGTTTGATTTCAGATGAAAATTGCGGCTTCCAGAACGTACGCAAAATGCTGAGTCTGATTGTGACCTGCAATATGGGGTCGCTAATATCTTCGGTGTTTTTCAAGGAATTTCTTCAAAAATTTTATGGTATATACTTAAATATATGTATAAAATATTCTCAAAGTTTCAATAAATTATATTCATTTTTTATACTATAAAATAATTCATGAAAATCATTGAGAAAACACTGTCCTAACCCTATTTCCCCCCTTAAGGGACGAAAAATTGTATCGCTGAGTAATTTATTACTGTATGCCTTACAGCAATAAATCACTCGTTACTGCAAGGCCGTGAACTGCCAAATAAGTGATTTATTCCTGTATAAAATTAATCATTAATTATTCATTATCGATTACTGATTTATAATGAATGTTCATTACAACGCTTTAATCAAACATCATCATTATTAATTATCAGTGCTTTACTGATTTCCCAAACGGTTTCGGTTCAACATACCGATATTTTCATTCACCGTTATACAGTTCGGATCGGTTATTAAGAAATTCACTCAAATTCTTGTTAGAACGAATGCATGAACGTGAACGAAAAATGTTGAAGCTCTCGACGCTGTTTCGAGGGAATTTACATGTTCGCGCCGAGTCCATTTGGTCATGGAAAAAGTTTTATGAACGTGACAGTTGCACGATTAAATTCGGCGTGCATTTCATACCTTGTAATAGAGACAAGACTTCGCACAATCGTACAAACAATTTACGCCCCTAACGCTTTATGCCGCGCGGTCGTTAATGATGTTGCGTCCAAACTTTTCGATTATACTCTAAAACTGCAAATGTGGCGCGTGCAGTTCAGTTGTGTAAAAAGTTGAGATACACAGGTTAAAACATGGCTGTTATATTTACAATAAAAATATATAGATAATAACTCCACGAGAGGAGCTTCCAACGATAGTTATCTATATTTACGGTCTAACGCGGACGTTATATGGCATTCGTACGAAGACCATTTGACTGCGCGAAAAGTTTTTGAGTTGCGGAATTCCTAGAGAGCTGGTTCATCATGCGGAAACGGTACATCGACATAGTAATAAAGAGTATATGTACGGATGTTCTCACATTTGAGATATACGAGCAACAGGCTCGCAACAGGCTCACACCCACTCTATCCCGAGCCACCGTCGACAGCTAGTAACGGTACCCATCGCACACTTGATATGCCGAAAAGTTATGGATCTCTCACGAGTTATAAATTGCCAGTTCTCGCTCGTTATCGTGTTAAAAGAGCAGTAGAAGCGCGGTCGATGTGCAGTTTCGCCGGTCTTCCAAGTGAAGCGGTAATTGGCTGCGATCAGTTCGGGATTGAGTGACTGCTTAGCAACCGGCTTGCAACACCGACTACCGAGCGGGAAACAGTATTGCCGAGTGCACGCACATGGAGAACAAAAATAATGACAGTGATCTGTAGAAAAAATGTAGGCACAAACACCGGGCGCAATGTGGCCGGTATTTACTTCGATATTTTTCTGGAGCGAGAGCGTCAATTGTGAGGGTTAAAATCGTAAAAACATATGTGGCGGAGTCTTCGACCAATTGCTTGTCTGATTCGCAAAATTATTGGATTTGACAGAACATGAAGGTCTTTTCTTCCATATACCCGTGCAGAAATTGTGGCAGGGATCCAGCTGGATTCCAGCAATTATCCCCAGTCTCTGGCCAGGATCCGACTGGATATCCGATTGGATCCCAACAGGGAATCGTCACGCTTGTAAGTTGGATTCCAGTCGGGACTCCCGACCGGGAGTCCCGACTGGGATCCGGCTGGGATCCAAGAGGAGTTATATGGGATCTGACGGGATCCCTAAAGGATTTTACAGGGTCATCGTAGATACGCGTAAATCGCAATAAATCTGTTTACCCGAGAAATATGAGATGATATACATTTATTATGTAATACTTAATAAATTAGGTTATAAAAATAGATGATAAATATGGCGATAGCTTATTATTTTAGATTTTTTTAATTTATCGCTTTGGAAACAGCTTGTTTATGTTTTTTTAAGCCAATGACGTAAAGATTTGTTAATTCGGCGGGCGGGGTTGACGTCCATCCCAATCTTTTGCGTTTGATATCGCATTTCCGACATATTTCAATACCTCATCCTCATTGACAGATGATCCATCTGAGTGCGTGTGGTATCTCGTAAGTGCGGCTGAAATCAGATTTCAAAAAATAGTTACATCTATTTGCTTTTCTGTTAGTCTTGCGACAAGTTGAGAATTATGAATATAGCTCATAATTTTTTGTAGCGTAGTTCATCAGAGCAAATGTTTTAACATTCTCAACTTATCGCAAGGTTCAGTTTGCACCGATAAGCCCATTTGGCTTTGCAAGGTCTCAGTTTCTTCATGAGAAGATTTTGTATGGTCCAACGGTACACATTTTCATTTGAAGCTCATGCACAGATATCCTCTGCACATTTGAATCTCATGCACAGAGGATATCTGCGCATGAGGTTCAAATGAAAATGTGTACCGTCAGACCATAAAAAATCTTCTCATGAAGGGTCAACCATCACCGCAAAGTGAACCTTGCGACAAGTTGAGAATGTTAAATATTTGCTGTGATGAACTACGCTACAAAAAATTATTTCAATTATGAATATATCTCATACTTTTATTGTAGCGTAGTTCATCAGAGCAAATATTTTAACATTCTCAACTTAGCGCAAGGTTCAGTTTGCACCGATAAGCCCATTTGGCTTCGCAAGGTCTCAGTTTCTTCATGAGAAGATTTTGTATGGTCCGACAGTACACATTATTATTTGAAGCTCATGCGCAGATATCCTCTGCGCATGAGCTTCAAATAATAAATAATAATTTTCATTTGGATCTCATGCGCAGATATCCTCTGCGCATGAGATCCAAATGAAAATGTGTACTATCAGACCATAAAAAATCTTCTCATGAAGAGCCAAATGGGCTCATCAGTGCAAAGTGCACCTTGCGACAAGTTGAGAATTATGAATATAGCTCATAATTTTTTGTAGCGTAGTTCATCAGAGCAAATGTTTTAACATTCTCAACTTATCGCAAGGTTCAGTTTGCACCGATAAGCTCATTTGGCTTCGCACGGTCTCAGTTTATTCATGAGAAGATTTTGTATGGTCCAACGGTACACATTTTCATTTGAAGCTCATGCGCAGATATCCTCTGCGCATGAGATTCAAATGAAAATGTGTACCGTCAGACCATAAAAAATCTTCTCATGAAGAGTCAATCATCAGTGCAAAGTGAACCTTGCGACAAGTTGAGAATGTTAAATATTTGCTGTGATGAATTACGCTACAAAAAATTATTTCAATTATGAATATATCTCATACTTTTTTTGTAGTGTAGTTCATCAGAGCAAATATTTTAACATTCTCAACTTGTCGCAAGGCTCAGTTTGCACCGATAAGCCCATTTAGCTTTTTTGGTGGTCCGATGGCACACATTTTCAATTGAAGCCCATGGGCAGAGGATATCTGCGCATGAGCTTTAAATGAAAATGTGTATCGTCGGACCATACAAAATCTTCTCATGAAGAGCCAAATGCGCTTATCAGTGCAAACTTAACCTTGCAACAAGTTGAGCAAATTAAAATATTTGCTCTGATGAATTACGCTACAAAAAAAATTGTTTCAATTATGAATATATCTGATTATTTTGGTGTTCTTCGAGTAGTATTTTTTAAAAGCAACAGTGTCGCAGTTTTTATTCATCTTTTCCCAACTCGACCCCGTTGATACAACTGACTATGAACCTGCTTTCAATTATTTCATTTTAGGCTTTCTATTGAAACGTAAATTATTAAAAATTTTCTTTCTTACTTGAAACTGATGTCGATGCCTTGTTTGGTATGGCATAACCTTTTGATAACTTCTTGATCGATGACTGTGAAGATGTTTGAGGACGTATAACCTTTGCAGTTGAGTTCTGACGTCAAAAAGATTTGTTTCGAGCTCTCCTCGACACCTTGAATACTTCAGCTTGTGAACTAGTAGATGATGAACTGGAGCTCCTCGACGATTTTTCGATTGGTACTAGAAAGGAAAACAAATTGTTAACTACATTTTTGTATGTTCAGTATTCCAGGCTAAATCGAAGCATCTGTAATCGTCCCCTTCTAGGATTTGGTACCCAATTTTTTATTTTATTACAAACCTAAAAGGCATCCATCTTTTTTAAAGATTTTTTCTGACAGCCCCCATTTGAAATAAAATAATAATAATAATGTTTTTTCTCCAAAAAACCTATGAACATACCATCTGTTCCATTTTGTAGGCTTGGTACATCAAGCAATTCCTCCATTGATTTTTTTTCAAATGCTTCCATGATACGACTTGCTTTTTTTAAATGATTTTCTTCTGCATCCGTAGTAAAAGCATAGGCTTCGGTTCGTAACTTTTTGAGTCGCTGCAGTGCCACATCATATGTACCTAAAGTTTGAAGAAAAATCTTAGTGGCGGTTGTTCTTTCTTAACTCTGCCCTGGAGCAATTCACAAGATTTCTTTGTGTATGGCGGTTGGGGATATTTTATAAAACAAACTTTTGTCTTCCAGTCGCAGGAAATCCACGACGCAGGTACTATATCAACGTCCAGAAGACCTTCTTTTTGACTTTGAGAAAACTGTACAAGTTGAAACTTATAATTTTTTTCATCTGTGCCTGAGATGCCTAGAAACATTAACAATAACAAAGAAAATTACGTTTTCATTTGTATGCACTGCTTGTACCGTTTCAGTACTTACCCGAGTGTAAATTCATTTCCTTCATCGTTGCATTAATTTTTTTCTGCATCTTTCAATTCTCTGTCGAATTTTTTTCACGATTTTCCGATTAAAACGACGATTTTTAAGCACAACCCGATTCCTTACGTTTAATTAGTTCGATAGATTATATAATTTTCACACAAAACTGAAAACTAATATATAAGCTCGGACTTACATGCCCAAAAATATTCTGACGCAATGATTCACAGAAAACGTGGTCGCCACGATGCGAATTTATAGGTTATGTTTCGCCACTACCGGCTTTGTCCTTGAATTTTATTTCTATTTTCTTGATTTTTTATGCGACGATATTTGAACGAATAAACCAATTGTTCTTTTTGTTTATCACTACAACTGTACATAGAATATACACGTAAAACTGCAAAAAAAATCACTCTAACTCGGGCTTGAAACCTCTTGCACTATGAGAAGTTCGCGCAATACAATGTACAATCGGTGTCGGTACGGCATGCGTACGAATAAAGTATATACGAGTACAACACACACACACACACACACACACACACAGACCGGCGACTGTGTTTCACCGCGCGGCTTATGCCGCTATCACTCTATGGATATATAATTTGTTTACATTTATAACAAGTACATTTGCTATTATACCAACTTAAGCAATATACTTATTGCTTATAAGTAATATTTGGTGACATTTTTTTAATTCTTTGATTTTTCACTATTTCTTTATGCCCAAGAGAATTCTATTATTTTTTGGATCGTATCTATAACTCGTATTTATAAACTCGGTATAAAAGTTTTATAGAAGCTGTGATTTAATGATGGAGAAGCGGAATTACGGAAACTTTCGGGCTTCCTCCTTGCGCTAATACTTTTGTAAGTCTTGTTTACAACCACACACAAAAACACACACGCGACGCGCACACTTTAAAATATACCTTATCAATCACGTTATCTGGGGGCACGCCCCGGTCCAGCTGGAATCCAGCTAGATCCAGCTAGATCCAGCTAGATCCTAGATGGAAATTTTTTGTTGAAATCCCCAAAAATTATCGACAGATATTTTACGGGAAAATGATAATAATAGCCCGATTATTGAAACCAGAAACCTCAATTTATACAGTTAAAGTTTCGCTGATCAGTGGTAATCGGGATACCACCCGGGATCCAGCTGGAATCCTAGAAGGAAATTCTTTGCTGAAATGTTGAAAAATTATCGATGGATATTTAATAGAAAAATAATATTAAATCCGATTATTGAAATCAGAAACTTTTATTTATACAATTTGAAGTTTTCTCGATCAGCGATAATCGGGATAGAACCTGGGATCCACCTGGAATCCGGAAGGGAATCCCTTGATAGGGAGATCCTGACAAATCCCGATCGGGATTTGGCTGGAAACGGGGACACCCTACCAAATTTCTGCCTGGGTACACGTTCATACGTCGCTCCCAGATAATGGTTTCAATCACTAATGTAACTATCGCGAATGTGACAAAGAAGAAAAATCTTTGTCGCCGAAAGGAGTCGTACTCTGACTCGTTCGATTAACGACATACGTGAGTTATAACAACTGCGTGATTTTTATTCATGTGGATGCGCTCACTTATGTGGAAATTTGTTCGTACATTGGAGCCACTGGTACATTGGAGCCCTTGGAGCTTTGTAATCATGCGATGATCGCACACAAAAGAGGAACATTCCCAGATCCTTATCCCCGATGGCTGACGTACCCGTATACATACGAGTATATATATACGGGTACCTCAGCCCCATCGGTATATCTTACGGCAGGCGGATTAAGATTGTCACCACTAATCCGATTGTCAGACATCGTTAACTACGAGCTTATAAGTTTTTTAGTCGTTCTCCTCTATGCGCTAATAAAACCCATTCGCATGTTAAAATTGCGAGAATTAGATATTTAATACCCACATATTTTCCTTCATTCTAATGGATATTTCCGGGGCGGCGCGTATGAGAAACTTTTGGCTTTCGTATATACCTCGGACGATTATATCGTCCGACAAAAGAGGACTGCAACAATGTGGCAAAACTATGTTTCAAACTCCCTTTTACGTACCGGCCTGGATGAAACGTAGAAAATCCGATACAAAATGTAGTACGACAGCAAAACCGACACGCGCTCAACCGTGAAAGCGATTGTCTTTGTTTTAGGAATATTCCGCAAACAACTATATATAACAACATTATATAACATTTCCGTGTGTGTAGAAATGCAGAAAATATTGAATTCACACGCTTCGTAGCATTATAGTTTGCGTTTCGTTTCATACTACCGGGGGTTTAAGCTTCTGCAGAGAGCATCAGAGATATCATATATAACGTGTCCTTCATCCCCACAATTCATTTGGGCGTACGATCGAACCTAAAGCATTCTCGTGAAAACGGGAGAGAACGTTTATATGGATAACGCTGTCATATAATGCCACCATTGATTTCGACGATCCTTGTTCGCTCACAGATGTTGAATTGTGTTATCGTCGAACACAACGAGGTGTCGATCGAGCTTGTGGGAGGAAAATCGGTATAACGGGTCAAGAGGAAACAGGGTTTAAAGAGGTATCGATTCTTCGGGTCCGTTGATGTAATATAAAACGACAGGGACAGAATGAAATTCGTGCGGCATTGAAGAGAAAGTGGACACGGGAGTGGAGGTGAAGTTGCAGAAACCGAACACTGATGTACAATTCGGTGCAGCATTATTCTCACGCTCTCGATACGTCCCCCGATGTATGTGTACGTGTATATAGATATATATACACGTACACGCACGTGTATGTATATATATACATCTACAGATTTTGTGACTTTGGTCGATAACATCGAAGAGACAAAAAGGTGTGTGGCCTTTATATCGTTCGATAGGTTTTCTGCTCGTCGAAGTGTGACAAACCCTACCGTATCACGCTGTCCCAGCTCATAATACGTTCAACGCAGTTTTCTTTTCGCCGGTTTCGCTCGCGTCATCTTTTCCACAATCACCAATACGATGTACCACCGCTGACTTGTCATCAAGCGCGCCAGGTTATGATAGTGGTGTCCATCTTGGTCACTTCTTCTCATTTCAAATGGTTTTATCACAAAGTAATAATTATATATCATTATCATTTTGTCAAATGACATTGATCTTCAATTTGTTCACATTCTGGTAGAGAATGATTTCTCATGGTTCTTCATTTGAATGCTGCTCGTGTTTCTTTATTCTGCATACTTCTGGATTTAAGGGACAACACCACTGTGACGGCTTCAAAAAATCGATTTTTCGAAAACCATTTTAAAAAATCTAAAATACTTTTAAGATTGAAATGCCGTTGGACCCAGGTCGAAAGAATTATTATTTTCGTAGATATTGAATATTTTGTGGAGCGGTGCAGCGGTCCGCGACGCTCGGGGTCCCGCGTAGCTGGGCGCCTTAAGGTCGCCAGGTATTCTTCCCGCCTTTCTCAGGTATTCTTTTGGCTCCCTTCACAAAAACCGGCTATTGTTAGCTGGTTAACTATTGTTATAAATATAGTTTCGAAAAATAGCACTAGGTGGCGATAATTGAAAAAATTCCATGGCAGGTATAGGGATAGCGTCATAGCGTCAGTTTGCGAATAGAAGCGACGCTATTCGTGTCTAATCGCTCCGAATCGTTTCGTTTGTGAATATCAAACGCTCCAAATTATTATTTTCAAGTTGAGATGGAGGATAAGAAAGTGTATACGGGGAAAAAGGGAACAAAGCGAAGCTATGTGACGAGGAGTCGATCGAAAATTTCGAATCGAAAACCTCCGAACCGTTATAGCTCCGAAAACAGTTCTGCAGAGTATGTGAGCACGTCGGCGAAAAAGTTAAAATCATCGGACGATTTAGAGGTCGGTGTTACTAACTATTTCAGTTATCGTATAGTACAACTTTTCACTGCATTGAACATTATATCCGCGTTAGTGAAATGTAAAGTGTGTGATCGTGACATAAAATCCACCGGAAAAAGTTTGCGCGGACTCGGGTTCAAAATCGAGGTCGATTGCGGCCATTGTGAAAAAGTGTTAATCAATTCGTGTCCTATGATTGACAATGCATACGAAATAAATCGTCGGATTGTATTCAGTATGCGTCTTCTTGGCGTCGGTTTGAATGGCCTGATGAAATTTTGTGCATTCATGGACCTACCGCGCCCCATATTTCAGTCTTTTTACGATCGAATCATAAATTCGATTTTGATTGCCACTAAAGCGGTGAGCGCAATGCGCCAAAAAAAGGCTGCACTTGAGGAGGAGAGAATTTCGTTGGAAAATGGGGTGGCGGACGGAATTATCGTTTCAGGCGACGAATCGTGGCGAAAGCGCGGTTTCAGCTCGCTTTTCGGTATAACATCGCTAATCGGCTGGTACACTAAAAAAGTGATTGAAGTTATGGTTAAATCGAAATACTGCAAAGCTTGCGAGCATTGGGAAAAAAACGAAAACACCGCGGAGTACTGGGAATGGAAAGCTACCCATGACGATGAGTGCCAGGCGAACCATAGCGGCTCCTCCGGAAAAATGGAAGTCGACGCAGCTATCGAAATGTTTCAACGGTCTGAAGAGCTCTATGGCACAAAATATAAATATTATATTGGTGACGGCGATTCTAAAACGTTTCTGGGCATCTCGAATAGCGATCCATACGACGGTTTCGAGATAAAAAAAAAGAGTGCATCGATCATGTCCAAAAACGTATGGGGACGCGCCTCCGCGAAATCGTGAAAAAAAAGGATTGTCTGGCAGAGGAAAGCTCAGCGGAAAATTGATTGACGAGTTGAGCACATATTACGGCTTGGCTATTCGGAGGAACAGCGATGATGTTGACAAAATAAGGAAGGCGATTTGGGCAACTATCAAACATAAAATGTCCACAGACAGTGAGCCACAACATGACGATTGCCCGCAAGGAGCCGAGTCGTGGTGTTCGTGGCAGCGCGCGGTCGCAAATGGTGATATTTCTAAATATCGCCATAAACCGCCTCTTCCTCAGGAAATATTGGAGGCAATTCAGCCAATCTTCGAAAATTTGAGCAGGGACGATTTGCTGCAGCGTTGTTTGGGCGGCTATACGCAAAACAATAACGAAAGTTACAATAAATCAGTTTGGGCAATAGCCCCCAAGTGCCAGTCCGGAAGCAAAGGAATCATTGATATTGCAACTGATATCGCGGTATTAGTGTTCAATGATGGCCTGAGAAGTCTCATGAAAGTACTGGAGACGTTGCGGATAACCATCGGCCCAAATTGTTTTAACTTTTGCGTTGAGACCGACGCAGCGCGGATCCAGCTCGCGTAGAGCTCGCTCACAGACGGTGCAAAAGAAGCGAGAAAAGCCTTAACAAGTTCGAGGAAAGAATCAGGAGACAACGATTTGCTTCTTGAAGGCCAGCTATATGGTGCCGGTATCGCTGATTGAAGGTAAATATTTTTTTTCCAATTTATAACATAAATTAACAAACCTAAAACTTTGAACGCGTTTTTCTCGAAACCACTTTTTTGAGTGCGGCATGCAGCAGAACTCGAGCAATTTTTATCTGATCGATTTAAAATTTTCACTGTATCAATAAAGGTAGATTATCTAGAGAAGTACATAGGATTTTTTCGATATCTCAATAATTATAAAAGTTATAGCCTATTTTCGACGAGAAATTTAGCTAAAAAATCATTCTTTAAATTCAAAGGCGTGCCTATTTTTTTTAAAACAATATTTTTCCAAATCCCTATGCACTTCTCTTCAAAATATCATATTATTAACGAAAACACTCGGTATTTTTTTTCAGATCGACGTTGAAGAGAGTTCTGCTGCGTGCCGCGAACCACTGCGGAGATGACAGCACCTGACGCGGGAGCTTCCCCAGCGCCACCATACGGCGTGAAAAATGTGAAAAAAATGTTTTTTGATACATTAATAAACAAGGAACAAAACCCAAAAAAAATTTTCGAATATCTCTTTTTTTGCCCACAAAAAAATTCTTGAAAAATGTGAAAAAAAACAGGGGGTCACAGTGGTGTTGTCCCTTAAAGTGATCAAGCAAAAGTCCCTGCATTTTTGTCACGCCTGTAGGAACATTGTTCGGACAAAATTTTATGAAAAAGACGGAATTTCGAATGCGTCTCGACTAGTGTCTCAGTTTGAAACACTGATATATACAGTGGGTCAAAAAAGTATTCATACACCTTGTTTTTTTGCGATAACTTTATAGACATAAGCGATACGCAAAGAAAGCCAATTTTATTTAATAGTACATCAGGTGCAGAGATAAACTACAAATGGAGAATTTTTTCCCAGGAATAATAGAAGAATTATGCCAAAAAAACGAAAATTTTCGGGCAAAAAAAGTATTCATACACTTACGATTGAGCTGCTAAACCTCGATATTCACTCATGGACGATCTGACCTTTGCGTACAATGTAAACAAGTCTTCGTTTACACAATGGTTTTGACCTATTCCCTGCGGTAGTAGATCTTCAAGCTCTGAACAGACACGATGGCAAAGAAAAGCGAAATATCAATATCCATGCGAGATAGAGTGATTTTTCTTCGGAAACGCGGTGACAGTTATCGAAAAATTATTAAAGAACTAAATCTAAGTTTCGCAATAGTGCAATATATAATTAAAAACTACGAAAGAACAAACAGCACAGAAAATAAGCCATGAACCGGTCGACCGAGAATACTAACGGTACGAGAGCGTCGGAGTATTGTTACAGAGGCTACAAAAAAACCGTTCACAAGTGCTCGCAGTTTAGCGAATGATGTCGCGTCAACATCGGGGAAGAGCGTGTGTCCCCAGACTATTCGATACGTTTTGCATTCTGCCCAAATATACGGCAGAACTGCCCGCAAAAAACCATTAATTAATAATATAAATCGAGAAAAACGTTTAGGTTTTGCAAAAACCTACGTGAAAAAATCTATAGAATTTTGGAAACGTGTCGTATTCTCGGATGAATCGAAGTTTAACATCTTCGGGTCCGATGGAAAAAAATTCGTCTGGCGGAAACCAAATACCGAGCTCCAGCAGACAAATTTAATACCGACTGTAAAGCACGGCGGAGGAAGCGTCATGGTTTGGGGCTGTATGGGATATTATGGCGTTGGTAATCTGGCTTTTATAGATGGTACAATGAATGCCCAGAAGTATATCGACGTGTTGCGCAGCAATTTGAAAGCAAGTGTAGATAAAATGGGCATGGATGGAAATTTCTGCTGCCAACAAGATAACGACCCGAAACATACTGCCATGAAAACGAGGGAATGGTCACTCTATAATGTCCGCAAACAATTGATTACACCACCACAATCTCCGGACATCAATCCTATTGAAAATTGATGGCACTTGGTGGATGTAGAAATTAGAAAAAGAAGAATAACAAACAAATCCGATCTCCAAAGAGTGCTTTTAGAAGAATGGACGAAAATAGCAAAAGAAACAACGCAAAAGCTAGTAGAATCCATGCCTAAGAGACTCGAGCCGATAATTGAAGCAAAAGGGATGCACACCAAATATTAGTTATAATTAACAACTATGATGATGTAGGTTTTCACTATAATCGTAAGTGTATGAATACTTTTTTTGCCCGAAAATTTTCGTTTTTTGGCATAATTCTTCTATTATTCCTGGGAAAAAAATCTCCATTGGCAGTTTATCTCTGCATCTGATGTACTATTAAATAAAATTGGCTTTCTTTGCGTATCGCTTATGTCTATAAAGTTATCGCACAAAAACAAGATGTATGAATACTCTTTTGACCCACTGTATATAGTAAAATAATATTGTCACTATACCGGTGGGTGTAAAATGCAATTTTATTGCGTTAAACCATGTTAGACATCCGTCCATGTAGTGAAACACATGAAACATATGACACTGTATACTCGTATGCATTTCATGCATCACGACCTATCGTAAACATGAAATGCGATGACTCCCAGAGGTGTTATACAAGCGCGAGGTACTATGACACGAGAGAAATTCCTAGGGAACGAGATGGAATGAGAGAAAGCGAGACGGAGAGAGATCAAAGTAGGAGCAAGCATGAGGGAACGGGTTAATAAGGTGATTACATGTAAACAGACACCGATATATATTCCGCACTAAGAAAATCTACTCGGCCTGGTGCTGTTAAAGGATCGTGTTACCAACTACCCTACGAAGCAACCCTCATTCCACTAGTTCCACGAACTTCGTACACACACATGCACATTGAGAATTAATGAGCGACAAATATGATAACTCAGTTAAAACAACGCATCAACAGATGTTAAATATGATTTATGAGGACTTTTCGCTTTAGCCAATATTTAGCCATTTGTTGCTGTAAGAAATACTCTTCGACGCGTTGAATCCACAACGCAAACTGTGTTTAAATTATCGTTTTCTTGTCATTAAACGTTCGGAAACAGCGAGATAAAACACCCATTACCGATACTTAACATCGATTTATTATTCAACTCGTTTAAGTGGAGTTGATGTATAAGAGCATCACCCAACGAGTAATTTTCGCCTTCGTGCGCATCTTGTACCACCCTTCCTCCATCCAATCTCATCATCTCTATTTCTCTCTCTCTCTCTCTCTCTCTCTCTCTCTCTCTCTCTACCTTTCGCTTCACGACACACTATACATTTCTCCCATCAACTCTGGCCCATCGCTCAACTTCCGGTTTTCTCAGTAAAGGGTTTTCTTCGGCGGCTACACGTTACTGACGCTCACGCGGCGCGGATAATGGAGCGAGATACGCGAAAGATTTTCTCGCGTGACTATAGGAAACTTCGAATCTCTCTGCGGCTATACACGGGTAAATCTATCCACAAATCAGCCTCGCTATGGTCCTAATCATTTTTCATATTTGCCTCCTTCAATTAGTACGTTGCATGATTTCAGGCACTAAAGATATCCTACACAAATGTTCAACAGTTCTTTCACCCTCTGACGAGACTGTCCGACACGTTAAGCATGCATTTACCGAGCGAATACATCGCTCGCAGAAAACAGAAAATTTATCGACATCCCCAAAGATGAGAGTAATTATGATTTAGGCACTACAGTGAAATGTATATGGAGCGTTTAATTGAATTATATTATTCCCAAGGATACGAGAGCCATTGGCATTGCCATCGCTTCGTACATTAGATCACAGGTAAACTGCAAATATTTTTTTATCGTTTTCGTATAATACTTAACTTCCGATTCCCGAGACAACTATCTTAAACATTTTCATTCGTTTCAATTTCCGTCTTGTAGGTCCCGATTCAAAGTACTCATTTTTCTCAGCACCGTATGCTAAATAAAGAAAACAAGAGTCATTCCAAATCTTCATTCACCAGCTCAATCTTTAAGGCCTTACATACGTCGAGAATTTTCAAAAAATCGATTTTTTTTGTTTACAGATTATTATTCCTTATAGTCTTAGGCGTATTTCTGTGTAAGCTGATTGTAAAAATTCCCCATAGTTCAAAAGTTATTGTAGATAATGTGACTGCCTGATAATGTGAAACACGCTCGAATCAACGCTACCAAAGCAACAAAAGAGGCCAGAACAATTCGTCGATTAGAAAAAAATAAACAACAACAATTGTTTACTGACAAGGAAAGCGTACAATATGAAGCTGGAATGGGAGATTAGACGTAACTTAACTAAATAAATTAAAAAAATTCATAAAGTTCTTGCTCCAGCCGCGCGCGACTTCGAGCGAAACGCGCTTGAAACTTTAAACGCGTTTTTCTCAAAACTACTTTTTCTGACACGGTCGGCATGATAACTCGTACGGTTTTTAATATTTTTTTATGATTTTTTTTTAAATATTCGGAATTGTTTTTTCTATAGTCTGTCGAGCCGGATTTTTTAAATTATAATTGGAAAATTTTATAAAAACAATTAAAGTGAGACTTTTTTGACACAAACTTAACATTTTTTTTTAAATTACCGTAAATTGTTTAATTTTTCGAATTTCAAAAATCCGGCTCGACAGACTATAACTACTACCTTATTTTACAAGAATTTCTTTACATTTTGCAGATCCGTCAACATTTGAGGAAGAAATACTGCCGACCGTGGAGCAACTTTTTTTTTACAGTGCTTCAAAAAATGTGATTTTTCATGTTGTAATTTTTGAAAAAAAAAATTGAAATAAAATTTTTTACAAACTTAACACAGTAATAAACAATGTGTAAGAATTTTTTTATCAATTTCTATTTCTATCCCTCCTAAAAACAGTTTTTCTTTTGGTACGTTTTCGGTACCGCTGGACGTATGTAAGTCCTTAAACAAATCAAAAGAGACAAAAACAACTTTTAATTTTCGAACTGAAATGCTTTATGAGTTATCGTCCATGTGTATATATTCGGAATTACCGGTTTTGTTCGAGTGGAAGAGTAACGCAATTCGGTTTCTCGAGTCAGCGCCCGGTGTATCGATGCGGTACACCGGATGGTTGAACACAGAGGAATATGCGAGGAATTTAACGCAAAACGTGTGTTGCTCCGAGTCATAAAGTAAACGAACCAGACACCTAACAGGAACCAGTAGTTGGATACGCCATGTTAATCCACATCTATATACATCATCCGTCAATGTAAAAGCGCCAAGCTGCGATTGGTACGTTTACCTTACATATACCGAAAGCAGAAAGCGGAAGGTCGCTGGGGTTTGCTGTTCCAATACCAATTTGTCATTGTGTTTGTTCCGGTGGTAGTGAGTTATATCCTAGAATTCGCGTTTGTACAATGGGTCTCTCTCTCTCTGTGTTTTGTCCTTGTGTGGCGTTAAACCGCGTCGAATTAGGGGATATCGTACGTCATGTGGTTTGGATCCAGCGTGACAAAGTATCTGTTACATCGCACCGGTGCGTCGATATAAGCACTCAGCGATTACGCGCATAAACATACAAGATGATACAGAGTCCAGAAAACGCCTATTAACGGAATAGTTGTACCATTTTTGGGCGGTTTAGGTCCGATTTCGGTAAGCGCATTGTAAAGTGGAAAACTCTGAATATAATGAAATGCAAGAAGCACCGAGTAGATAATATTGTAGATCTGTGTGATTATTGTCGAATTTATTTCGTCATTATGAGAGTACGATAACAACGATAGAAATATTATGATATTGAAAATGGTCACAAATGGTACAGTCGCCAAAAACCGTCCGTCTGTCATAATCCTTGTGGAAAAATATAAAGAATTTTTATTTCAAAATTATATTCCGCGTCGGGTCGTTCTGCGAGTAATTTAACAATCCAATTTGACCAATCAGAGCCGATAATGAAAAATAATCCGGCTCATTCGGGACTGATAAAATATTTGTACAATCGACAGAACGAATCATTATGAATTTTGAGTGAAAAAGTTATGCACAAGTTGTGATTAACGAAAATATCGTACTATTTACTAATTGATTTATTGCGTTCAATTAAGGGCTCTCTGTTGAAACTGGAAAACGTCGAAAATGTTTGAGATTCGTTCCGATTGGTCAATTTCGATCGTTAGTTACATGAAAATGACTTGACTCCGAAATATTAATAGAAACCAAAACGTGGTATGAAGGAAAGGAGAAATCACTCTGAGGGCATCGTTACCAGCGCAGAACATTCGGTAAGTACCAGAAATTATCACTATTTTAATGAAAAACTATAAAATAATAATTCTCAAATGAGATAGCGACGTCTATTATTTTCCACTTTTTTCTCTCTCAATTTTTCATTTGTCCGGTAAGTATGTAATTAAATTTCGTGTGACGTCATTGCCCGGGACATTACAGTTCCTATTAGCAATGCGAATTGACACAATATATACACATTGACCTAATAATTGTGCATGTTTATGCATTTACAATATGGTTCGATCATACCGATAATGTCTACATAGATCGATTAAACATTTGGGTCAAGTATCCAGTGACACGGGTATATAGATAAATGTATATATTTTATTTTTGTTATTTGTTATCGCATCTCCCGTCATTCTCTTTTAATACAGCATTGATTCACTGAACATATGTATAATCTCCACACCACGGTGATTCAATTAGGACTCTTCGCTCTTTGCTTATATGAAACAATATACGAGTAACATTTATTCCCGGGTCGAGAGATTACAATCTGTATTAATGTTGCACTGCCGAGGATCTGTTGACAACAAATTAATTTGTGTGGGTGCGCATACGCTTATCTATAGTGCAAATGTAATTGAACTTTATTTAAAAAAAATTTTGTAATTATTTAATATTTCATGTTTTATAAATTGTATTCTACTCATAAGTTAAAGTTTAATATCTCAAGAAATATTAATCTAAGCAATTGGGTCGATAGGACCTTTTTTGCAGGAAATTGAATTTCCAACAAATTTTTCGTTTATATTTTTTTCGTAAAGTTAATTATTTCGGAGATAACAGCAAAAAAACAAGAATTTTGGGTAAAAATCAACTCCAGTGACCCGTACCAACTCACCAGTACAATTTACACTTTCGCCGCAAAAGGCACTTTTTAGATTGTTTTATTCTGAGTAAATCGAAACCAAGAACAATATGATAGCATAAAATGCGGTTAAGTTATAGAAATCTGAAAAAAAAAAAATTCGATTTACGTGTATTTTAGATGGAAAATCTTCTCACGCTTTGGGAGAGTACTTAGAATTAATATTAAGGACTGTAACTTTCAGGGAATTTCTTTTTCGACATATCCAACAAAATTTCGGATGGGAACTGAAAAAAAAAAATAGTCGAAAAAAAATCGCCCTAATATATATGTGGTGACGGCGTCGCCACCACTCTCTGGTCACATATAAATACGCATTTATTTTATTTCATTTTATTTTATTTTCAAAATGCATTTTCTTTGATACAGTCATTTCTTTGTAAGGACTCGATTCTTTCTCACGCATTTATTTCTTTGACTCCTTTCATTCCTTCGTCTACAAAATAGAACAACCGTCTCTCAGTTTTCCCTGTCATAAAACTCGAGTGCTTACGGGTCCCGAAGCCCAGTAAAAAAGCAAGAAAGGTAGCACTTTTTAGATATGGAACTGGAAACTTGATGTAAGGGTAATTCGATGACGCTGAATCGAATGGTGGTAATTTTTTTGCAATCAACCCCCGGCAAAATTGCGAAAAAGGCGATTGAAGGGTAAAAAACCGTTTAATTGAAAATCTAATAACTTTAGCGAAAAAAGTTTCAAACAAGAGTTGTTGGGGACAAAAAAATACACAAAAAAGAATTCTATGTTATTTTTCGTATTTTCGAAAATAAGAGAGAATAATGCGAAGAAACCTTGCATTAAAGGGCGAAAACCCCCAAGTTTGAAATTTAATAAAATATATTAAACTGGTATATATCTTAAATTTTTTTGCTACATATTCTTTAGTAAGAGTTAATCTAACTGTCCAGAGAAATTTTTTTTTTTATTCGTTGTATAACTATCAAAAAATTACGATTGAATATTAACAAAATACGAGTTGAGAAACTCTGTTAGAAAGAGACTTACATATGCCGTACGCACTCATAGGAGGTATAGGAGATTCTCTGTATCGCTCCACGCATGCGTCGATTTCCGTCAGCGTGAAAGCTTGAGTGCATAGCGTCCATGAGCGCACGTGTGCGTGTGTGTGTGTGTGTGTGTGTGCGTGTGGGTTATCTCTGGCACTGAAAAATTGAAACGGCTACTCGAGAACTATTTGAGCCACAATAGTCCAGTCGTCATATACATTTGGAAATGCAAATCAACCGAAAAAGTTGATTTTTTGATATGTTGTTGGGGAGGCTTAGAAAAGCTTAAGTTCAAATTTTCGACCAAGATTTCTTATGAGCTTTCGCCGCTATTTTGAAAAGACGGGTTAATTTAGTTTTTTCGCCATAGCTCGGTTATACGCCATGATGCGCCAATTATACATACATACTTTTTGTTTCTTTTTTTCTGCTCTACAATTAAGGTCCCTTAAACTTTTCCTCTATCGTTGATCGTTTTTGAGATATTGATCTGAAAAGTAAAAAATTGAGAGATTGAAACTTATTTTTTGCCATTTCCTCCTTTCTCGTTATTGATATAAAAAAAAATAGTTATTAATTTGAAGAATGTAGATTTAAAAAAAAAAATTTATGAATCGAATCGATTAAGGGGCGCGGGGGTAGGGTTTTTAAATTATTTTTTTGCATTTTTTTTTAAATTTTTTTCTGAATGAACAATATGTCGAGAATATTGTGTATACATTTTAAGTCAATCGGAGTAAAACTAACGGAGTTACAGCGTTTCAAACGACTGGCCGTGATACCTGTATATCACGTATAAAAAACTTTAAATCGATTTTCCCGAAAACGTCATTTTTGAAGTTTGTGAACATTAGAACTCAAAATCTACTGAATCGATCCTTTTGAAAATGTAAACATTACTTCTTCACATAAATCAACAGGTAATCAGGAGTTTTTTGTTTTTTTTTCAATTTTTTCAATTTTTTAATAACAAATTAAGCGCGATTTTTTTAGCTAAAATTGCGTTTTTCACTTCCAAGTGCTGCAAAAAATAGAAAAAAAAAAAAAAAAACTCTTCTTGATTACCTCCAGAAATACATCACCTTTAAAATGCATATCATTTTTTTTGTTTCGGATGATCCGGTAACGAGTTATAATGTTCACCGCAAAACCACTTTTTTTCAACGCGCCTCTGGAGATTCAACGTCACCGGCTTATTTATCAATATTTTTCATTGAAAATTTTTTCTGAGATACTTCAATAGTTGTACAATAATATGTAATTCTATTTAATAAAATTATATTACTCATGTCGCCGCAAAAAAATCATAAAAATATGCTTTTTTTTCGCCTTTAAAACCCGACCCCGCCGTTAATTTCTTCCAAGTTTGATACTATCGTGCTGTTTTTTTTTCGATGAAATATTATAATAATTATTACAATTATAAATGATGAATTATGAAGGGTTGGGTTAAATTTGACAAAAAAGATGAGACGAGGTATTTTATAGGATACAAAATCTCTTTATTTGCTTAGATATTCTGGAAATCGTATTCGATTTCCCTATCTTCATCTTCGTTGTCATTTCCATGAATTTCGTCATCATTCTCTGAATCATCCGAGGCCAATGCCGCGGCAATATCGAGAAATTCATTGGCTGGCATATCGTCGTCATCCTCATCTCGTTCCTCTGCAGTGATTTGATCATCGATGGTGGTTATGTTGGCAACGTTAGAGCAGCTTCGGCCTTGGCAGTACTTGCAAAGTCTAGTGCATGTCAACCCGGTTTTCCGGCAACTGCACCGTGCACTTTTACAATCCCCAGTACACGCACATTGAACCTGTAAAATAGACATTTAGGGAAATTGATAAAATTCTCAGCGCGCACAGAATGTGTGTCAGCTTTCAGATGTAGTTCGTATTGAATTTGAGAAACATTAGACAAACAGTGTAGACTTTATACATTTTTGAATTTTTTGAAAAATCGTTGAATCGTTGTAATTTTTGCAAATGTTAAAATATCGTACTGATTTTTTTTTTCTTCTTCGAATAGAGCATTAAAAAGGTAACGTTAGTGTCAAATTGTGAGGAAGTAGGTCGAACGGTTCGGATATAACCAAATTTATATTTTTGCTCGAAACTTTCAAAAAGAGGATCGAATGCTACAATTTTTGCAAAACTCGAAAAGTTGAGTCCAATTTTACAATATAAAAAAGGTATTTGAGAGAGAATGTAACCAAATTCGAAGAAAATCGCTCAATGGGTTTATATTTTATGAAATTATGGAATTTTTCAGTTTGAAAAAATTACTCAAAAATTCACCTTGTTTTACCATTTAAAGATTTTGTCAATTCAAATGTTTTTATGAACTTACCATTGTTAATAAATTGTTCGGTGCTAAACTCTTAGGATTTATGACAGGTACCATCATCGTGTTCGTCCGCTTCCAGCCCCAATCCTCTGGGTTTAAACCGTTGTTCAACCACGATTGCACCTGATAAAATGTGCGTTTGACGTGTTCACGCAGGACGGGTTGTGTCGGAGGTAATGCTGCCAATCGAATTTCTACAGTGGCATGCACGGCCAGTGTTGAAAACTTTTCATATCGAGCATCATTGATCGACTGAGTCGAATTTTTGAAGTTGTATAAATGTGCGATTATATGTTCTGCACATTCACACAGACTATCAATTGTACTTGCAGGATTGTCGAATGCTTTGACAGCAGTCTGTAGATGGACATTTGTTTCCAGAATGGAGATGAGGCGCTTCTTTTCTTTGCCATACATGGCACTTGTCGTGTCACACCCAGCGAATGCGTGAGCAAATAAAATGTATGGTTTCAGATTTTCATGATCATCTGTTGCATACAAAATATTTTTTCTAGCGGATGGCGTGATTTTATAAAAATAAATAGAGTGCAATCCGCTAAAGCGACCAATAAAACCAGCAGGTCGGTGTCGTTGCTGACAACTGCCACTGGGCGGCCTGTACGTTGTCTTTGTTCAATCGCTGTCCTTGCAATGAGTGAGTCCGCATCTTCCCGTGCAACTTTAACGTTTATACCGCGCGTCTGTAAATATTCGGTGAGTAGCTGTACCATTTTCATTTTGTTCAACACATTTGAAAGAAATCTGTTTTGGCTCAAAGTGACGAGAGTACTCTCTATGAATTCGATATCTGGTGCCATATTTCGTTGACGTCGGTGGTACCTCTCGTAAGATTTTCTGCCAATGTGCTCGTTGCTATATCCATCGAAGACTACCCAGGAATTTTCTCCGTATTTGCTGCTTATGTGCGAGTGGTATACTTCGCAAATTACTCCAATCGATGCTCCATGTGGCCAGCTGACGTTGTGCAGTAGAAATCCGCCATCAATGACAAAGGTCATACTGCGTATAAAACTTTCGGTTCGGAAAACGTACGGCTTAAATATTTTGTACAGTTCGGACTTCGATGTCTTTCTCATGAGACCAAACTCGTCGAATAAAGATAGAGGATACGGTGAAAGTTCGAACTCAAATGCTTTCCGTATCTGTACTTCGTCACCACGAAACAGAACCGAAATGCGTTGAAACAGTAGAGCAGAGTCGACCGAACACAAAGTCTCGTTGTTAACATGAGTCCCTAATTGGACCGCTGTCAGATTCTTCACTTTGTTTGCCGCAGACAATGAAATTTTAGCAACAGTTTTTCCCACTATCCATTCCATACCCTTTTTCCCTTTCTCGAATGCTAAATAACAATCGGTAGTAGGCGCACCGACAAGTCCTGTCGACAAGGATAACAATGAAGTTCGATGTTTAAAAGGATCGTGTTCCTCAAACCAAAATATGAACTTCTTAATGTCGTCATCATCTCGTTTTATCCGATGGTTGGTGAGATCGACATGTTGTTCGCTTGTGAATGATGCCGTCATTCACAACCGTCATTCAATCCAGATTTTTTGCAGACAACCCTATATCATCGTGTTTGCAATGAAACAGTGCTTATTTTGATATAAGATTTATTTAGTAAACAAATGGTTGAAGATAGTTAGATTCGACTTACCTGTTTATACCTGACAACCCAGTAGTTAGACTAGGAAAAAAATAGATAACCCAACGTTTGCATATTCTATAGGCTTTATAATTTCGGTTGGTATTAAATTTATTCGTTAAACTTATGACTGCAATGTTGAATAAAAACTCATAATTGAATTATTAATTAATCAAAGTTATCCCTGGATTTTGTTGGCAACCAACTCTGCGATATATTCTCTAACATACTAAATTTGATATAACAAAGTTTCATCCTATTACGCGATGGGCGAAGGTCGACCCTAATTCGGATCTTAGACTAGTACAGAAGGTCTCGTGCTGCCGATATCTCTGTCTCCCTTACTTTCTCTCTGTCTCTGTCACAATTATTGGTGCGGCACAAGGTCGAGTGCGTTCCGCGCGACAGACATGCGCACAAAGCATTGCAACAAGTGCGAGAGAGACGGATATACCTTCCCTCCTTTGCTATCTCAGTGGTGCTTCAATTTTTCCTTCACAAATATGCCTTTTTCTCTCTTATTTGCGAAGCTACAAAAAATAATAGAATCCTTTTTTATGTACTTTTTTGTACCCAACAACTTTTGTTTGAAACTTTTTTCGCTAAAGTTATTAGATTCTGAATTAAACGGTTTTTTACCCTTCAATCGCCTTTTTCGCAATGTTGCCGGGAGTTGATTGCAAAAAAATAACCACCGTTCGATTCAGCGTCATCGAATTACCCTTACATCAAGTCTCCAGTTCCATATCTAAAAAGTGCTACCTTCTTGCTTTTTTACTGACCTCCCAGTCGAGTCTCTCCCGAGACGAGGCTGTTTTACGGGGAGTCTCTTCTGGCGACCAAAAGGGCCCACCTACACTCTTGCATTTTCTGAACCTTTGGTTTCTCGTAAAAACTGTCCTACCCTCTCTTCGATATTTTCTCTCCGTCAACAAGCAGACTATCGGGAATTCTCTTGTTGACGAGAGAGTTCCTAACGAACAAGCGCCGCGACAACAACTCAACCGACTCTCTGTCAAGTCACAAATTCATTCACCGCGCCAACTAATTTTTACTAATTAATTTTGTAATTGGTTATGAATAAATACTTCGCCTTACTCTTATAATAAATCCGTCTTTTCGTACAACAACCAGCACCGAATCACCACCCCCTCAAATTGGTGACCCCAACGTGATCTCGCGAAAACCGTGAATACTCGCACCCGACGTGATCTCGCGAAAACCGTGAATATTCGCAAACTACGCGATCTCGCGGAATCGTGATCGACCACTAACTTTTCTCGTGCGTGATTCGTGCCGTGCGTTCAGTGAGTTTCGTGACGTCCGTTCAAACAAGTGTTACAAGAATGGCAGACGGCGATGCGCCCAACCAGATCAGGTTCCCGCACGGTCAGTCGACCGGGTAGCTATTCGTATACCACCCTTCTGGCCTTCTGATCCAGAAATGTGGTTCGCGCAAGTTGAAAATCAGTTCCGCCTTGGTAACGTGACAACCGACGAAACAAAATTTAGTTATGTTGCCGGACATATGGACGCGAAATACGCGACGGAGGTGCGCGATATTTTAACCAACCCGCCAGCGGCCGGGAAATACACACTGTTAAAAACAGAGCTAATCCGTCGCCTCAGCTCGTCGCAAGAGCAAAAGACGCGACATCTCTTCGAGCACGAGGAAATCGGCGACCGCAAGCCGTCACAGTTTTTGTGGCACCTGCGCGGCCTAGTCGGTACCGCCGTTTCCGATAGCGTTCTCCGTACGCTCTGGATGGGGCGTCTGCCACCTAACATGCAGACCATCCTCGTCACACTAAAGGACGCGGAGCTCGACAAGGTTGCTGAACTCGCCGCCGCCATCGCCGACTCAACCCCGAGATATCAAGTGTCTCAGATTTGTGAAAGTTCAGTCGACTCGCTGATCAACACACGGATGTCTCAGTTAGCGTTGTCGATTTCCCAGGAGCTGACCGAGAAATTTGCGACTTTCCGTCACGAAATTTCGGCTCTTATCAGTCGAGGCGTGCCGAACGACTCACCGCGTCAGGATCGACGGGCACGGTTGCGAACACGCTCCACCGGTCGCGGACACGGTAATGACGGTCTCTGCTGGTACCATTGGAAGTTCGGCAACGGCGCTAAAAAGTGCGAGACGCCGTGTGCATTCAAGTCGGGAAACGAGCAGGGCGGTCGCTAATGGAGACCAGCGATCCAAGCCCGACGTCTCTCCGATTGTTCGTCACCGACCAGGATACAAAAATCCGCTTCTTGGTGGACACCGGAGCCGATCTTTGCGTTTTTCCTCGGACAATGGTGCGAGGGCCACGTGAGAAATCGACGTACAAGCTCAATGCAGCTAACGAGACTATCATCGCAACCTACGGCATTATAACACTGTGTCTCAATCTCGGGCTGCGACGTGCATATACATGGAGGTTCGTAGTAGCCGACGTCTCAAAACCCATAATCGGAGCCGATTTTCTGGCACATTACGGACTACTCGTGGACGTGCGCAATCTCCGCCTTCTGGACGAAATCACCCTGCTCACCGTGAAGGGTCAGGTGGCAAGGTGCGGAACGCCTAGCGTGAAAACCGTATCAGGTGCGTCTCCTTACCACGAGCTTCTGCACACATTTCCGGAGGTCACGCGCCCCGACGGTGCGCCTGGTAAGCCAAAACACATGACGCAGCACCATATACGCACTACTCCAGGACCGCCCGTTGCGAACAAGCCGAGGCGCTTGGCAACGGACAAACTGAAAGTAGCAAAAAAAGAATTCGAGGCCATGCTGCTTCTAGGAACGACCCGGCCGTCGGAGAGTAGCTGGTCTTCCCCTTTACACATGGTTCCGAAGAAAGGCGACGAGTGGCGACCGTGCGGAGACTACCGAGCGCTCAACGCGAGGACTTTGCCGGACCGCTATCCCGTTCGGCACATCGAGGATTTCGCGCAGTCGTTGCGGGGCAAAAAGATTTTCTCGACGATCGACTTGGTCCGCGCGTACAACCAGATTCCCGTCGCTCCAGAGGATATTGCGAAAACAGCGATTACAACACCGTTCGGCATGATCGAGTTTCCGTTCATGTCGTTCGGCTTACGCAACGCAGCACAGACGTTCCAGCGCTTCATCGACGAAGTTCTTCGCGGACTCGATTTCTGCTACGCCTACATCGACGACATTCTCGTGGCATCGTCATCGGAGGAAGAACATCTACAGCATCTGAAGATCTTGTACGAGCGGTTGAAAAACTACGGTGTTGTAATCAACCAAGCGAAGTGCACATTTGGTAAACCCGAGGTCAAGTTTCTCGGCTACCTGGTATCTAACGAGGGCACGCGTCCGCTGCCCGACAAGGTCCAAGCGATCCGGAGCTACCCTCAACCGCAGACGGCGAAGCAGCTTCGGCAATGCTTAGGTATGTTAAACTTTTATAGGAGGTTCATATCAAGGGCCGCCCAACTCCACGCTCCACTCAACGGTCTTCTTCAAGGCAATGTCAAAGGCAAAACACCAATAAACTGGAGTTCGGAGTCGCAAGTGGCCTTGGAGGCGTGCAAGGAGGGCCTCGCCCAAGCCACATTGTTGGCACATCCGGAGCCCGACGCACCATTGGTTCTCATCTGCGACGCCTCTGACTTTACAGTCGGCGCAGCTCTCCATCAGCAAATCAACGGTAACGGGGAGCCTCTGGGTTTCTTCTAAAAAAAACTCAGTCCGGCGGAAAAGAAGTACAGAGCGTACGATAGAGAACTCCTCGCCATCTACCTGGCGGTGAAATATTTTCGCCATATGGTGGAGGCGAGTACATTCACCATCTTCACCGACCACAAGCCCATCACTTTCGCCTTTCGTCAGAAAGCCGACAAGTGTACACCACGGCAATTTCGTCACATCGATTTCATCGGACAATTGACCACCGATATCAAGCACATCTCCGGCAAGGACAACGTCGTCGCCGATGCTCTTTCGCGCATCGAAGAGCTCGCAACATCCATAGACTTCGAGGCTCTGGCTACATCACAACCATCGGACGAAGAGTTGAGAACGTTCCTACGCGAAGGATCTGCTCTGCAGCTTAAGCAGGTGTAAGTTCCCGAAACAAACGTAGCCGTTTTTTGCGACATCTCTACACCAATAGCCCGACCTTTTATCACAGCACCTTTCCGCCGATCTGCATTCAATACAATCCATCAACTCTCGCACCCCGGAATCAACGCAACGGTCAAGCTTGCGACTCAACGATACGTGTGGCCGTCAATAAAAACCGACTGCAGGAATTGGGCGCGCGGTTGCATCGAGTGCCAAAAATCGAAAGTGTCTCGCCGTGTGTCAGCGCCACGGGGTTCTTCCACACAACCCTCGGCAAGGTCCGAACACGTGCACATCGACATTGTCATTCTGCCGGTCTCGGAAGGCCAACGGTACTGCCTCACATGCGTAGACCGTTTTACCAGATGGCCCGAAGCATTTCCGATGGAGAACCAGGAGGCATCCACCGTCGCTCGCACTTTCTACGAAGGATGGATTACACGTTTCGGTACTCCACTTCGGGTTACCTCGGATCAAGGGAGACAATTTGAGTCGCATCTGTTCAAGGAACTAGCTACCTTGACAGGTACAACTCATCTGAGGACAACGGCTTATCATCCAGCAGCTAACGGCATGGTAGAGCGACTCCATCGCCAACTGAAAGCGGCGATCAAGTGCAACCGGAACACTCGATGGACAGAAGTGCTTCCCACCGTCTTATTCGGCATCCGCGCGGCTTGGCGAGAAGATCTACAGGCAACCGCAGCTGAGCTAGTCTACGGCGAACCACTCCGCCTACCTGGCGAGTTCCTGGTCCAAAGATCATCGGAGAATCACGACGACGCGGCCAACTACGTCAAGGAGCTGCGGCAACATTTCGAAGCTGTGCGCCCGGTGAACGGAACGCATCACGGAGATCGCCGAACGTTCGTCTTCAAGGACCTCGCGACGACGGAGCAGATGCTCGTCAGCCACGATGCCCTTGGAGGACCGTTGCAACAACCATACGACGGCCCCTTCAAGGTTGTCAGTCGTAACGACAGAACTTTTGTCGTGAATATCCGTGGCAAGGATGTCACGATATCTATCGACAGGCTGAAGCCAGCCTACATTATCTCGGAGGACGTCGCAGAAGGACGAAAAGCAGCCGATCTCGCCGACCAACCATGCAACGAGGGGGAAAATTCAGCGGGGGCTGCGAGCCCTCCGCCCATCCAGCAACCCAACGACGTTACTTTTCAGCGTACTACAAGATCGGGCAGACGAGTTCGATTCCCCGATCGCCTTCAAGGCGGTTTTTCGTGATTGGCTCAATCACTGGCCGGGGGGTACTGTGGTGACGGCGTCGCCACAACTCTCTGGTCACATATAAATACGCATTTATTTTATTTCATTTTATTTTATTTTCAAAATGTATTTTCTTCGATACAGTCATTTCTTTGTAAGGACTCGATTCTTTCTCACGCATTTATTTCTTTGACTCCTTTCATTCCTTCGTCTACAAAATAGAACAACCGACTCTCAGTTTTCCCTGACATAAAACTCGAGTGCTTACGGGTCCCAGTCGAGTCTCTCCCGAGACGAGGCTGTTTTACGGGGAGTCTCTTCTGGCGACCAAAAGGGCCCACCTACACTCTTGCATTTTCTAAACCTTTGGTTTCTCGTAAAAACTGTCCTACCCTCTCTACGATATTTTCTCTCCGTCAACAAGCAGACTATCGGGAATTCTCTTGTTGACAAGAGAGTTCCTAACGAACAAGCGCCGCGACAACAACTCAACCGACTCTCTGTCAAGTCACAAATTCATTCACCGCGCCAACTAATTTTTACTAATTAATTTTGTAATTGGTTATGAATAAATACTTCGCCTTACTCTTATAATAAATCCGTCTTTTCGTACAACAACCAGCACCGAATCACCACCCCCTCATATATATATATATATACTAGGGGGGCTCTGCCCCCCTGCGCGGTTTGCGCGCCAACCCTCCCTCCACTCCCCTTGAGCCATTCCATTGAGCGCACTGCCCCCCCCCCTTTTGGGTGGGGGGGGGGGGGGGTACGGTGAAGGGAATGACCGCCTCAACTCTTGTACACGGCGGCGGCGGCGATATATTTATATTTATATAATATAGATATATCTCTCTATATTATATAAATATATCGCCGCCGCCGCCGTGTACAAGAGTTGAGGAGAGCGAGCGGGATCGAGTAGGCTGGGTGAGGGGATCGAGCGGCGGCGGGGGAGGCGCGGGTGGGGGGACGGGGAAGGGGGCGCGGGTGGGTGGGGGCGGCGCGCGAAGCGCGCACGGGGGCAGAGCCCCCCTTGTATATATATATATATATATTCATATATATACGCTTTCTTTTATCCTTCAATGGCTCATTGGTTGATTGGCGAGCAGCCAGTTGGTACTGAGAATAAACAGAATGATTTCGTATTTTTACATATTACACTTTATAAAGAAGTGGCTGTTAATAAAATCATGAATATTATCAGAAAGATTTAACCAGATTAATTCATGGATCATGTTTCAACGGTTTGAACGCTCGTTACCAAAAACAACGCCGGCAAGTGTAGGGGATAATTATAAATTCAGACGATATATGGTATGAGCTGTGCCAAAACTTTCGAGAGATTGAATTTCGACTTTAATTAGAGATAGTATGAATTTTCATTCCCAACACTTTACCCACTTAATCCGACGTACCAACTGGAAGTCTATCAATCGATCTTCGCTGCGTAAACGTTTAGAGTATCACTTCGGTACTGTATGTGATATATATACTATAAATCACGAGAATCCATTGGGTCGTGGCCGTGAGTAAAGTGTCGTCAAACGACTTTCAACCTCGACCCCGGGTGTAGCTGGAAGCCGTTTCGCGGGTTCTGTTTGTGGCTTTTCGGCAAACTTCGTGCCAGAGAACCAAAAGCATTCCCGAGGACAATTTTACGTGTATGAGTTACTATCGCAGACACTCGTATACATGTAAAACCGATAGCAATTACGAAACTTTTGGCGCAAAAGCATCTGATTTTCGCGTATAATACTACGTTCAATGCCACGCTTTGTACGATTCGAGCGCGTAGCGTCCTCTGTAGAATTAGTACACTAAATGCGACGCCATGAAATAACATATAGATTGCTGTGATATTGTCTCGCGTCAAACGCACTGTAGGTAATTTGATTCATTAACGTTTGTAGTAAATGAATTAATGATATGTATGGACCAGTTACACATTACATTAAAGAAATCTATATTCTATTAATTAATATTAATTGTTTCATGAAAAATGATTCATTAATTTGTGGACCTAGATTTTATATTAAATTGTTCCATTAGTAGAATTTATATTGCAAAGCTAACGAATTTTCAACTTTACCATCTTCCAATCGAACAAAACTGACTATACGGAAAATAAAAACGGGAACAACGGGATTACTCGATTATTCTTTGAAGAAAACTAGACGAACATGTATTTTTTAGGAAAACTGCATAATTCGTTCAACCTATTTGCAAAAAAATGTCTGATTTTTTATGTCAAGAGCACATGCTGCAACGCAGGTCACGCTTTATCTCTTTTTACTCAACTATTAAAGTTGATAAAAAGTATTTAAAAACAATTATCACTTATTTGACTGGTGCTAAGATCTTAACTATTATTAAAGTGACAATACACACAGGATAGCTCTTGTACTCGTAAGTCGGGCATAAAGTTTGAATCAATAAAACCATTGAATTTTACTTATTTCCGATGGCAATTTCGGTAATTAAATCGCCGAAGAATACACATTGCCGCGATTGCTGGAGCATTATCACAGATGGCACTGAAAGATATTCCATGAAGGAATCCAAATAACGCTTTTCCACATTATTGCCACACTATTTATATCTATGTGCGAGCTCTGAGCACGAGAGGAAGAACGGAATACGAATTAGTTCGAATAGGTTTCAAGAATATTCGTTAATGATTCGTGTACCTAGCTAAGGTATGCCAGGCATTCGGACAATAGCCCGCAAAGTCGATAAGCTTTTGTCGATTATTTCGTGAAATGCGGTCTCATACTCCACAGCAGCTTTTATCCCAAGCTTCGGCCCTTTCTCACCCCACCCCTCTCGCTATTATTTCTAATGAACGCTGCTAGCTTGGTTCGCGATTCAGCGAAAGATGTGCTTTCGATGCTTGGCTCGATTATCAATTAATGAATTGATAATCGAGTTATCCAGTTCCAGTTCCTGATCCAGTTCCTTCATCGTCAAACACTACATACGAGTGTATTATAGGCGTGAGAATTGATTCCGTCGAAAATCTATTAAGTCAACATTTGGAGCATTATATATGACATATTTTGTTTAAAGTGAAATCTTTTTTTCCGAGAAAAAAATCTATTTTCCGTAAATTCCTTTTTGCAACCCCTATCGAACTTTAAGTACATCTGTTTAAGATTCATGCATCCTGTTCAAGATGAAATACGTAAAATCCACGGATGGGAACATTTCGAATGCATAAATACATTATCAAAGAAAATTGTTATGGACATTATTACAATGTGTCGTAGAATGATTGTCAATTTTTTTCTGTCATTCGGACTCGATATTCTTTTATTTCCCAGTTAAATCTCAAACATTCCATTATCAAACGTACTTTACGACTAGTCATGTACCGCAGTAACCCTGAAGAATTTCATTGAAAGATTTAATACAGGGTTTGCAATTTTTCGAACGAGTTTCATATAACTGAAATATCGTTGGATGCCATGTGCAGAGGCCATTTCATCGATACACTTTTCTCGTAATATTGTTACGGGAGCTATTACGTCGCGAGATTACTAAAGAGTGTGTATGTGTGTGTGGTGTGAAAACTCTCATGGAGTAGTAAATACACCCAAACACGTACTGATATGTAGCCACTGCCTTAACTATGTCAATACACTGAATTGTGAAGAAAAAAAGGGGGAAAAAGCTAGTCTGACCGCATTACACCTGTCTCTTCCTGTCTATCCAGCTACTTATTCTTTTCCACGTAAGGAGGTAAGTAGGTCACACTTTATCGTCCCGTTTGCTAACAGAATACAGGCGACAAAAGTGAACCAGATGCTCGGTATGTTTGCCCAGGAGGGAACTATTCAACTATCAAACTCTATCGAGCGTTATCGAAAGTGGAGGGTGTTCAACCCGTCTTTCTACGAACATTTCGTTTCTCATGTGTGTACCTATATGTGTATATGGGCACTATCTATGTATGAGGAGCTAAGAAAATCCATCCCTACCAAGAGCACACACAGGGTGATTTAAATCACTTTCCCAAAAACATGTGTTCACGATGAATAAAAAACTGTGCTCCTAGTAACAAATCCATCAAAAAAGGAATCGTTTTTGTCGTTAATTGACTCCATTTTTCGGAAGCATGTACAGCTTTTTGATTAAGGTAGTAGTCTGGTAACTTAAGCCGATTTTCATGTCTTTTTTGGAGGGCGTTATTTTGTAGGAAAATAAAAATGAATCGTTTTGGATATTTAGGATGTTTTTATTTACATATTAAAGATACAAAAAAAGATTTTTTTGAAAAAATTTAATAGTTTATTATTATTATTATTATTGATCGAAGTTGGCACCTCGAAAAAAAAGCGCGTGGGTGGCCCCGGTGATTTTGGCTCTTGATGTTATCTGAAATAAAAAATTCTTGATAATTCTTAATCTATAGACAAGTCATTCTGGTCGGAACTACTGAAGTTAAATTTCATGGATAAATAACAAAATGGCGGACTTTGGAAAAAAACTTTTTTTCTACTTTGGAAAAAAACTCTTTTTCCAAAGTTCGCCATTTTGTTATTTATCCATGAAATTTAACTTCAGTAGTTCCGACCAGAATGACAAAATGGCGGACTTTGGAAAAAAACTTTTTTTCCTAAGTTCGCCATTTTGTTATTTATCCATGAAATTTAACTTCAGTAGTTTCGACCAGAATGACATGTCTATAGATTAAGAATTATCAAGAATTTTTTATTTCAGATAACATCAAGAACCAAAATCACCGAGCCACCCACGCGCTTTTTTTTCGAGGTGCCAACTTCGATCAATAATAATAATTATAATAAACTATTAAACTTTTTCAAAAAATGTTTTTATTGTATCTCAATATGTAAATAAAAACATCCTAAATATCCAAAACGATTCATTTTTATTTTCCTACAAAAAAACGCCCTCCAAAAAAGACATGAAAATCGGCTTAAGTTACCAGACTACTACCTTAAGTGGTTTGTATTTCATAAAAGAGGAAAATTTTGACAAGTACTGGTGGGCGATTTTAAACGGCGTACTGAACATAACCCTTCTTAGATATTTTTTTGTTTAAATGTCGATAGTTCCAGAAAAAATGTAAAGCATCAAAAAATATAAAAATTGCTAATCATGGTGGCATATTTAAAAACATTTCCACCGGTATCTTCAAAAGTGTCTGCAACGGTACCCTCGAAATTATTTTATTTTCCACAATATTTTTCACATTATCATTAACACTATGTTTGACAATAGTTGGAATATGATCTTGTACATTGTTTCATGAAAAATATTTTGAAAAATACGTTGAACAGTGGCTTTCATCCTTTTTTCCAGCCTCGAATCTCTCCGATGATTCTCATAGTCCAAAATCGCTTACTACCGAGTGTGCACCACTTATTCTGAACCAGTCTGTGTACCTTAGTATACATGTATATGAAAAATGGATCATGTGCTACATGCCTCGGTGGTCCTCACAATATTCTCTTTTCTCTTGTTGTTTGTGTTAGGAGATCGGAATAGTTCATCCGCACAACCGACAAGAATTCCACGCGCTCGTGATTTCAATATAAAATTCTCGAAACGCTACTCCTAAACCGATCTCACTTCATGCTCACGATTCTTGTGTTTATCGAAATTTTATATAACCAACGGTACATGTAAAACGTGTTCGCCGTGCATGTACAAAGTTCCCAGTGCAAATCGAACAAAAAAATGGATACGAATTATGGTTCTGTCAGAGGCCAAGCTTGAGTACGTCACAAGTGTTTGCGGGCGAATGGATTTTCTATTAGCAGGATGAAACGCTCTGGCGATCAAAGGGCGTCAATTTTAGGGAATTCACTACACAGCAACGTACAGTGCGACATGAGAGCTCACAGCTGAGACTGCTTCATTTATACTCCCGTGTTGCCGCAGACACGGTTGATTGCTATCGGATTTCACGATTAACGCACGATTACCAATATCTGGAACACTGGTACTTTGACACTATCAAACGGCTTTCCTATTGACCCGTACACGATTTCCATGAGTTCAGCTATCGAGTGAAAATCTGTGTGATCTTTCGGATTCATGTAATTTCGCTCACATCGATAATTTCGCATCCCGTTTTGCTGAAAAACAGCTCAACTATACAGCTGTACTTTCAGCGAATAAATACATGAAGTAACCGACTGGGACGGCTCGTACGTAAAAACCCCGCAAGGGTATACTTTGGAATACACGATAATAAAAAATAATAAATGAAGTACCTTCAATATGATTGAAGTGTTTTTTGTTGTTAATTTTTAACATTTTTCAACATCAATCTTCTGCTCGTTACCGTATGATCAAGATTTTCACCACCAGATGTTGTACTCATACTTGTCAACGCGTCGTGGCAATAATTCATCACGAAATTACGAGTTTATTGCGCGTACGTATTATAGTATTATAATTATCTCGGAATCATGACAGTTGTTTAACCGAAAGTTTCTTCGAGAAGCAGGGTTCTCCATCCAGAAATTCTTGAAACTAATCTATCGTGAAATAGGTGATGGAAGAAGTTGAATGACGTAAATTGCGAGCATGAGAAAGGGAGACCGAAATAGAGAGGGGGTAAGGAGAAGGAGAGAATTCATCAGGCTCTAATGGCAACATCACGGACGACACAACATATACATCAGTGCGACTGATCCTCGACATCACCATCACCCTCCCTCTCTCTCTCTCTCTTTTGCTTCCTATATATATATATATATAGCCCAAACGCGAATCATGATATTCATGCAAATCAAGCGTCTGCCTCTACGTATTCAGTGTCGAGTTTCTAGGTTTCTGGAATAGACGTGGAGCGTGGGAGCCAGGATGAAATCTTGCCATATACCGGAAAGGATAATGCATCATTAAATAGCGCGTGGAAAATGGACACTTTCGTTAATGTACATCTCTGTATATCTAATCGTTATCGAACCGTTATCATTCATCATACGGTCCGCTTCGATAATTGCCTAAGGCGGCTTGAAATTCAAGAGCGTAACGAAAATTCCCGAGCGATCAAAGTCACGGTAGCTATGACAGATGGTCCGTCGCGGAAGTGGGAGAAAATGATACTATTGAATTTCGTGACATTTTAATGAAACGAAACAAAGCCAATTTTAATTGATGAAAAGGTATTAAAAGTGTATAATTGGACAATTTGGAATATGACCAAAGGGATTTTCATGAATTAACAAAATTAATGTTTTACCATTGAATTAAAATGAAATAGAATAAATTCATTGCTCTCTCGGTATAACACGAGAAAACTCACTCCGGAGATCAAAATATTTCAATTATTGTTTATAATCTGCTTTTGACCGAGATAAAAATGTTCTTTTGTGAATTATCAAGAGAATGCTGCCGTTACGTTTTATCGGTAATGCAGCTTCAACAAGAGAGGTTAAAGCCCATGAGAGACTCTTTAACAACCGGCTTTCCATACACTGAACAAATATACGGCTGCACCTTTCGCATAAGGGTTAGGTATGTAATTTCGTAATCACCGACTCGTAACTCTTGCTCTTAACGTCCAACGTCCGGCTATACGATTATCCCTCGATAAAACTATTACGAATTAGCTTGCTTTTCTTCCTACCGCCCAAGGAGTCTCGTGCAGTCTCTAGTGAAACGAGTAATAAAGTAAAATATAACGAATAATAACATTTCGCAACTTTATCCTAAATATTTAACAAAGTCAAGGATTAATTTCCAATAAATTTCTATTAAAATAACTATGATTAATTATGTTCAAACAATTATATTTCAACCGAGTTTTCGGATCGATATTTATGTGATGCTAAAAGAGCGGAGACGAATGTACCATTTTGCGTTTTCATCGAAATTTCATTGCGATAACGTACAATTAATTCGTAATCTATGTATAAATTCGTTAAACACCATCCCTTATCTTTAACGAAGTTCTACGGTTCCCGAAAAATGTTAAAAGTACTTGTTGACCATAAAAAAAAGATTTATCATTATAATTTTATTGCATGACTCACCGAGACTGTACCGACCCATCTTCTTGAAGAGGCGAAATACGGTAAATGTCTCCCGCCTTTTTCCAAGCTCGAATACATCCGAGAGTACTCTCCGAGAATGGAATAATTCAAGAACTCTCGAGCTTTTATAAAAGAGCTTCGAGGTATGCGAAAGAGGTATGCGTCGGTGCTCACAGGACGTTTCAGAGCGCACATCGGACATGCTCCTCGATTTAAAAGCACACGCACACACTATAGTGCATCTATCACAGCCGTCCGAGTCAGGAAGCAATGGCTCCGAGAGAATGGGCTCGGTGTGGTCGCAAACATAGAACGTTATTCAGTTACTCGGATTAAGAAAAGAAATAGAGTTCGTGCGTTGCGAGAGTTTTAACGCTCTTCAGTGTCACGCTAGATCAAGATCCCGGGGAACCTCGTAAGCCTTGTACAATGAGCGTCCACCCGGGGCGCTGTAGTCGAACGTATGGGAAAAAGACTGAAGAAGCGGACAAAGGAGAATCTAGTAGTACGCGATATAGAATATATAGTTCTGCTCGTACACTCGTGAACCAAAAGATATTAAATTTCATAAAAATTGTTTTTGCAATCTTTCCAAAAGTAAGCTAACGTTAATTATACTTCATTTGGTTTAATGAATGTGCAGTTCATTGACATTTAATGAATGTGCACACAACAATAATTATCATAGCTGTAGTCAATTTGATTTCTTTTTACATTCGAATTTTTTTGGCCCGGACTCTACGTTCAATATACTTTTTACAGCAAACACCGAGTCAAATGACGCTTAAATTTCATGAAAATCGATTGGAGTAAAAATGATTTGGAAAAAAACGACGAGCATAGATCTATTTTTATGTAGAGAGCGAGGGAGAAATCGAGAAAGGATTCATGAATAAAAGTCGTCTCTTTCATTGAGAATTTACTTTTTTTTTTAAGGTGACCGTAAAATGATGACAAAACCGAGTAACCGCGTAACGACCACGAGCACGATGTCTCTTTGGGGGATTAGACGTTCGTGAGCTTTCTCGGACTAATTACACGCCGTTATACCCACCCGTATTTAGATTGTACGGTAGAGGAATTCTAGAGAGTACCGAGAGCATTGTTATTTATTCCATAGGGAGGGAAGAAAAGGAGGAATACTTCTCTGGACGAATTATGGTAGTCGGAGAAGAGGGAAAAAATGACATTCATACTCAAACATTTGGGAATAATTCCTATCCGTTGAGGAAACACGATTCCCAAATGTTTGGATGTGAATGTCATGTTACCACATGTCATCCTCCTATCATATATCGTTTGCAGACTATTCATACTTTATTCTCCTCCTGTAGTATTCCTGTAGTTTTCCGGTATGACGAAAAACGAGCTGTCAAGATTGAGAATTGCAGAGTAAGCGCTCCAGTGTACCGATATGCACAGGAATGACGCAGCATCAACTGAAGTAATCAGCGCATATTTCAAAGATATTTTTTTTTCATTTGGTTTCTGCTCATGTAACTATTGTAACCTTTTTAGAGTTACACTCTTTTCGGTCGGTGGTTTTTTTACCGATAATTTTCCTTGTTCCAATTGATTATTACGAGTTTTTTTCGGCTTAAAATGATTTTAATTGATTCTTAGACTCGCATAATCTACAATTTGTACGGTGCTGTACCTACCGAATTGACAGATAGTTTTAACGGTCAGGTTTTCTATCTTTTCATCATTCTCACACATTCGTATGACAATTGGCTGATTCGGTGAAATATAATACATACGTTGAAACGTAATAAAGCCCTTTCGTACAGCCAGTCTTACATTAGAGAATACATTTTGGATCATCACGATATCTCAATTATTGTAGCCGTGAGAGCGGGTTGAAAATCGGCGAAAAAAATGAGAATATATAGAAAAATTCGATGGTCCAACTTTGAAAATCTATGAAAAATCGAAAAAAAAATTATAGCTCAATAAACAAAGCGGCATTTTGAAGGTTGAACGGTTACGAAAAGAATGAGCACAGAGTGGGGTTCCAACTCCAGCGGGAAGCAACGTTACAGCGATTTTTAGTTAAGCCACTTCAAAAATACGTGAACTTTAATTTTATTTCCGCTATAAAACAGCATAATTTTCATTTCATCAATTTTCTCAATTGATTCGCAAGTTTTCAGTGTAGATTGCAAGATGTAGACATTCAAGGGTGTTTCAACCCTTTGAACTTTAAAAACGGTAAATTACTAATTTTAGCTTAATGAGAAGAGTGCGTATCAGCAAACACATTCGGAATGACAAGGAACCAAATGGAATGTAAAAACTCAAATAGGGGTAGCTTACTCCGTTAAAATTGTTTTGTTGCACAAATACAAAAATACGTCAACTTCAATTTTATTTCCGCTATAAAACAACATAATTTTCATTCGCCAGCGATTCGCAAGTTTTCAATGTAGGGTGCAAGGAGTAGATGTTCAAGCGTGTTTGAACCCCTTAAAATATATTTTTTTTCATTATCTAGTGGGTTATTCATTCCTTCGCACAAGAAACATTTCAATTCTCATTTCATCAAAATCGATGCACTGCTTGTATGTGAAACTGCAAAATCGCCCTTTGACCTGTGGAACTTCAGGGGGTGGTTTCATCCCTTGAAACCGTTTTTCCGCCGATAAAAAAAATCACGTGTCGCTTAGTTTTTAATGCTCACATACATGCATGAATTTCAACAAAATCGGAAGGGGGACACCTCGGGTACTCGACTTTAACGGTCAATATCTCACAAACTAAATGATGAATCTATTTAAAATTTCGCGCCCATCAAGATTTCGTGTGTTTTTACAACATATCAAAAATAAAAATCTTAATCCTTGATTATACATAATGCTCCAGACTTCTATTCTCTCTCTTTGCCTTCGGGAGGGAAAATATACGCAGAGAATCTCCCACATTCCAGAGTGGTGCATGCTCTAGGTTGTTCTCGTTACGAGAATCTCGTGCATCCGTGTGAAAAATTGTAAAAATGTTTCTTGCTTATCTCCGTACCACTGGTGTGCTCTCTGTACCTCGCACTAAAGGTCCATGGGTATCTCTTCTTTTTCATGGATTCTCTTTGGGATAAGATCAAGCTTGAAGCATTTATACAATCTCAAATTGAATCGGCCATATAACGCGGTGCCGGTTATAACATTCGTATAGCAAACGGATTGGGCGTTCCACTGCTACGGCCTAGTCAATCAGCACACCCACACATAAAGGGGCAGTGAGAAAGGCAGAGGAGAGGAAAATGGAGATGGGAAATGATACCGAAAGCTCACATTTCACAGGCAATTCATACTGTCCCGTATAAATACCGCGAGTAGATAAGCGTTGCATGGACAGAGAGAGAGAGAGAGAGAGAGAGAGAGAGAGAGAGAGAGAGAGCGAGAGAGATCCCACGCTATTTCGTGTTTATATGTGCGGGGAGGAGAGAGGGCGAAATTGTATATGGTTACTTATTTGTGGATATGTGTGATAATGGCGAGACGAGAGTAATTCCGTTTAACCGCCGTTTAAATTATGATCATTGCGTACTGTATACATTTTATCGAAACTATAGAGAGGCTGTAAAACACGTTGATCCATCATTTTCAATCACTGAATCGTAGCTATCATATCAAACAATACAAAGCCTTCAAAACCACTCCGTGCCAAAATAAATAATTGAAAAACAAACTTCGCTCGACCGAAAACATCATTCGGCCGAATGGTTACTTGCACATAAACGAGATTCGTTGCACTCGAATTAATGTTGATTAATGTGAAAAATATTAATCAGAATTTTGGTGTAACTATAAATGTAACTAAGTATAAATTTTCATACCAGAGTGAGATTTGAATTTTTATTGTCATTTTGCTCTTTGGCACTTGATCGCTTTAATGGAATTGTCTTTGTGTGTTCGAGGAAGAGAGAGATGGGACAAAATTACTTTCCTAGAGCTCTCCAAGAGAAGTGAGAAAATAGTTGAGAGACGGCTGGAAAACCGTGACAGACGATGAATTCTCTCGAATTGTACGAGAGACGTAACTTTGCTACGACGTTAAGCCCCTAGCCAATCTTCGGTATATATACGGTTCCTCTAGGAGCTTTCTCGTCGCTTTTCCAACGGGAACTTGTCCCAAAAGTTGATGTCATGTTTAGAACATTGTTCCATCATCATGCAACAAAGCGAATGAGAGAGAGAGAGAGAGAGAGGAAGTATTCCACACCAAAAGGAGGCGTCGTAAAATAGAGTGCATGCTTGAGAGATCCGGTTATCTCCAAAGTTTGCCAAGCTTGCGGTCATCCTTATCTTAACGAAGTCTAGCACTTGAATCAAGAAGGATGTTGCAGTTTACTGAGCAACATCGGAACTTAGTTGTTGAATTTTATCCACATTCATAAATTTATTTTCGAAAAGAATTTAGAAAAAATTATGGAGAAAATATAGCTTTCGAAACTATTTTTTCTGGACACATCCAATTTCTTCGCTAATTATCTGAAGAAATTGTGGAAAAATTCCGTCACACACCCCGTGTTGGGAGCTCAAACGAACAGAATTCAATCCACTCGTACGCTACCAATTACACCAATGTGACCGTGTGATCATTCCTTTTATACCGAGGTCATAAAGTCAAAGAGACACATCGTAAATTGCTCTTCTTACGTTATATCACCTCTTGCATTGAAGCCGGTAAAGTCAGAATTATCCTACTTTGCAATTACCGTATAATCGTGGAAGCTCATAAATGGCGTCCGAATACGATCGCTCTTTTTTATACCACTTCCTCTCTCTACACGTTGCATCGCACATAACTGGCACTTTAAAGCACGTTTTAAAGTATTCGAAATTCGTGTTTTTATGGCTGTTTCATTTTATGTCACGTCATCCGCCTTGGATTTACGTGCCAAACTGATGGGACCTGCTACCTGAATTCTATCGTAATGTAATGCGCTCTGAATTGATTTTCCAGCAAAATTGTCAACGCGGGGATCGGAAAATTGAGGGAATTTCTAGTTATCGCCGTTCTTGAAAACCTTTTTCTAACAGACGCCTGCCAAATAACATTTCAACCAAAATCAAGGCTATTAACACTTGCACATACCGATAAAAAATTTGTGCTAATTTTAAATCCGCTTGTTACAGTGTGAACTGCCTTGATGCTCAACAGCAGTGAGGACAAATATTTTATACGAACTAGAGATGAGCCAAAAATTGATCAGTCCAATTTGTTTATAAATCACCAAAGGCAAGTGTCGCAATTGCCACCAAATCTCCAGCCATAGCGATCACAAAACTATCACGTGTCAGTCTCTACCGTCGTGTCCCGTATCCCGGAAAATAAAGTACCCAAGGGTACTTCGCATCCCCTCAAGATACGCTACGTGTATTCTGAGGGAATCGAAAGAGACCGCGTGTGTATACGCGATGGTCTCGCCGGTAATAAAACTATTCCCGTGAGAGTGACCGCTAAACCTTCTTCTCCGTGCTCGTTTCGCTCAGACACTTCTTTTTCTTTGTCTTCTTTTATTTATGTATATCCACGCGCTCGCGCGAGTACTCCGTTGGGAAAACTGTAATGCGAATGGAATATCGAGAGCAGTTACATCGGCTCACGTAAGGTATACATGCTGAATCGCTTACACAGTCGATTATAAAATTGTTTATAGGCTATAGTCATCTACATACGAATGTAAAATGTATAATGTATTGCTTATTGGGCATCGATACTAGAGAATCAATCATTTTACATTGGGAAAAATATATGTTTACGAATAATTCGTAGATAATTTTGGTCGTATAAGAATGTTGACACGAGACACTCTCGGGTATGGGAAACGTGTTGAGAAACAAAAAATGAAACATTTGCACAATTTGCTGCAATTTTTGTTTAAATGATTTGACTTGCATACCACAAATTAGGGACTTTTATTGGTTTCGATAATGCATTTTATGATATCCAAGAGATCTGTAGTAGAAATTTTCCCTATATGGACTGCGATTTTTGTCGCAAAATTTAACTGGCCAACGTATTCAATTTTTTTTCTTTTAATCGCATATCCGTGACCATACGATTAAAAAGATTTCCAATCATGTCGTATGTGAATGAACAAAAATCGAGCATGATACACACAAATATCATTTTCTTCCCTACTGTATTCGTACTGTATACTGGATGCAGTATTGGGTAGACCTATTGCTGTCCTTTTTACGTACGATACACGCTCTCGTGTATCGTACAACCAGCTTTGTTCCAAACGTCAATTTCGCTTCCGATAAATCCAGCAAAAGTTTCAAACGGCATATACCGATGGATATTTTCAATCCCGAGAAACGGAAGCCGATCAAACATCGTTCTTCTTTTGTCACAGCGATTTGACCGTACATACACGAAAATCGAGGGGTTTCATCGTGTTTACTACGATTCGATCGTCCGAATTGCAATCGAGTCCCAAACAGGACTCGACTGAACGACCTAATCCATGACAACCTGAAGGGAGAAAAAGTTTATTGGAAAAAGGTATAATATATATATATATACATATATATTGCAAAAATGAATTTTCTCGGAATACGTGATCACGCCAATGCTCAGATGTCGAATGCACCTGACAGTCTCGTTGATACTGAACGTGTGTTTGTAGTGTGCATCAATTTTGAGGGCCTTGAAAACTTTTGGATAAACCTAAACGAATAATTCAAAATATTATACTAAAATAATTGAAATATATCATATACAAGTTCGTAAAAATAAATAAAATCGATAAAAACAAAACAGAACCAAAATGAAATAAATAAAAAAGATAAAATAAAAATATTTCATTTGTCACATTTCTTGAGCATTCGCATCTCAAATTTCTTATACCTCACGTCACTTTCTCTCTGCCTTTTTCCTTTCGTTATACAAATGGCCAACCCCTTATATACATAAGTCAACTCAACTCTTGCCCTCTCTGTTCGTATATTTTTGCGTGAAGGCACATAAACTTTACAAAAGTTTCTGAAATAATACTTGATAAGAATAATGTAAATCGTAGGCAGAAAGAGAGAACCGTACGAGGTGAAGAAAAGGAGTTTTAATGCTCAAACTTTGAACTCCCAAGATTTTAGATAATTCTTAGTAGAGAGAGAGAGAGAGAGAGAGCAGTGGATGTGAAAAAATTTCCCAACATCAGTTCGACGTGAGATTTAATGACCTGCCTGGTGTTCGGCGCATTTTATGTTCGTTCTTTCTTACCTTTTTTTCATAGCTTAGAAAACTTTTTCGCCGGATATACAACAGGATCCTTTCGATTCATTTTTATGGTAATATCTTGTTGCACGAAGATGAGTTTTTTTTTTAAGAGATCGTCTTCCGATATATCGATGCAAAATACTGTGACATACAGTGGCTTAGATGTAAATACATCTAAGCCACTTGAAATTTATATCGATGGTTTAAAACCAAAAGGGCCGTATCGAAGAGTGCATAGGCAAAGCTTATATGGCCTTTTGTTGCCAGGCCATTGATATAACACCGTTCGAAACAGCGAGGTGGAACACGATGTTTCATGATCTTTAAAAACCGTTCATGCCCTTCGACTCTCGTAGAGCACACATAGCTATGTACATAGAGTGCGCAACATGAAAATCGTTCCTCGACGATAAAAGGTATCCCCCTCAGTCATATACTCTCTATCGAGGATCTCGAGTCGCGACGTACATGGTAGAAATATATCAACCCCCTCCCGATTCGAGTCATATATGTATACCACAATTTTAGTTATTCCGCGCTCGCAGCTTTTATGAGGAAGAAAGAGGAAAAAGACTTTGATATACGACAAATACCTCGTTGATCTCCTTGTGGTACAATTGACTGCGTATATTATACTTTGCGATTATAATCAACTTGACGGCAAAAAAATATCGTATCGAAATTAACAAAACCACCGATCGTTGGAAATATTTCTACGATTGTGTAAAAAAAATATGGAGATTCGAATTCAAAAAATTATAGTAGGGATTGCATTCTTTTTTGAAAGTAACAGAAATAATTAAAAAATTAGTATTCCCATTACAACTTTTTGTATATCGATCGGAATATATTTTTAGATAACCAGAAAAAAATATTTTGCACAATCTGTCATTTGGGATATTCGATACGATTTTTATTTGCACAGAAAACAAAAAATATAACCCATTTTGTCTGTCTTTTAGTCGTGGATAAGCTAACCCTTGAAAGCGAGCATTTTAAGGTAGTAGTCCGGTACCTTAAGCCGATTCATGTCTTTTTTGGAGGGCGTTTTTTTGTAGGAAAATAAGAATGAATCGTTTTGGATATTCAGGATGTTTTTATTTACATATTAAAGATACAAAAAAAAATTTTTTTGAATAAATTTAATAGTTTATTATTATTATAATTATTGATCGGAGTTGGCACCTCGAAGTTGGCAGCCCGGGTCCGAACTTTTTTTCTACCGAACCGATTGCTCTCAAATTTTACCAGGCTACTCTACACACTTATAGTTCTCGTCGGAACTACCGAGAAATTTTTTCACCCCTAACTTTTTATTTTACAACCCCTTCTTTAGCTGGATTTGATTCTCCATCTCTTCAACCATCTTTGAACGTCGTTGAGTTCGTTTTGGAGTATTCTCGAGGCTGTATCCGAATTTTCGTGGACAGATAGGATGGCTGTGTCATCAGCGAATGTCGCCACGGTGGCATTGGGGTCTACGGGAAGGTCGGCTGTGAAGATGGTGTATAAAACGGGTCCTAGGACGCTTCCTTGAGGGACTCCTGAATTTATAGGAAAAAATTGTGATTGTTCCGTGCCCTGTTTCATTTGGAAGCTCCGATCCCTTAGGTACGACTTCAAGAGTAGAAAGTATTGCGGTATGACCATTTTGATTTTGTACAGCAGTCCGGGGTGCCACACTTTGTCGAAGGCTTGTTGGATATCCAAAAAAACTGCGGAGCAGTACTTTTCCTCTTCAAGTGTATTGGCTATTACGTTGTAGACTCCGTTGACTTGCTCCACCGTTGAATGATTCGTTCTGAATCCAACTTGGTGATCAGGTATACTACCTTGCTCGTTTAACGAATCTCTGATTCTTGTTAGAAGTAGTTTCTCAAACAATTTGGATACGATAGGCAGCAAGCTTATTGGTCTGTAGGAGGTAACGCAGTTTTGGGGCTTACCAGGTTTTAGAATCAGTCCACATTACCTTAACTATGAACAAAAAGGACTGCCCGAGAGTCTTATTAAAGGGCCAGCCCCTACCACGTGTCGACGAAGTTAAATACCTCGGATTGTACCTCGACCGCAGGCTGACCTGGACAAGCCACATTAAAAAAAACGAAAGGAACTGGATCTGCGACTGAAAAAAATGCATTGGCTCATAGGAAGAAGGTCAAAGCTACCCCTACACAATGAACTTATTATATACAAAGCCATACTTAAACCAATCTGGACATACGGTATCCAGTTCTAGGGTACGGCCAGCAACTCGAACATCGCGATCTTGCAACGTTTCCAAGCAAATACTCTCAGGACCAAAGCCAACGCTCCATAGTACGTCACGAACGCCCGTCTACATAAAGACCTCAACATAGATACGGTCAAAACTGCAGCTCAGAAGCTGTGCACAAACTATGAGACGAGGCTCGGCAGCCACCCAAACGCGCTAGTAGCGCCTCTACTGGACAGAACAACCATTGCAAGAAGACTGAAAAAGTACCAACCCTTGGATCTGCGACAACGTTTGCGTGCTGAATAAATAGCACAACCAAAATAATAAAATGGCGACACATAGAGTAGAGCCTATCATAGGATAGGCCCGCTACATACCAAGACTGTTCAAACACTATAGCCAACGAAACTATTCATTGTTATGTCACATAACGGATTGTAGTTAACCAATAACAGCGAAAAAAAAAGAAAAAAAAACCTCTTCTTTGCTAAAATAAAAGGATTTTTTTTCCAAAGTCCGCCATTTTGTTATTTATCCATGAAATTTAACTTCAGTAGTTCCGATCAGAATGACATGTCTATAGATTAAGAATTATCAAGAATTTTTGATTTCAGATAACATCAAGAGCCAAAATCACCGGGGCCACCCACGCGCTTTTTTTTCGAGGTGCCAAGTTCGATCAATAATAATAATAATAATAAACTATTAAATTTTTTCAAACTAATTTTTTGTATCTTTAATATGTAAATAGAAACATCCTAAATATCCAAAACGATTCATTTTTATTTTCCTAAAAAAAAAACGCCCTCCAAAAAAGACATGAGAATCGGCTTAAGTTACCAGACTACTACCTTAAAACAAAAAATTACCAAAGCTATCAGCGTCCGTTTATAACTCTGTGATATTGGTATTATTACACATCAATAATTAATGCAAAAGGTAATATGAATAGTTTTCCGAATTGTTAAGTATGGTTCACTATGGTTTTTCAAATATTCGATGCTACGAAATAACATTGACGAAGTTACATAATAACATCACGGAGTAAAATTAACTTCGGCCGTTTCGTGTTGTGTACTGTCCATAAAAATCCGTGATTATCAGTACATGGGTTTGCAGGATGTTCCAAAATCTACATTTATGTATGCTTTGCCTCTGTGCTGTCTGTAAAATTGCGTATTCAGTAGTTGAGTATAACAGTGTATGCGTTGGTGGGTCGATTGATATCCCACAAGTATTCATGTTATCAAGGCACAATCAGACAGAGGAAGTGGAAATAAAAGAGCGTGCTCGAAAAATCCCGAGAGAAAATGCGATATAAATCTTCCAGTCCCGCACGACAGAGATTGTATAAATCCAATGGAAATTGTAAACTAAATGAAGCTTTTCGAAACGATAACGAGAACCGGAAGCAAGTTACGATAAGTACGATGAGTGTACGCACACAATTTCCGTTTTATTTTCTCCTGCCACATGCGCATAAAGTATTACGTGGTATTTTATAATAATGTACACAACAACGACGAGATTATATTGTTTTTGTTGTAACGTACGTTCAATGTTTTTTTGTGGTTCCGTACTGAAAAACGGTACACTTATGGTAAGACTCGATTGTCCGTCTGTCCTTCTGTCACAGACCTCTCGTTTAAATGGTTTGACTCGCGATAATTTTGTTGGCACAAAGTTTAGATTACCGTCTCTTGAGGTATGTTATTTGCGATCGAAAAACCGAACGGTTTTGCTTTTCAGCAGAGTCCCGTAACTTATATATTTGTCATCTTTAGCGCAGTTGGAATTTTTCTGCTATTCTGTTATTTCCGCGCGCTATTGGGAATACATTGCTGAACAGATCAATTTTGTAAAAGTCAAACTTTTTGTTGAAACTTCCCCTACGGCGTGAGCCGGCTAGAAATCAAATACAACCAAAATTGTAAGAGGTATATTGCTAGAAATGTCATCAGAAAAAGAAATATTTGCTGTGTTTCATAAAATTGGTCAATATCTCTGGGATCACAGCAAAATAAAATAATCTGCCGTTGGTGTCAATGGTAAACTACTTGACTTAGCCAATAAACTAACTTAGCCAATAAACAACAAACTAAACTACTTAACTGCTTGACTTAACCAATTATTTAAAGTGATTATTCTCGTATTATTTCAAGTCAAGTATCGCTCCTACTTGTCCCAAAATAATTTGCTATGTAAAATTTACATCTGTGCGATATGAAAAAATATATATTTTACGTGTACATATGCATCTACAGTATTGCTCTGATTTTCGTTTTGCGTTCCATCAGTGACGCTTTCATCTCACAACTCTGTGTCCACCATCAGTGATGCTTTCCTTGTCTCGTTCTACATAATTTTTTTCGCCTTAAAATATCCTTTTTCCTCATCAGAACACTACCACGACGCTTGCTCAGTCTTTTGCGACTGAAATATTGATGCACTTCCCGAGTGTGTCACTTAGTCGTCGTTAGGAACGAACGACTCAGTAGCGATCTGCATTTCAAACGTAAATCCACGTCAGAGTAGGATATCCATAGTTCTCGTTTCACGTTTTTATTTTCACAGTATATTTACATATAACGAGCATATTTAGATATTCCATTTGCATAGCCTTTATATATGGCGTATATTCTTGTGATATTGTAAATATAAGGAGTGTAGATGTAATATTTCCTGCTCTATCTCATTGCCTCTACATTGCACAAAACAAAAACGATTTTCCCAAGTTTTCAAGAGTCGAAAAATGTTAATAATGCTGTATTTTGTTTGTAGCATATCGTTGAACGTGTTAAAAATTAAAAGTGGACAAAAAGCACAAACGAGTTTCAAAGACATTTTCAAAAAGATTTAAATGTGTATCGTAATTTTTTGTGTTAACAAAAAACCAATATACATATATATAGTAATATACAATATATAGTGTGCGTTTCAACGTCTGACCTTGTGAGTTTTTACGTATGACCCTTCCCAATTACCATTATATCACTCCCTACCCTTACTATTCTAAACTAACCAAACTTCCAGAGCATCCACAGCTGCTTTTTAGCTACACCGTATCGCATTCGCCGTGAGCACGAGGAAACTGATGAAAATCCATACCGATACAGACGATTTTTATTTTTACTGAGTTTCAGTGGTCTTGCCATCAAAAACTCAGAAAAATTGCCTCTCGCTGAATAGTCGGCGTCCAAGCCAGTGCATGGCTAAGCGATCACCCACCCCAGTACCGATCGCAACCAATACTGCTTAACATGGGAGATCGCCGAAGTCGTGCACCAACCTCGCGTCCACTGCTGTCGGTATCAATCTATACGAGGGGGGACCCAAAAAAACGGGAATTGCGCTGCGGCGGGGTGGGAGAGTGCGGGAACCCATTTCTCGACCAGGTGTCCGTTGGGGACATGTCTCCTGAGTTAGTGTGCGAAGTTCTGTCGCCGTGAGTGCATCGGTTCGCCCGTGGAAATTTTTGTAGTGAAACAACTTTTTCCAGTTCGGCGAAAACGTGATGGCCGATTGTCGAGAGCAACGCGCGGCTGTGAAATTTTGTTTCCTGTTTGGGAAATCGGCCGCGGAAACTACTGTAATGCTTAAGACTGCTTATGGAGATGCTGCCCTAGGTCAAACCAGAGTTTACGAGTGGTTTTCACGTTTTAAAAATGGAGAAATGTCAATTAAAGACCAACCCCGTTCAGGACGCCCCTCAACGTCAAGAAGTGACGAAAACGTCGACAAAATCAATGCTCTCGTTCATGAAGACCGTCTCTGAACCATTGATCAACTCTGTGAGATGTCTGGGATATCATGGAGTTCAATTCAGAGGATTTTATCCAAAGATTTGCACATGAGCAGCGTTGCAGCCAAATTTGTCCCTTGCCTTCTCACAGACGAGCAAAGGGTGCGTCGACTTTAGGCATGTTTTGAACTTCAAAATCAGCTCGAAGAGGACCCTGAACCCCTTTTCCAAGGTGATTACTGGTGATGAATCATGGTGCTATGGATACGACCCCGCAACAAAGCAGCAATCAAGCCAGTGAAAGACACCTCGCTCTCCTCGTCCGAAAAAAGCTCGCACAAGTGAAGTCAAACATCAAGACAATGCTCATTTGTTTCTTCGATTGCAGAGGTGTTGTGCACGCGGAGTTCGTTCCCCCGGGTCAAACTGTCAACCAGAAGTTTTACTTGGAGGTTTTGAAAAGATTGAGGGAGAGTATCCGGAAGAAAAGGGCAGATCTTTGGCGCACAAGTGACTGGTTCCTCCATCGTGACAACGCGCTGGCCCACGCCGCTCTCTCCGTAAAGCAGTTTTTGACCAAAAACTGCATGACACCAATTGTCCATCCCACTACTCATCGGATATAGCCCACTATGATTTTTTTTTGTTCCCCAGACTCAAAAGGGACATGAGAGGAAAGCGTTTTGCCAGTATGGAGGAGGTAAAACAAAAATCACTGGAAGGCCTAAAGAACATCCCGATAAGTGAATTTAAAAAATGTTTTGAACATTGGAAGGATCGTTTGCAGAGGTGCGTTGTGGTCAAAGGAGAATACTTTGAAGGTGATCAAAATTTGGTGTAAAAATATTAAAAAATAAAGAAATTATGACGAAATTCCCGTTTTTTTGGGTCCCCCCTCGTATACTTAGGAAAATAATATTTCATGTTCAACAAGCACCGCTATATCTGTATACGAAAAAGTGTTGGAGTTCGATTAAATAAATAAAAATGTGTCTACTGACAAATAGAATTGGAAATGCGTATCGAGAATATGAATAATACGGTTATTGTCAACGAACAAATGAAGCTACTATAAATTTCCATCAAACAGACTTTAAGGGACAACACCACTGTGACGGCTTCAAAAAATCGATTTTTTGAAAACCATTTTAAAAAATCTAAAATACTTTTAAGATTAAAATGCCGTTGGACCCAGGTCGAAAAAATTATTATTTTCGTAGATATTGAATATTTTGTGGAGCGGTGCAGCGGTCCGCGACGCTCGGGGTCCCGCGCAGCTGGGCGCCTTAGGGTCGCCAGGTATTCTTCCCGCCTTTCTTAGGTATTCTTTTGACTCCCTTCACAAAAACCGGCTATTGTTAGCCGGTTAACTATTGTTATAATATAGTTTCGAAAAATAGCACTAGGTGGCGATAATTGAAAAAATTCCATGGCAGGTATAGGGATAGCGTTATAGCGTCAGTTTGCGAACAGAAGCGACGCTATTCGTGTCTAATCGCTCCGAATCGTTTCGTTTGTGAATATCAAACGCTCCAAATTATTATTTTCAAGTTGAAATGGAGGATAAGAAAGTGTATACGGGGAAAAAGGGAACAAAACGGAGCTATGTGACGAGGAGTCGATCGAAAATTTCGAATCGAAAACCTCCTAACCGTTACAGCTCCGAAAACAGTTCTGCAGAGCATGTGAGCACGTCGGCGAAAAAGTTAAAATCATCGGACGATTTAGAGGTCGGTGTTACTAACGATTTCAGTTATCGTATAGTACAACTTTTCACTGCATTGAACATTATATCCACGTTAGTGAAATGTAAAGTGTGTGATCGTGACATAAAATTCACCGAAAAAAGTTTGCGCGGACTCGGGTTCAAAATCGAGGTCGATTGCGGCCATTGTGAAAAAGTGTTAATCAATTCGTGTCCTATGATTGACAATGCATGCGAAATAAATCGTCCGATCGTATTCAGTATGCGTCTTCTTGGCGTCGGTTTGAATGGCCTGATGAAATTTTGTGCATTCATGGACCTACCGCGCCCCATATTTCAGTCTTTTTACGATCGAATCATAAATTCGATTTTGATTGCCACTAAAGCGGTGAGCGCAATGAGCCAAAAAAAGGCAGCACTTGAGGAGCAGAGAATTGCGTTGGAAAATGGGGTGGCGGACGGAATTATCGTTTCAGGCGACGGATCGTGGCGAAAGCGCGGTTTCAGCTCGCTTTTCGGTATAACATCGGCTGGTACACTAAAAAAGTGATTGACGTTATGGTTCAATCGAAATACTGCAAAGATGCTAGCATTCGGAAAAAAAAGAAAACACCGCGGAGTACTGGGAATGGAAAGCTACCTATGACGATGAGTGCCAGGCGAACCATAGCGGCTCCTCCGGAAAAATGGAAGTCGACGCAGCTATCGAAATGTTTCAACGGTCTGAAGAGCTCTATGGCACAAAATATAAATATTATATTGGTGACGGCGATTCTAAAACGTTTCTGAGCATATCGAATAGCGATCCATACGACGGTTTCGAGATAAAAAAAAAAAAGTGCATCGATCATGTCCAAAAACGTATGGGGACGCGCCTCCGCGAAATCGTGAAAAAAAAAGGATTGTGTGGCAGAGGAAAGCTCACCGGAAAATTGATTGACGAGTTGAGCACATATTACGGCTTGGCTATTCGGAGGAACAGCGATAATGTTGACAAAATGAGGATGGCAATTTGGGCAACTATCAAACATAAAATGTCCACAGACAGTGAGCCACAACATGACGATTGCCCGGAAGGATCCGAGTCGTGGTGTTCGTGGCAGCGCGCGGTCGCAAATGGTGATATTTCTAAATATCGCCATAAACCGCCTCTTCCTCAGGAAATATTGGAGGCAATTCAGCCAATCTTCGAAAATTTGAGCAGGGACGATTTGCTGCAGCGTTGTTTGGGCGGCTATACGCAAAACAACAACGAAAGTTACAATAAATCAGTTTGGGCAATAGCCCCCAAGTGCCAGTCGGGAAGCAAAAGCATCATTGATATTGCAACTGATATCGCGGTATTAGTGTTCAATGATGGCCTGAGAAATCTCATGAAAGTACTGGAGACGTTGCGGATAACCATCGGCCCAAATTGTTTCAACTTTTGCGTTGAGACCGACGCAGCGCGGATCCAGCTCGCGGAGCGCTCGCTCACAGACGCTGCAAAAGAAGCGAGAAAAGCCTTAACAAGTTCGAGGAAAGAATCAGGAGACAACGATTTGCTTCTTGAAGGCCAGCTATATGGTGCCGGCATCGCTGATTGAAGGTATATAATTTTTTTTTCAATTGATAACACAAATTAACAAACCTAAAACTTTGAATGCGTTTTTCTCAAAACCACTTTTTTGAGTGCGGCATGCAGCAGAACTCGAGCAATTTTTATCCGATCAACTTCAAATGTTTACTGTATCAATAAAGGTAGATTATCTAGAGAAGTACATAGGATTTTTTCGATATCTCAATAATTATAAAAGTTATAGCCTATTTCCCACAAGAAATTTTGCTCAAAAATCATTCTTTAATTTCAAAGGCGTGCCTATTTTTTTAAAACAATATTTTTCCAAATTCCTATGTACTTCTCTTCAAAATATTATATTATTAACGAAAACACTTGGTATTTTTTTTCAGATCGACGTTGAAGAGAGTTCTGCTGCGTGCCGCGAACCACTACGGAGATGACAACACCTGACGCGAGAGCTTCCCCAGCGCCACCATGCGGCGTGAAAAATGTGAAAAAAATGTTTTTTAATACATTAATAAACAAGGAACAAAACCCAAACAAATTTTTCGAATATCTCTTTTCTTTCCCACAAAAAAAAATTCTTGAAAAATGTGAAAAAAAACAGGGGGTCACAGTGGTGTTGTCCCTTAAGATTTTTACTTGGAAAAAGGCGTACCAAAATATAGTTTTTTTTCACATTTTCTTAACCCATAGTATACGGTTTGATAAATTTATATATTTTCTTTACACAGTAATAACGCGTTATTTGAAGAAATTATAAAGCATTAATAATCATACATTCGTCGTCGTGTACTCAACCGGACATATTGCGTCGACTATGCAACGAGGGTCCTTTTTTCCTCGGTAATGCTTCAAAGAGCTTGAGAAACTGATCTCTGGGCTCGTTGAAACGTGTATTCTCCGTTACGCAAACTCGGTAGCTACGCTAAATAAATTAGTTAGTTAATGGTAATATGATATGAATGTGGTGTCTGTTTTCTCTCTCCTTCTATTCGTCTCTCTCCCTTTGTAAATGAAGAAGAGTGAAGTCTCCTTCCTCTATGTAATTTTGCAATTCGCGATATACCCGTTGGATGCGACTAGGGTGACGAAAAATGTATATATATATATATATATATATATATATGTATATATTAGTGAAGCACATACGGTTGGTCAAATATTTCTCTCGTGTTTTCCACATCAAAAAGGTGGTACTGTATGCGACATAACGGAGGATGTCAACAGCACAACGCCCGTGGTTAAAACACGTAAATTATTTCTAGTTAAACGAAATTCCCTACTTTGTCTCTGTCTTTCCCACTCTCTTGGTCCATCTCCCCCCCCTCTTTCTCTCCTTTTTTTTATGTGTGAAACTTGCTCGTATATTACAAGCCTAGCATACATGTGATATATAGGTGTGTATATATGTATACTAGGGGGGCTTTGCCACCCTGCGCGCTCTGCTCGCCAACCCTCCTTACTTTTTTGGTGTACCGAAAATTTGTCGCACCGAATAAAAAAAACTCCCTCAATTTTTCGATTAATAAGTGATTTTGTAACGAACCTTTTCGTTATCAAATAACAATGAGATTTTAACAGAGACCAAACTTTCCAAAATTATTATTATTTTGTTCACTCGTTAACAATAAAAATTTAGGAACAATATAAAAATCATGTAAAAGCCGTAATTATAAATCTGATCCGGGTCTTCGTTATCGCAAATGTTGCAACCCGTATTCGCATTCGGCAATTCAAAACGCAAACTCATACAATACGTGTTTTTTTTTCCTCTCGCTAACTTTCTGATTGGATACGCGAAAAGTTTTCGTAAATTAGCGCGACTACGAGTCTGCGAGTGACTTTTTTCACGATGAAGTTGATGAGAAGTGAATGCGGTCGGAGATATGGTGTTCTCTCTCCTGTTTCTATTTGGAAAAGGGATAACACGTATCGGATAACTTTTTTTTTTCAACAAGGATTCGTTTTCTATAGAGGCTATATTTTGCGCTATTGAATCTAACTACTCGAGTAATAATTAGAAAAAAAAGGAAGGAATATAGAGCATGAAAAATCGAGAAAATACAGTCACAGAGAGATGGTGCTTGATTCGATGGGTAAATCGACCAAACCACAATATCGAAAAACTCTACATATATGTACATGGGATTCGCTGTATGCACCAAATTCTAATTTGATTATGCACAATCATGGAGATGGAGATTGGATTTTATTGGATAGAAAGAAACGAACAATAGGACGATCATAGTCAGCCTTCGTCGTAAAGACTTTAGTGGGTGAATTTAAAGAGGTCGGAGCGCTCTACACTAGTCAAATGAGTGTTATATTTTTAACATCCTTTATACAAAGTCTCATGCATAAATTGACTATAGTGAATTGTGATTTGTATTACAGCATATATTATTAAACGAGAAAAACATTAATAACAATGGATTTGAACACAAACATTAATTGGTTTGTGGCATATTTCAAAAAGTTAAATATCCTTTGAGTTGTTTCAAAGTATAATCCCAGTTTTTTCCTCGATTTTGATGCAGTACGGCTCTTTATTGAAAGCATCTCTGCAAACTTCATTCGGATATTTCATAGTATTATCCGTTTAAATTTGACGGGTTTTGTTTATCCATTGACAAAATTACTTTCATAAACAAATTGCTGTAGTTTTTCAATGAAAAATACAGTGAAATATCTGGATCATGAGTTATTTTTAAGAGCAAGCACGAGATAATATAAATTGATTGAAATACTCATTAGGAGTATGCATGAGAAATCTGTTTATATCAACTATATAACACATTTAAGCATGCTGAAGTAGTGTTTCATCGAATATTAGAACGTTTTACAATTGCAAAAATCGCACGTTAGGTGAATCGTCGTTATAAATTACGTCAAACCTAATTTAAATGTTAAAATTCCTCATAGAATTTGCGATATTACTCATGTAATGAATATTATCACATAAATTCCTTTTATAAGGAATTTTTACATTTTACGGCGGTTTGCAATTCTATTTATGGTCGTAAACGGTCTGTGACGTTTGCATAGAGCCATCCATAAATTAAGTTTCAAATTTGCAACGTTAAAACACTATTCCAATGTATTACATAATTCTAAAACGATCCTATAAAGGATTCGTCATCTTGTTAATAAAATAAACTGCTGGGTAAGCATATAACTATACACGTACGTTTATCTAAAGAGACAGAGAGAGACTACAAAGACGGAAAACAGATATGAAATCGCTGAAAATTGGGGCAGGCTGTGATAAATTATCAGCTAACTGTGGGCGTATAGTCACGATACGACGGAAAATCCGGCCAGCGAGCCAAAATCGCCGGTGCATATATATATATATATATATATATATATATATATATACATATATGGACCGATCTCGCCTTATATTTCATCTAAGGGCGCGTGAACTGAGTTTATCATTTAACGACCGACGGAGCGGTCCCGGGTTTTCTGCATATCCCTCAAATTTTGCATAATAAATGAATGCTGGAGCAGATCCCTCAGCCGAAAAGTGTATGTGTGTGCTATTGACAGGCACGTAATTATCCCTTCCGCACTCGAAAAACTGTATCGATTAATCTATTATTCAATTTTTATTTAAAACCAGGCCAGCTGAATGTGTTTAGCGAACGGCATTATTCGAGGGATAAGATGTTCTTTGATCTTTGTAATATGAATGCATTTTTAATGTAAAAAAATAATTAATTCAATGAAAAATGAGGTAACCGTAATATTGAATGTAATGTCGATTGTCCAGAGCTTTGTGATTAATCGCAAAATTCAACGTCACTCAATAATTAAAAACTCACGTTCAAAGGACATATTACTTTGTTCTAAAGTTTGAAATACAAATTTCGTAAATCACAATGCAATTCCTAAACGTGCGACGACTGTTTTCGGCGACCGTTAACGGCGACAGTTTGGGTATTAACTAGCAGGCTATTCCGATCCAGTGGAACACGGATACTGAAACGAGGGAGTGACAAAGAAGTCTTTTTTTTCAAATATATTAGTGTTAAAAAGATTAATTGATATACTTCGTAAAAAAAAAAGCGCACTTCAAACAACAATGAGTATTTCGTTTTTACTCGGCTCTCACTCTCTCGCCCCTATATACATTTCTTCATTATTCTCGGTTTTCCCCGTTCAGCCATTATGCTCTCACTCGCGTGGCTTTGTCGGAGCTTTGTACGTTGGCGTTCCGTGCCAATATCTGGTTGATTCCACCGAAAATCCTTTAAGCCCCCCTGAGCATTGGCTTCGCGAATTTCTCTCAGCCACAGGATCAATGCACATCGCATTTACCGTATTATCCGGAACCAATTTTCTTTTTCTCGCGTTCAATATGCAATTAATAACCAGACATATTGTCATAATTCGTTTTTCAACGATTTTTCATTATATCGCTGGCAATACTTTTTTTTTAGGATAGAAAAAAAATTTTAATTCAATATTGGACCACGAACATGAATTGTTATAATTTGTTTAATATGCAAATGAATAATGGTTTGTGAGTGCAATTTTTTATGGCATTTGGCCATATGCCATTCTTATCGCCCCTGTTTCCGTCCGTTCGCAGTTTGATCCGTGAGATTTTATTAAAATTCGTTTCTGGATCCCCCCCCCCCCCCCCCCCTCCTGTTTGGCATCGACACAACGACGTGTAATATGTATATGGAGGGATGATTTTTTTTTATAAAAAAGAAAAATGCGGAAGCTTGATATCGCAGTATACGGAAGAGAATTATTAGAATTTTGTTCTATTTTGCGCAAAATGTGGGAATAACACTTTCATGGGTAAAAAGTGAGCATATGGCATTATGGCATTTGGCCGACTTTCAATATCGATACGGCACTGTTAAGTTGTAACACCTGTCAGCCACAGATATCACACAAAACTCTGTACATGATATATATATATATATATCTATATAGGAGTGTGGGTCATCGTGGTTTTGGCGCTCTACGGTAATTACGGCCCTACATTCCTGGTACAGGAATTTGTATCTGGGCCTCTGAAACCGCTGGCCACACAGGATATCAACTATCGTATGTATATGTTTCATCCCTTACCAATCTATATATCGGTAACGGAACCAATTTTTTTGTTACGGAAACATTTCACAACACATTAATAACAAACATGTCTTATTTTTTCATTGGATGTTTTTGATGTTTAAACATCATAGCGCTCGGTACAAGGTAGGAGCTAACTGCGACTTCGAGCGTCCGACGAGTAAGCATAAGACTTCGAACATCAGATGACGTCACCGTAAGACTCGTGTTGTTAGTGCGTTAATGAGTGCGCGAGATTGGTACACGGTAGGGGCTAGCTGACACTTCGAGCGTCAGATGAGTAAGCGTAAGACTATATAAATAAGCTGGGACCTCCACGTTTTTGAGTTATTAATTGAATTCAATGATTTATTATATTCAAATAGGCTGGGACCTTCACTTTTTTGAGTTAATTCAATTCAATGATTTATTATATCTAAATAGGCTAGGACCTCCACTTTTTTGAGTTGTTAATTAAATTCAATGATTTATTATATCGAAATAAACTGAGACCTCCACTGTTTGGAGTTGTTAATTAAATCCAATGATTTATTATATCCAAATGAGCTGGGACCTCCACCTTTTTGAGTTGTTAATTAAATCCAATGATTTATTTTATCAAAATAAGCTGGGACCTCTACTTTTTTGAGTTATTAATTAAATTCAATGATTTATTATATCCAAATAGGCTGGGACCTCCACTTTTTTGAGTTGTTAATTAAATTCAATGATTTATTATATACAAATAAGCTGGTACCTCCACTTTTTTGTGTTATCAATTAAATTCAATGATTAATTATATACAAATAAGCTGAGACCTCCACTTTTTTGAGTTATTAATTAAATTCACTGATTTATTATATACAAATCCGCTGGGACCTCCACTTATTTGAGTTGTTAATTAAATTCGCATTGTTTCATTACAAAATAAATTTTGATCAGAACCAGTGCACGACCTCAATTTTCCCAAACCGAACTGATACGAGCTCACATGTTTACACATCAATTCTCGTGAGTACTTTCGCACTCACACATTTTTTTTCCATCACGCGTCAATGTGACCCGAATGATTGAGCCATGTAAAAAAGACGAATCGTGCACATGGATATACTGGGAATATTCGTCGAACGATCCTGTTTACATTCAATATGAAATTAGCATAAATGAGATGCTCGGAAAGGACATAATGAATAAATACAATATTCGTAATGGATATTACAATATTAATCGATGTTACGTATCGATGTAATGATACAGGCATGGCCAATTGACAATTATATTTGTATGCCAATTAATGGGAAATGGTGACGGAGAGGCGGACGCAACGGCCGTCGATTGAGAGTGCAATTAAACGTGTGACGGGCAGAATGGATTTATCTCTAGTAATCCGAGGTCTATATATACAAACTTTACATATCCGACAGTATGCGTCATGTCGATATTTATTCACTAGCAGCGTGTACACGATGCAAGAGAATGAGTTTGTTCGGTTACACGTTATTACACAATCCGTAGTGGACTTCGGTGTATGTGTGTGGACTAGCTGTAAACAAACAGTCGTAACCCAAACGATTCAACACGTAAATTGATGTGGTTTACGCCATTTTGTTTGCTTGTAGTAGTTATATATGCACAGGGTTTCCCAAAACTAGCACGTCAGAGTGACACAGACGTTAGATTGAAAAATTGATTAGAAAATTTGTCTTTTCTGATTTTTCGGATAATCGCTACCTATTCTGCTACCATTGCTATGAATTACTTTCGGTTTGAACACAAGGCACTAAAGCGGATGAAGTAGGTACCTAAGGCGGTAAGCAAACTGGTTCTAAGAGAAAAAAATAGTACCTTTATGGGAGTATAAGGAAACAAAAAAATAATATTTAATGATTTATTTAATTTTTACAACATGTGTTCAAATTGTCTACCCCCAACCCTAATACACAAACGGTACATATTTTATGAGCAAAATATGAATGAACCCAAAGGAATTCATAGCAATTGTAGCAGAGTAACAAGTACTAGGTAGCGATTTTCCGAAAAATCAAAAAAGACGGTTTTTCTCGGAAACCATGAGACTTTTACTGAGATCATATTTGTTTATTCTGATAGCTCCGAAGCCAATCTAACCTCCATGTCACTCTCACGTGCTAATTTTGGGACACCCCATATATAGCTTTCGAATCTCTATCTCTCTCTCTCTCTCTCTATCTTTGTTTCATTCTTTCACTCTCCCCGATGGTTCTGCAATCTGTGCAAACGACCGCGATGTATCGGCCATTTTTTCCTTCACTCTTTTTCCTCAATTTCTTTTCTCACGAGAGATGGTGATAGAAAATAGAAATAAAATGTACCAATCGATTTCTAGTTCGCCAATAGGTCGCATCCAGTTACGTTACCATCGCGCTCGAATTCCGCTTACAACACGATAAAAAATTACAAAGAGGGACTTCATCGTGGTCTTGTTATTTTTAATCGTTTTCTTTTCCGTAGAAGTCTCCGCGCAATAGAAAGCACCGAGGTTCTCGAGCTTTCAGTAGTCGCGTCGTTTTGCGCGTACACTCTTCTGTGACTTCGTTGTTATAAAAAGAGAAACAATGAAACAAGAAACTCTAGAGAAAAACGCTCGTGAGGAACAAACGCAGAGAGCGATGGAAAAAATAATGGTTTTTCTTTACGCACGACGTTTCTTCGAGTCATTTTCTAGAAGCGGTAGGAGACGAGGGAAAAGTGTTGTGAGGAGCTTCTCGAAGGATACGTTTCACGTTTCCAAGCTCGAAATTTCAAGCGTAAACTTTTATATCTGCTTCGCGAAGTATAAATCACAGTTCATGTGCCTTGAGGATACCGACGGTCTATATATATATATATATATTTTGAGTTATACACTTCTGTACGGTCGTTTGAATCTCATAAAAATGACACTACTAAGTTTTCTTTTCGTATAACTAGAGTGCGCCCCGAGGACACTTTGATTAGATTCAACATTCACAAGCTCAACTTTTTTCTACATCATGCGTTTAGTACTCGTCTATTATTTCATTTGTTTTGTTTTGTTTTTTCTCGTGCCTCCTAAGATCTGAGAGGCGCGCAATCTGTGCATACAACCTGATATTATCCGCTGTTTCGAAGATTTCATTACGTACAGTTGCCAAATGAAAGAAATATTCTCTAAATAATCTGCGCTGGTTAATTTCGTGAGGTAAACGCGCATTTTACCATCTGTCTCAATTGTGCACGAGAGCTCAGAAGTAAAATACAAATCTTATTAAAAAAAATATCGCACAGTCACATTTTTCTTGGAATAATCAATTTTTGTATTAATATAAGATTATTTGAAGAAATTTTACGTACGCGGAGAGAGATTATTTTTCAAAAGAGGCAATTTTCCAATTCCTTAGATATATATTGGATTTTTTTTTTCTTTACCTAGATTTTAATCTTATTGTAATGCACGAGAGTTCGTTGAATTTACTTTATGGTCGTGACTGAAGATGTACGCAATACATTTTTTATACATAATGCGTATGAAAAAAAGTATAAGAATCAAATTCCAAAAAAATACGTCAGTTTATGCCAATTTGTTTATAACATCGTCTTCCAAAGTTTTGCATTACCTAATAAAACTGGATTGAAAAAATGTCGAATTGAGAAGCTAATCGAAGCATGTAATATTCCCAGTGAATTCATAGATGATCATTTAGCAAACAAAATAAGCTGATACTTATCAAAATGGGCAGATTAAAAAAATGCCTTGTGAATACTTGACGGAAAATCAATGATTACTAAATCTCCGTATTCGGCCGATAATAATTAATTTCGTTATATATTCTTCGATCTAAATCCATCGTCATTAACATTCCCATATTTTTAACTCGTGCAAACAAAATTATGCTTCTTGAAGCGTTACTTCCAAGGATTAGCTTTGATCCAATAAATTTTTTGTTTTCGAAATACATTTTTGATAAATTTTTCATAGAAAAAGTTTAACTAGCACAACGACTTAAAAACCCAAGGAAATGACACTTGTGACTTATAAAAATTTCCTTCATTTTATCCACGTCGATTACTTAGAGCGATTAAATAATTGAATTACATCCCGATTGAGAAAACCACCTGTAGCACATTGCCTCCCCCCCCACCCCCCTCGCGACTACTCGTTTCCTACAGTGTGGTACTGAAATTTGTTCTAAAGGGTCTCGCTATCACGTCCATTCGTATCTCTTATCCGGGAGTTAGAAAAATTGCAGTGAAAACGATTACGATACAATTTCGGTATTCAATGGAGGATTCATCGCAGAGTTATTTCAGATTTTGTCAACACTGCTAACCTTTCGTTTCATGTAAAATAATTTTTTTGTGTCAATCGCTATCAAATGGCGGTGCGCGGAAATAAATTTAGAAACAAAATAGCAAGTCTTTTACAGTTGTAGAGACATTATGGGAAATTGGTGACCAAATCTCAGAGGACGAGGGTCATAGTCAGGTCGATTTAGCGTGGAATTTCCCATAGTGGATATTGATGGAATTTTAAAAAGGATCATTGTATGGTGGAGTAGATATATTTTTACTGTGAGCGAAAATAGAGCAATGCCTTATATATGTACGTAAATATATTTTATAGCTTCGCTAATGAATGCTGTCAGTTCAGAAATTTATGTTCTCATCATGAGTACATTGAGAGTAAATTTGCTGCCCAAGAAGGTCTCGATCGGTAACAATTTTTATTTTACATATCTGCATTCTTTGCATTTATCGCTCGTACCCGGTAATGTATATAGTACATTTGCATTATGCAGAGAAAAAAAACTACTGGAAAGCATAGCCCTTTGTAACGGATCATCGGAATTGCTGGCATTGGTTCTCCTTTGTCGCAATATTCTTTTTTCTTCAACATTTTTATATCCCACATAGGTGATTAGCCATTAACTCACTTGCCATTTTAAATGCAGTGAAACAAATGTATAAATATACCGCGAAAACGTGAATGAGGAATTGCAACGATCGAAGCTCGCAGAGTTATTTTTTTTTTGCCGCTGGACAAGAGCCAAATATATATGATATTTCCATATGCAAATTGGGACATTCTCAGGCTAAAATTATCCTCTGTTACGGTTATTCACGTAGATCTGCGTGCTGTATGTATATATATGCGTGTATGCATTTCTAGGAGATTATCATAACTCGGACATTGCACACCCTCATCCGTTCTCAATCCGAAGCAAGAGCAAATATTTTCCATTTTTTTTCAGTTGCCTATTCACAAGGAATTTTCAATTTTTCTACCAAAACTCGGTGTGAATGATAATTAACAAGACATTTACGATCGGAGTTAGATATACTGAAGAGTGTGTAGTAAAAGAAGGAAAGCAATTGTTTTTTCGTAATTTTTTTAGTAATTCAAAATTGTCCGAGTCTGAAAGCTCATCTAGTATGTCAGTACGACGTATTCGAAAACAAAAATCTTTATGTCGAAATGTACAAATAGGCTCTTTATGAAAAAGCAATTGTTCAGTTATTTGTATCTATTTTAAATGTTTTCCCGAATTTTATCGAACATAGTATCGGCCAATTTTTCATTCGAAAAAGCTAGAAATGTTTTTGATAAAAAGTATTTTTTGTCAATTTTATCTATAATTCTTACGCACGGTAAAAAAATTATTCTAAACCTATTTTCGAAAAATGGTCAAATACCAGTGGGGGACGCCATAGCAAAACGGGTGAATATAAAGATTAGATGACAAAAAAATGACGTTCCTTGACGTACGACAACGAATTTTGTTAGACCATGAGGTAGAAACTCATGCTGGTGTATTCCGGAGCATCGTTTGTATTTACACGATACACGATATATTTAACAGATACTATATTTCTAAAGCTCGCAATCTTAATCAACAAATATACTCGTCCGCTTAGCCGCGGTTTATCAGGATTTGCCTCGTCTGACCAGTACGGCTTTGCTCTACTGCGCCGCAGTAGGGAATCTCAAATCTCCATCCATCCACGCTCTATCCCTCTCTATTCCACCAAACCCATATATCTTCTTTACTTTCGTTGTGATTCACAAAGCTTTAATCCTCGTACACGTAACAGGCATAACGGATGGACAGCTGGTGATAATCATAAACAACAAGCATTTCGCGTAAATACTCATACGCATACATACGTACGCATGACAGTATAGTGAAAAAGTGTGGTGACATTTTTTTTTATTAGTCGACATGTTTCCGCGTGAGATTGCTCACAAGTTTTAATATCATGATTATTGTGCCAACATGCAATTAGTCGTAATAAAGGGTGCGGCGAGCGTTCTCAAAAACTCGTTTTTCTTTTCTTTTTAATTACTTGGTGCCAAGACGCTGTCGCGTACGTGTCTTGATAGATGATAATAGAGAATACATATGGGCATCAAAACGTAAACGCATAAAAGCCGGATCGGTGGATGTCCCGGTCGTATCACGCGTTCAGGAGGGTGGTGGTTTATTGATTATAAAGCGTGTAAGCGTGTTAATTGATATAGGTAACCTCCATCAAAATGGAAACAATGTAACATTCACGCGATGCTATTCATAGAGGTAGTTCGTGTAAAATATACGATATTACTGACAGAACTATATCAGATATTAGGTATATTATCGTGTGAGGTTATTCACCATATCTCACGTTATATCGAGTCTTTTATACCACAGACTCTCGGGAGTTTCACCGCGTAATGGGCGTGTAATTATATTTCCCGATCGAACCCGGGTAAATATCGCTCGTGTGATTGTCGCTTTTTTTTTATTACTTTGACCTCTCTAATAGCGGAACTCCTGTTTTTTTTGCTTTAGCACGTAGCGTCACTTGGCAAAAGAAGGCTAAAGCTCGACATAATCTCAACAAATTTCTAACGCATTTTTTTCGAAGATGGCTCATGCGAATGGGAAAAAAAATAGCGAGACCATCTGGGCAATTAATAGACGCACACAACCCCACTATTTTTTTCACCTGATAAAGTTCGCTTCAAGAAAAATGTGTTGGCATGTTTTCTTGTCGATTTTTTCTCGCACTTACAACGTGCGGAAAGGCAGGAGAAAGGGGTTTGACCCCTGAGGCTCGTGACGCGCGGCTTTTTTGATTTTCATCGATATCTAATAATTCGCTAAAACCCCTCGCACGTGTTCACGACTGATACGGCCGTGTGAGTGAAATCGTCCTGTTCAATCATAAATCCTGCGAGCACCGGTGTGCATCAATTTGAATACATTGTCTGGTCGAAATTTCATAACTATAGCACACGCACATTTTTACATACACTGTTAAACTTCGCGGATATACGATATTCACGAGTAAATTCGAATATATTTGCTGTTGACGACTGAAAGTGAACTTCGTTTTTTTTTTAATCGGAAATGACGTCCATGTTTGTGAATAAAATTTATGTACATTTCGCCATGACCGGAATAGAATTAATTAATTTATTGTCGAATCTGATGGAAAAATATGTGGAAAATAAAAGGACGTGCGAATTGTATGAAATATTACCGGGATGAAACATTTTTTGACTTTTTTAATTCGAGCCTTGAGCAATGACGAAATATGGAGTAAAAAGTTGCGAGTTACGAGTTACAATTACCGAATCGATCTGACTACGAACGTATCAACGTTAAACCGTTAACATTAATACGAACATATATATTGATCTTCGAAACGACATTGTAGTTTCATGCTCACGTTCACTAATGTTGCTGCTCGTGTAGAAATTGCACGCACCCCCTGTCAGTAACGTCTAATAATCACTTGTTTCTTTGCGGATCTATTCCAATCTTTCCTCGTCGAGGAAAAAAAATGACAAATCTATTATAATCGATGTGTTGCTCTTTTTATTAATTCAATTCATTTCATTCGTAATTTAAACAAACCTCAAAATAAATAATAATAATAATAATAATGCTTTCGAGGTGCAGTTCGCTTGTTTCAGCCCCTGCTCGCGCTCAGGCCTGCGCGGTCCGTCGCACTCTTGCTGTCCTATGTGTCCAGAACGTATTCCGGGATTACTCCTCAAATCTCTAGAACACGGCTGAGAGGCCCGCCTGTTACTTTCGGGAGGTTGTAACGGTATCTGGTATCCCGGAAGCACTGATACGATAAACACTATACCTCGGCGTCATGTAGCCCTCGGCAGGGTAGCTTACACTATGGCTAGGGATGGCTATTGCAAGGCGTCAAATGCCGATTAGACGCTTGGCACCCCGGGCGATGGATTCGCCAGGTTCCCAACGTCGAGGTGGGATATGAACTTACTTTTAAAATGTAAAATTCGAACCACCCGAGGGCCGCAGAAAAAAATCACATATCCAGCCCACTGCGTGTGAACTCAAGCCCCATCCACTGGACCACTGCTCACCTCAAGCGAGTACATATATGTATATTCTTCTAGATTTTAGAGACAAGGGATACGGTAGAAATGTACGAAAAAAACGCTATAGATATATGTATGTAATGTAGGAGAAAGATACTAGGCCTCAGCCCCTAACAATCCCCTATCCCAACACTCTTATCGGTGGATAGTTCCAAAAGGAAAGACATACATCGCAAGAAAGTAAAAAAAAAAGAACAAAAAAACGTCGGAGATGTTTTCGTGAAAGGTATAAATGGACTACGCGAGGATCGCGTTGAACTACGTACAACCGGAGAGCCATTCGAGGAAAACAGGAGCTATTTGAGAAGGCACCGTTGGGAACCCTTACCTCATTTTATCAATTCGCCCCTACGCTTTCATATCCACTAGAACCTATCTCGGGAAACTCGCCACGAACGTTGGTGTTATATATACATATATGGCACTCAGAGAAAATTAAATCAAACAAGTAATTCCGTTGATTCTAGCTACAATTTGGTCGAATTAGAGAAATGATAATTGATTTTAAAACATTTTCTATTCAGTTCATTAAATAGGTAAAAAAGGGTAAAATCGATATAAGCAGCGGACGAACGGTCGGCTTGGAGGGTCACTCATTGTGAGTAGTACAATACTGGGATGGATGACCCGCTTAAACGCGCACCGATGAGTTCCAGCACATCTAAGCAGTCACCCATCCAAGTAGTAACCTAGATTCCTAGATGATTACTGCCTAATATGTGAGACAGGCGAAGTCGGTTTTTAAACTATTAATATTTATCGCCAGTTTTTATATTTATTGTCGGTTTTTTAAATTAGTAATATTTATCGATTAGATTTCTTCCAAGGATTATTATCACTTGTTTTTAATACTTATCAAATTACATCGATCACACTGTTGGTAATTGACACGCAAAAACTTTACGCAAGTGCGATTTTCGTTGGGGGGATTTTATCGTTAAAACAAATAAAAATTTCCATTTTTCAAATCTCTCAGAAAATATATACGTCTCGGGTAAAAAAAAAGGGATTTACAACCCAAGATTTTAGGATTAGTCTTCTAGTAATGTTAATTCTCTCGACAAACCCAAAGGGCTCATCCTTAATCCCTATACTTCAAGTGGCTGTGCGCGTTTATGTGACTGAAACTTAATGGTTTCCTCACGGGAAACATTAAGATAGTGCCTAAAATTGCACAGATGATTTTTCATATTTTATTTTGAAATTTCACGATTTATTACAACGAATAATTATCCAAAATTATTCGTAATTATTTCGTCTTAGAATAGCTTCGAATGATTTTTCTTTTCAATGCTCGACATATCGCTTTACTCGGAATGGGATGTTTTCCATCAGAATTTCTGATTTCGTAAAAAAATTCGAAATATCCCGAAAAAAATCTCCGTAAATTTATCAAATGAGATGTTTCACTTGTTAAATTAATAAAATGATTTTCTAAAATTGAACAATTTTTTTCTTTTTTCTTTACCGCCTGAGGCGAAAAATGTTTGTCAAGTTTTATAGAATTTTATTTTATTTTTCACGTTGTCGAACTCGGCTATATGTTGTTTCAACACGTTATGGATTTTTATCCTCTTACACGCGGGCTATCGCGGTCGACGTTAATTAACGTCGATTAGCATGCGGTAAAGCCTCTTATTTTTATCAACATCGTTAATCACTGAGCGCTACAGGCAGCACGTTTCGACGAGACGTTCAACGACCGATGATCCGACATTACTGAAACACAGGGGTCGATTTTTTTTCCATCCACCACTTTAGCGTCTATGTAGCGCAATTAATAAATGTGATAATTGCAATTACATTAAAAGAAGAAACAGCTCTCTAATATTTTTTATCAAAGATTTTCTCTTGGTCACATTTCCGTTTAAACTCAATATGTTATACGAGTGCGTTATGAATGTAGTTAATTCTTTTTTTCCGTCGCATTTTTGTTTCGCGACAATGCACTAAAACGATACAGCCATCGACGCGCCACTTTTCGTCAATTGTCACGTGGACAATGCATTTCCGGTCTCAGGTAACGTTTAAGTGGTTTAATAATTTGCAAACGCGTATATATGCACAATGAGCATTTGTTTCGGACCGCGATTTTTCAGTATTCCCGCTACATATTTTCAATTGAATACATGGTAATACCGCGACTACCGCGTATTGTGTCCGGCTTCGTGCTCTCAACTGATTACATGGAAAATGCGGTGTATTGTGACCGCGGCTTCGTGAGGAGAAACTGAAGTACACGATGCGCAGTATATTAACAATAGTTGAATGATGCTCACCTCGTACGTAAAGTGGGTATAGTAATTGCGTATTGATTTCGAGATGAAGTTATATATCGTCTCTTTAGGGTTATCAATGTGCGCACGCTTTTATAGCCATAAGCTTGCCATCATATTCATTCTTTTCTCAACTACATTACGATTCTAAAGTTGAGTTACAATTACTTCACGAGTATTCTGTTTAACGAAAAGTTGAATGTTTTGTGAGAATTGAATATCACTTGGGAGAAACGGCTGTCCAAGACATTTCGATGTCCCACATCATTGATCCTACACATTCAGTTCTCCACGTTACCAGTCAAGTCTGGATGAGGCGAATCATTTGTGCCGGGACAAGGGTGCGTAGGATCGATATGCGAAGGAGAAGAAGCGAGGAGGACTGCCATCGTGGAGAACTGAATGTGCAAGACGATGATGCGGCCGATCGAGATGTATAGGATAGAGTGTTTATTCTTTTCAATAAAATTAAGTTCCTTCAACGTGGGTAATGTTACTATTATTGTCAAGATGTCAATTTTTAAGGACGTGTAATTAATTATTGATCAATGTGTGCGATTCAAATGATTTTCAAACGATTAAATGTTTATAAAATGATTAAAATGATGCGTTAATTCTTTGAATTTTTTTTTCATTCAACAAATATGCCTTTCGCGTGTAGAACTTGTCGAAAAAATATGTCCCTAGTCCGCAAAGAGTCATTTGAGATTGCTAACCTAAGCTAAGAGTAAAGTACGAAAATGATATTGTTTAAATTATAAAAGTTGGAGTAATTCCAAGAAAAACATTGTCGTAATCGACTGACACTTGATGCTCAACCAGTACATCGAAAAAGTGCTACAGAGGCATATGGGGTATGTTTCGGGTGTGCAATTTGCGAGCTGCGATTAAATTATCAGTTACATATTTTTCTAATTTGAAAAATGTACCAAGTAAAATTCATAATTTATATCGGTTGTGAAGATAGGTCTGATTACGACTGAAAAATTGCAAACTCGAAATTTACCCCAATAGGTCTGTGATACATTTCTGCAGGATCATTTTAGTATGTGTCGGTCCCAATGGCACAGATGTACACGAAGAGTACCTCAGCCTTTAATACTGCAGCAATATCATTGTATACTTTGCCCCCCCCCCCCCCCCCCCCCCGGCAATAGCGTGAATGTTCAACGGCACAGCGTTGATTCTTCGAGTATATTACGTTGAGTGATGTAGACATATATATCATACACACTATGGTTAATGAACACACGAGGTTTTATTTCAGTGCTTTTTTTAAATATAATTTTATTGTGCTCTCTGCCTTGGAATCGTCGGGGCATATTTCACAAGGGTCGTCTCGTTCAGTGAGGCCCTCGTGTGTTTACGTCAGCGTTCTGAGTTTGTCGAGTGTTCTTCTCGTCATACATATGCATGCACACAAAAGAGATTCCGCGACTCTGGAAATATTGCAAGGACTCAATAATGCTGAAGTGTTCTTAACCCTCATTCTCGTCTTTCGGTTTGACACAGGGAGATTTTTGTCGAATGAAAAAAAAAAAAAAATTTTCCTTTCCGCCATAGTGCGTCGTTTGCTGATTATTATTTTAACGTTTGACATTTATCCGACTTTGCGGCAGATTGCGGCTAATGGCTTACTGAGAAATTTTCATCCCCTAATCATTGCACCTCTGTTCCACTTGTAACGGTCTGGCGTCATCTTACTACATGCATCGTTTTTTTTCTTTCTGTTCTTACTTTGACTTCGGCAAACTTTATGAGGTGAAAATATGAATTAAGAAAAAGTAACAAGAATTATACATCGATAGATTTAAAAGAAAATTCCTTTCGTCTGTAACGAAACTTTAATTTTTTGATTGATTATCTTTTGATCGAGTAACTCGAAATTTCTTTGGATCTCGATACATTATTTATCGAGATACAATGCGTATCAGTACGAATCAGGGTGAAATCATTAGAGGATTCAGATTCCTAGGAAAAGTGACGATGGAAAGGTTAAGTCAACTTTTCATATGTCCCCGTCGAACGAGAGAGAAGAAAATTATGTTTAATCGATTTCAACAGTCGACAACTTTTGCACTGTGTTAAATATCAGTACATATAATCGGGTGATAGACTTTGTTCATGTTGAGTCTGCGAGTGTGAATACGAAGTTTCAGTCTGATTCGTGAATTGCCAGAGCGCGCTAGATTTTTTTTAACATCTCAGCTGACGCGAAGAAATTACGATTATTTGAATTATTTCCTTCGTTTGAGTTTCAAAGAGATTTAATTAAAACAACAAAATAATTCTGCTTATTAACCATCAATAATTGTGGTCTATGACACATGACAAAAATAGAAGGAAGTTATTTGGCAAGAATTCAACAGTTGAAAATTTGTAATACCAAGCTAGAGTTAACTTAAAAAGTGAATCTATTTCTTTTCTGCATGAAAAAATACGTTTTCGTTTTCAGTTATCGTTAAGAAGTATTTTCGCTATCGAAAGAAGGGCATGAATCAGGACCAAATTTGTCACTCCCATATACTTTAATTTTTCCCAATTAATGTCTCGAGTCCCACCGATATAAAAGTAAGTGAATTCTCAAAGTCCCATGGGACTTTCCCTGCGGTAAATATGCGCACTCGTGCGAGAAGATTGTATCGAGCGAACCACTTCAGCTAGAAATCCGAAGAAAAGGAGACGGGAGTAACAAAAAAACCCGTGCACGTATTATAAATTTCTCGATACGCCACCGAAACCAGAGAGACCCCAGAGATTTTTTGAACGGGAAGAATATTTTTCTTAAACACGGTGTACATCCGTCGTGCAACGGTGCAACGACAGATAGAGAGAGAGAGAGAGATAAGAGTCACTTCGTGAGTCATGAGATTGCGTGAGCATGTGCTGTAACGCGGAAAGGAGCTTAAAAAGTACGTGATGGGAGAATTTAGTAGACGGGTCGGAATAGTCACTCGTCTCGGGAGAATCACATATTCGAATACTTGCACGTTTACAAAACCGTCGATCTGGATGAAAGCCTTGTGCACTACGATCTTTCCAAGCGGACATAAAAGTTTCGTGATTTGATTTCGACCGAAAGTAGTAGCTGCATCGAGCGCGGCGAATACATTTATATACTCGCGCTTTACTTTACAATTCCATCGTGGATATTGTAGTGCGGAATTGACTCGCGCAGATATCGGATTTGGAGTTTGAATTCGAAAAAAAATTTGGGAGTTTGAATTTCAAGAACGCATCCATTTTTCCTTCGAGTGTTGGGCTCGAACGCGAGGGACTCGACGAGCGAAGAATGAATTAAAAAAATCTTTATATACGCATGTTTTGCGCAATATTTTTATAAGTTTATTCGATTGAAGCACTTGTTTTTATAAATAGAAATTAAATTCATTTACTTCACATAATCAATTTTTATTGGTGCATGTGCTGATATGACAAGGTGTTTGAGTGTCTGAAAAAAAAAACTGATCACAATGGTGTAACTGACGTGAGAGGAAACGTGATCCTTGTGTTACAGAAGCAATAAAACTAATGTAAAGTGGCAAACGAAAATTCTTTCCGACGTGAAACAGTAAAAACCCCACGTATAGCTCGAAGTAACGGGTACGCGGTTCTTCTTTTACGCGAGTCGAGAGCTTTTTGCGTCACTCAAGAGAGCAGAACACCGGATAGAGGAGATCCCTCTATGGAAAAAGATAGAGAGAGAGGGAGAGAGAGAAAGAAAGAGAGGAAGCGAGTGGGATGTTTACTTCGTGTCCCGGAGACAGGCTCCCTAAGGGCGCAGGGCAAGCCGAGAAGAGAGTGAAAAAGGTCTTGATATGTGATGTTGGTAACCGGAGAGTTTCCTCGATAATGCACTTAATATATAGATATTCGACCGCGTCGCAAATGAATCGGGAAGTGAGGAAGGTATATCCAGTTTTTTTTCTCGTACGTGGACAAGGGGTTAAAATTGAAACTTCCTTATCCGTTTCTGTCTCTTATCCGGAATCGAATTTGCGGTACAGATATAAGAAGTCGAACAGTGCCGGAAATAACAAAAGGAGAATAAGATGGAAAGCAGCATATATAGATACATATGGATCTATAGAAAGAGGAAGAGAGAGAGGTGTGAAGATAAAGAGGGAGTGAAAAGCATGAGGGGAGAGAGGAATAGGCGAATGGTCATCTCGCAAACTGGAGAATTGGCTATGTTCCAGAATCGAATGGGCTACGTGGATACTATGAAATTCTGCAACCGAATTCTGGCAATATGGTAGAGATCCCTCGAGTTACAGTCGCTTCCGGGATTCGGAAGTTAACACACGCTATTTTCCCCTTCCATTCCGCACTGGCATGTGCGATGTTCGTGTCTCGAGAATGGCCGTTATAAGCATATATGTATACATGATCCACCATCAACCCGGGCCTTCCGGAAACAACTGGCTACATCGTAGCCACGATCCTTCCAAATCTCCTCTATACGAGTTACACCCTTCAATGACTGGCATTAACAGCCAAATCAAACGGTGATATACAAAGTAAGGGGATTACCCTCTGCTACGACCCCTCCGTGGCTTCCGAAAACGATCGAAGACTTGAGATAGATGTACGTCTGAATTTCAAACCGGAATCGAGATTTCGAACTTGTAGGGCGGCGGTCCGGGGAAATATGGGCAATCAGTCGGGAAACCAATCGTGAATCATGAGTGACATTTCGTAAATGGCCTAAGATTAGGTTTGCGAGTGTTCTTGGAATTGCTTGAATTGTTGAGTTTTCGTGTGAGTTGTCGGTTTTCGTGTTATATCCAGCTGTTACATTTTTTGCTTCTTTCGAATGGCATTTTTTTCTTTACTACATTATTTTCCGTAAAATAACATTGTATGCGAAGTTTGTTAATGGTTCCTCTATAAATATACATTCCCATTTGATTAAGTGGTTTCTTTGCTTCAGCTAAATTTTTCAAAAAATATCTATAGGCGTGTACTCCCCCATTTAGTATAATGTCATTCTGAAAACTCGATACACATGCTCGCCGGATTTTCACATGATCAAATTTCATTACGTGATTGGTGATTAATAAAATTGAAATATTCACAATATCAGAAACACTATTTGATTATGATTTCTTGGTGTTATATTTTTAATACAAGACCTATCGAGACTGAATGAAAAAATAAATGGTAGACCAAGAAAAATGGATTTCTTTCATATTGTCAGAAATTTCATGAAATTCAAAAGTCATTCAATCGAATTGAGACGAATTTTAGTTTTTTAACTAAATAACCATTTTAGCCGTGCAAATTTCTGTCGAAATCGAGAATGATTTGTTTCATAAAAAAATCAATTTTATTCAAAAATAATAGAGTTAATGAATATTCGAATAAATCAATGTTTGATAACGTTTTATCTACATTTTTTCTATCGTTTCGTTTCGTTTATCGTTTTTTTCTCATCAAGTCGCGAAATTTATATGACATTTTTCGATATCAAATATACATAAACTATACGAGATATCACAGATATCGCGCATATATGCACACGTGTACTGGGATTACGAATTTCGCTGTGTGAATTTTTGCATAAAAATTGTGGTAAATGTTTTATCAGTGTGAGATAGAGAGGTGGGATTTATACTGAACGCGGGTTCGTGTCCATCAGAACACAGTGGGTGAACGAAGCGAGATCCCGGGTGACGTTAAAGTGATTTTCGGGCAATCGTGTGCATCTGTTCCCGCGTTAAATTGATCGAATTTCACGTAGTAATTAATGCTCAACCAATTTTCATTGATTGCTTTTACGGTAAATCATCGCGCGAATGTACAATTGCATTGGAGATTTGTTCGAAAAAAAATAAAAAATAAAAAATAGAACAATAAACGTATACGAATCATGTATATCGTTTTATTGGAACGCCAGTCAATTAAAGCATCGATTATTATAAAGTCAACGTTTTTGTATGAATATTTTATAAGGCCCGTTTAAAAAATCAACGCAATTGCGGGGACAAACAAACCGTCATCAAATCGGTCGAGAAAATCGATCCAACGGTTCCAAATGCATAGAATTTTTACTTTTTTTTTCTCGATATATCGCTATAGATGTTTGTTAAGGTGTTAGGTCGTGCCACTTTGAGGCTATGGGGTCAAAACTTTCTACATCGGTTGGCTACCACGGAAAGATATAATATTTAGTATTGAACTTAGAAAAAAAAAAGCAATAAAAGGCATTCGATATTTATGGTATTCACAAATTTTCGAAAAATGCATTAAAAATTCAGGAAAGCTCACGCTATTGAGTTAAGGAACAGAACAAATGGAGCGCTATTGATACTTTCAGGTTGTTTCCTCATCATGTTTGCGTGTATGAAAAGCTTCCTCCATGAGGAAACTGAAATTAAAAAATTTTTTAAATTGAATGCGCAAAAATGACGACGAAGCAGTATGCAAGTTTGAATGACCACTAATTTTTCTACTGAATAAAGGCCATTTTTACGATAAATTTAGAAATTGTCAATATATATATATATATTGACAATTTCTAATATCTCTATATTACTCGTATATAAATATATCGCCGCCGCCGCGGCCGCCGTGTACAAGAGTTGAGAAGATGGGTTAGACGGGTCAGATTGGATTGGATCAGGTGAGGTTGGATCAGGCTAGATGGAATGAGACGACGAGAGAATGGCGAAATGAAACGATCGTAAAATGAATTCCGACGGGGATCTCGGACTGGATCTCTGACTTTGTCCAGTTGAGATTCTCGAAATGAGACGAACGATTGTGATACTACGAGAGGTTCGTCTCACTCGGGGAATCAGCCTGCTGACCGTTGTCCAAAAAGTAATTTTTTCGATTTTCCCGTTTTTCCCATTGATTCTTTGAGATTTCGACAAAAACTCGGTGTTATTCGTAATCAGCGGACATTTTCCGATCGAATAGGGTATCGAAATATTGAAAAAAAAAACATATATTTTGTCATTTTTTGCCCACCTTTTCGGAAACCTAAAAATGTCGAAGTTTCAAATGTCCATAACTTGGCTCCCGTTTGATCGATTTTGAATTTTGATGGGGGTTTTGTAAACGTCTCGTGTAGACTTAGAGAATGCATTTTGGATCATCCTGATATCTCAATTATTGTAGCCATGAGAGCGGGTTCAAAATCGGCGAAAAAAATTAGAAGGGGTATGTATGGAAAAATTCACAAAAATCAATGGTCTGACTTTAAAAATATGTGAAAAATCGAAAAATAATGATAGCACAATGATTCAAGCGCCATTTTAAAGGGTGTTCGATCACGAAAAGAATGAGCACAGAGTCGGGTTCCAACTCCATCGGGAAGCAACGTTACAGCGATTTTAGTGAAGCCACTTCTTTTTCGTCGAAATGCAAAAAAATTTTGAATTTTTAAATTTTCTTTTAGGGCGCCATATCGATGTATTTTGACTCGCTGATTACTAATTCAGTACCCGTTTCCTTGAGAAACTCGAAATTTCATTGTATATATATATCTCTATATATTATATAAATATATCGCCGCCGCCGCCGTGTACAAGAGTTGAGGAGAGCGAGCGGGATCGAGTAGGCTGGGTGAGGGGATCGAGCGGGGGCGAGGGAGGCGCGGGTGGGGGGGGTTGGCGCGCGAAGCGCGCAGGGGGGCAGAGCCCCCCTAGTATATATATATATATATATAGAACGGAGACATTTAATTATTACCAAGAACGGTATAATGACAAGACGAGTCTCATCATCAAGTATAAAATCAGGTCGACAATCTTCGTGTTCACCCTCGCTCCACTTAATCTCTCTCGTGATAAATTGAAGAGAACTTTAACTTTATGCGCGAAACGAGTAGATACCAAGAAGCTCTCTCGTCCTTATTATGAATACGGGGGTGCGGATGCGACCGGGGAGAGAAGCGATAATTCAGAGAAAAGAAGGCGCTACCCGGAAGTAGCCACACTATAAGGGAAAATATTCTCCGCCGAGAGAAATGATTCCCAGAAGATTGAAAATTGAAAATTTAAATATTGCATAATGACTTTTTATAAATCACCTTTTTCTCATTATCTCAATATTGTTTTTATTCTATAATTCACTTTTACCTCATAATTCCATCAATTTGTAAGTCTTCATTAAAAAAACTCCGCATTGAACCTATGAAATTATCATTTTAATTAAAAAAGAGAAAAAACTAACGTGTCTGATTAATTAGTTCGGTTTCGAATGTTAAGGCACATGGCAAAGTCTCGACGTCAAGTAATTAGGAAGAAAAAAAGTTATGAACAACAATGTTTGCTCGAGTAGCCTCAAGAAGAAAAAAAAACCAGTAAACTGTCTTGCTTTAAGGGGATCGACTCACCAAAACAGACATATTTTGATGACTCTTCACGCCCCTAAATGGGAAATCGTACTATTTTACGTAAACGAAACTTCTTCACGGTTGTGAAAATAACTGTTCTCACTGTTCTGGCTGTTCTCAAACGATCAGAAAATTGGATATAATTATACGTGGCACTATTTGGACGTTGTGTACCATCAACGGAATGGGCTACACGTTTCATGTCATAAAACAATACTCCATGTACGTTTTACACGTCTATATTGAACCTTCGAGCTGTAAATGCGCGCGTCGATTGCGTTCAACTTTCATCGACCGTACGATCCCACAACTGCGATCGTTGATGGCGTAACCCGCCGTACCACAAACCGCGTTGATACCCACAACCCACACGAAAAGTATACACGCAGTGCAAAAATGTTTAAGCCATATCACTCACCCTTGATGAAGTCAACGGCCATCTCCAAACCGTAAGTATCTTTGTCGCAATCGTCGAGTATGTGAGCGCCAATTTTCACGCCCGGCACGAGATTACGTTCGTTCAGCCAATCGAGAGTGTAGAGCATAGCTTCGAGAGCCTGTACGCCACCTTGTGGCATAACGGGTCCACACGTAACCGAATCCTCTCTCTCGTGCACCATCATTAAACCGCCGAGTATGAGATCACCCTCGACAACCGCCTCCTTCTTCACCGGCCAGATGAACGTCACCGGCGGACGTTGACTAGGCTTGATCGAACGAAACAATCGATCGCCGTGCCTAATTGGATGATGATTTAATGGATTTTCAATGCGATGCCGGCGATCAGTGATGCTCGATCTTTCGTTACGACGATAATAGCCTCGTTCGTACGATTCATCGATCGCTCGTCGATAATTTCGAAATATCTTGAAATTCCTCGTTTCTACGGGCATAATCTCGACGCTATTGTTCGATGTCTCTTCCACTGGTACCGCCATCGATTTCGGATCGATTCTCTCAACGTCATAATACTCATGGAGTATCGAGTCTCGTTCGTCGATAATCTTGCCTCGCCTTGCCTCGCTCAGCACTAGGCAGACGCAGCCCAATACCACCAGACACATACACTTCATGACTTCATTATCGCATGGAGTTTCAATAATGACGATGCTCCGACCACCCTCGCCTCGGTCACGTTACTTTTGTTAGAATTACTTTGGTGAGGGGGTGTATTTACATTATTCGTCGACAATTGTGCAATTTTTTACGATTTTCTTCCGGACGTGAAACCAGTTTGCACATTTTGGCACTTGATCCCGATATCATGGCAATTGTGGGTCAGCCGAAATAACGATTTTTTTCCATCGTTCATTCGTTCACCACTATTGGTATTATTTTTTGGCTTTCAAGCTGATTTTACAAACAACCCCGTCGAGTGGTTGCTTGCAGTTCGTAAATTAAAAATTCGATTATGCACAGCGCTAATGTCAACTACAGCCACTTTACGTAACACCGATCAATATCATCGAGTCCTCTGTTCGTTTGCGATTGATTCAAGCGTCACGAGCATAAGAGCAACTCAGGAGCGTTGTGATCATTCAGATTAGCTAAATATACTTTAGTAAGTTTGACTGAAAAATTGAATGAAAACTGTAATTTTTTCTTCTCCACGACTGTGGCTCTACGAGGTATAATTTGCAATTAAAACGCGTTGAGCTCACGTAACGAGAGTGCCGCTTCGATGGGGTTTTTTTTGACAATGCAACTTCTCTGACGTTTAAGTCGTTGTCAGGGTATTAGTTCGGTAGCATTTAATGTGTGTGTGTGTGTACATGTTGTTTTTAATTTAATTATTTGGCGTCCAGACGCCGCCACCGTTCACACTCTCTTTCTCTCTATGTCCCTCGTTTGTACAACAACGTACTCAAATAAAGGCAAAAATATGACTCGTGTGACCGTATAGGATTAAAAAAAAAGCGTAACGGTAAAGAGATCAAAGTGACCGAAAACGAACCGTGCGTGAGCGCTTATACAATCGCGATATGGATAAAATATAATTTTACCCCCTCCGGCAACGAATTCTCCTGAACTCTATCATTATTATTATTGAATTTCTTTTTCTACTCCCTCTCCATCCATTCAGCCGGTGCCAATTTATTTTTCAGCGAAGCGATATTGTTGCATAAATCGGAAGCACAAGCACAAGGAGCAGATTTGCGATTAATTATATATTTTCTTGACTTTCAAGCATAAAGGTTGCGCAATGAAGGCTCTCGCGGAGTTGATCTTATTACGTACCCGATGGGCATTTCATATAAAATTCATAAAAAGAGGGATAAAAAGTTTCGCATCAACCGTTGTGCTTTCTTTCTTGAAAAAATTCTCACAATTCTTTCGTGAAAATCTCGTTATTAAGTGACAATCTCTGGCTCAAAAGACATCAACCAAATTCACGTCATGAAATTTCGACAGGTTCACAATTACTTTGACACAAATCTTCCTCCTCTAGCCCCTCTAAACCTCCCTTCACCGACGTATACATTTTCGCGCAGATTTTCCAAGACCCTCTTGTCTCGAGGTCCCTTCGCTCGACGCTCGGCGCAAAAATGAATTACACTGACTGACGAGGGCGGCAACGAGCTTGGGGTAAGAATTTATTATCGTCACCCGAAAGTCACCGGGATCACCGACAATTGATCCCGTCAAAAATAACCCGGTGAAAAACTACCGGGACAATTAGTCTTCCCTCACCCCCAATTAAGAATTACACCAAAGGAATTATAGCAATGTTCTTCCAAATCCTTATTGAGTATACGGTGAGAAATAAAATAATTGTCAGTTCTCGTTACTGAAACAATTTTTTCGAGCCACTAAAACTTTTCTGCGTTTTCGTTTCTTTGCGAAGAAATTGATCACGAAAAGTGACAATTCGCGTTCTAGTGGTTAATTTCCCGTTCTAAATTTTTTGTTTATAATTTACTGCCAATGACTGTGTACATTTTCTTATTTATAGAGTTCGGAAAACTTAAAAATCATTGTTTTTTTTGGCACCATCATTTTGTTTTGTTTCGAAATTTAGTATCTTCTCAAATACCTTAGGCAATTCTGAGAATGAAATAACTTATGTCATTGAAATCTGTGACAAGTAGTTATAGTGTACATAGTGTAGAAAATAAAATAGTGCTAAAAAGAAATTATTTATAACGTTATTTTCGAATGTTTCCGCACCTCTGTCATAAAAAAAACCAATGCACGAAGTTCTCGTCAGTAGGACATAACTTAATAATTGTTTAGAAGAAAAATTAGCCACTGAAACGCCAATGGTAGTTGGTTGAATGCGGGGTAAGCGGTTTGTATGGTACGAATTTTCATTAAGGGATAACACCACTGTGACCCCCTGTTTTTTTCACATTTTTCAAGAATATTTTTTTGTGGGAAAAAAAGAGATATTTGAAAAAATTTTTTGGGTTTTGTTCCTTGTTTATTAATGTATCAAAAAACATTTTTTTTACATTTTTCACGCCGAAAGGTGGCGTTGGGGAAGCTCTCGCGTCAGGTGCTGTCATCTCCGCAGTGGTTCGCGGCACGCAGCAGAACTCTCTTCAACGTCGATCTGAATAAAATACCGAGTGTTTTCATTAATAATATGATATTTTGAAGAGAAGTACATAGGGATTTGGAGAAAAAAAAAAAAAAAAAATTAGCACGCCTCTGAAATTAAAGAATGATTTTTGAGCAAAATTTCTCGTCGAAAATAGGCTATAACTTTTATAATTATTGAGATATCGAAAAAATCCTATGTACTTCTCTTCAAAATATCATATTATTAACGAAAACACTCGGTATTTTTTTTCTGATCGACGTTGAAGAGAGTTCTGCTGCGTACCGCGAACCACTGCGGAGATGACAGCACCTGACGCGAGAGCTTCCCCAGCGCCACCATGCGGCGTGAAAAATGTGAAAAAAATGTTTTTTGATACATTAATAAACAAGGAACAAAACCCAAAAAAAATGTTCGAATATCTCTTTTTTTTCCCACAAAAAAAGATTCTTGAAAAATGTGAAAAAGAACAGGGGGTCACAGTGGTGTTATCTCTTAATGAAGAAATGAATTCACTTCTGTTGTGAAATTTAAGTTTGCAATCGATTGGCAATTATTTTCATCGGAATTTTTACGGAAACACAAAAAAAGGTAACATTTTGCCAAGCTTGTCTCAAAGAAAAATCAATAACCCTTATCAAGCATGAATACGATATCGCATTCAGGATTCTCCAAGTTTTCGAAACATCCTCAAACTTGTACTCATCGCTGTTTGATTATACATCTATCCACTGGAACATCAACGAACAATGCTGTAGCTCAAACAAGGTGTATTCTCAGTAGTACAAGCGTTTGGATATAATGTATACCCGCATGCATACTTATATGTACACTAATTATCTCAATCAATTTTCAACTAGAGGTTATATATATATAGGAAGCGTTAATCAACGGTTTACGGCCGTCGCCGCGGTCGCGAGTTTGCGATAGTTCCATTAACAAAGGTTTAATTACATCAACTCCCAGTGGCGTGAGCTTCTATAGCACGCGGACTCGTGAAATTCTTCGAGCCACAGATTATTCGGAAGCTGCGCTGTCGTCGAGTTTCCCTCTCCACTCAGTTAATTGCGAATCAAAGGTGAAACACTTTTTTTTTGGTCGTTAAATGAAAAAAACAAACTGTACTCGACTTCACCATAGTCTCTTGTTGCCGGAATAGAAAATTGAGCGATTATTCAATCTATTGTGCAATTCGGAAAAAAAAAACATTTTAATTAATCGTCGCACATTGATCGAATTTTTGTTATCTTTGGCGAAGAGATTCTTCCGGTGGGAAAGAATAATGCTGATCAGGAATATTGAGCGAGGGCTTGCATCACTTGATATTCGCTAGGAATTCGAAGCCCTCTCTCTCTCTCTCTCTCCCATGATATTGCATTGTTGTGATAATATCCCGTGAGGAATGATGAGCGGTGTCAACAATTTCGCGAAATATTCAGGACCATCTAGCCTCGAATTTATGTTCACTGAATTAAATATTAATGTACAATAACGGGGAGAGATAGCATCCGAGCGATGCTCAATTTACGATATCGACGACGATGATGAGAAACACCGATGACGAATAAAATCGAAGAAATTTGAAATATTGACGATTAAATTAAAAAAATGTTTCCACCAGACACCCATAAATCGAAATAAAACTGAAATTGAAACGAAACTTGAATCCTGACGATTAATGAAAATTGTCAATAATTTTCGCGATCATCAATGTTCTAGTTGCATATGCTAAGGTCGAGTGGATGTCGAAATGGCGAAATACCAAAAAGTCGAACGGTGGAAATAGCGAAGATCCAAAAAATCGTACAGTCAAAATAGGAAAGACCAAACGGTCGAACGGTCGAAATAGCAAAAAACTAAAAAATCGAATACCATTGGGCGCGTACCACTGAGTCGTACATACTTGAGAGAAAAAAAGTCTTCAAGGATGTATGCGAGGGTGAGTCGTTACTACTAAACGTTACTACTAACCGACTAAACGCTCAAGTCGCTAATTAACATTTCAAAGTTAACCACAATGAATCTAGTGTCTACTGAGAGTAAATAAAAAGTCTTGGTACGTGTCAAATAAATAGAAAACGACCTAGCTAACATGCATCATTAATCGACACTCGTGAGTTTAACCGCAAAAACCGGTTCGTAAAATCGATTCTTTACTTCTATGAACCGTGAAAAAAAGAAGAAAGTTTGACGACCGGTGACGCATCTAAAAAATGAATATATATACATTTTTCAAATCGATATTTGAGTGACATGTGTTCAAGCTTGTCACTCACGCAAGCGGTATGGCTATTGATAGTTTGGCTGTCGAACGGAAAATTCACGTTGTTCAATGCCCCATTTTTCTCTCTCCCCTTTGTTTCACTAACAATCCCCGTAAACTCGTACTGCTATTCCTCTACCGCGGTATCTCGCGCACCAAGAACAAATGACTCTTCGTTGATTTATGGAAAAATTGCTCGTTAATTTAAACAATACAATCGACCTATGGTAGTACAGGAATAACGGAGCAATGCGGAGAGGATGTGGAAGTAACGCAAAGTGAGACAAAGCGCGGATAACTCTCGATCACGAAGATACCAACCCTCTCTGCATTCATCGTCAATGTCATTCGTTGGCGCTCTGCTTATCTTTTTGTTTCTCACGCGGCTGAATATGTCGATGAAGTTGGCACTTGGTACCGCCGCGACCCTCGTCAAACTCCGTCTTTGTTCGTTGGTAAGCGAGGTGGCTCGGAGAATGAGAGAAAGAGGAAGAAAGGGAGGCAGAGAGAGCGAGAGAGTGAGCGAACCAGAGAGAACAGGAGTTGGCGGCGACGGTGGGGTGTTTTCTAGAATATCGAAAGCCCTCTCTCGTATCCCGTCCAAGTCCACTCGACACGGTATATATTGGGATGGGTTGACTAGCTTGGGCTGCTGCATATCCGACCGATTCCGAGACCGTACAATTTAATCCCCTGCACCGCGCCAACCTTTTTCCCGGTTCGCGAATCTCACCCTTCCTTTAGGAATACTTGACGTCCATACAGTCGATCTCTATATTCAATAATGGATAATTCAATCTCGGCACTGAAAAAAAAAAACGGTAAGCTGACCCCATTCATAATTGATTAGGTAAACCGTTCAATTCGTTTGAACAACGCACCATTTTTTTTTTCAATTCGGTGTGAAATATTTGCAAACTATTCTGAAAATATAATATAATGCTCGGCTGAATTAAACACCACTTTGTCACTGTACCAGTAAAAAATTATTTAAATGACCGTGCTCTTGTTTTCCAATTTCTTTGTTTCAAGATCTATGTGATAATGATCGTAAATTTTAGCAGGCTTTTGGTATCGATTCAATGCTATTAATTAGCCTTCCGTACCATCGAGGTACCATTACCACAGAGGATTGGAATTTACAAGGACTCGGAGCTAGCGTTTTCCAGAACAGAGATGACAGGCTCTCAATGATTTCCAAAGCTAAATTTTCAAAACTACGTAAAATAATTTCAGTTATGCAAATAGCGACTGCAAGAATATTTAAAAACTGCCTGTTTGATAAGAGCGCTGTATCTCAGATAAGTCAATGTTCACTCAAAGATAGTTCATTTTTTAAATGATATTCAAACGGAATTAAATACCATTTTAGCAATGTTGTCATAAATTTTTAAAATTCAAGGGGAGAAGAAAAACATCGAGGACTATCGTTGGGGGGGGGGGGGGGGGGTATCATCTCTTAGGTTTACGTAAAACGAGTGTACGCAACATCCTCCTTTGTTAACTCCGTATGATTAGGGGTATTATCAAGGGACTTTAACGAAGCTTCAATATAAGCGCTGTCTGGGCATTATAATTTACCGCGGATTACTAAATAGGCCATAATCATTGCTCCGTCGATAGCTACGACTGCTTTAGTTTTTTTCAGGCCCAAACCAATAGCTTTGTCGAGACGTCTTAATTCTCACGAAACCAAATGACATTAATTATCCTCGATAATATAGCGAAACGGATAAAGTACAAAAGAAAAACGATGCATTGCCCCTTGCAACCACAAATAAACAATTTTATACGACGGGGATAATTGTTACGTGTGAAGGAAGGGAAAATAATAACGAACAAGCTTCGAAGTGAGTTCGATAAATATATAATGAAAACAACAATTAACTGTTATCGACGTTAAATCGGTTGACCAGCATTTTTTGGCTCTTAGTCGTAAAAATTTGGTGTTCCTTTCGCGGTCATTTGGCATTAAATATGTCGAGTAATTCCACAAAGTTATTTGCAGCATCGCCATTACTCTTGTCTCATTTTCGGGCAAATATTTTCGTCTATGTAATGACTACATCAGGCCACGGTAATGAAGTGCAAACATTGGTGAAATGCCGAGTCTTGTGATAGCGAGAATGATGGGAACCCTCCTTTCAAATACGAACTGTTTACATTTGCTAATTTATGTTTACCAGCCTGAAATACTCTGTTATTGTAGAGAGATGCTGTATAGCAGTGAGCATTTGAAACCGACGAAAAAAGAGTGTCCCTCCTGATTTACAAAAAGTTTGTAAATAGTAACTCTGTTTAAATCTAAAAACTTGCACATTACTTAATTATTATTCAATCTCGCTCGCAAATTCCCCTCCAGAAGCAAATTAATTATTCAATTGCGACTTCCTTATAGACGGAGCTTTGTAAGCGAGATAAAATAACGAGGAGCGAAGATGCAAATTTCCACTTGCTTCCTAAAGCAAGATGCAAAATTCCACATTGCTCGCTATTTTCAGATTTCAATTTCAACAATGGTAGATTTCTTTTTTTTTTTAATTCAAAAAAATTCGAACTTTCGTAATATCTAAACCCCTTCTAATAATACTGTATTCGTGCAGAAAAATGCATTCCTATATCTCAAAAACTGCGATAGTGCGAATGATCGAACTTTCTTTTTGGAAAAAAAAAACGGACTTCAAAAATGTTCTATTACAAAAAAAAAACAAATCTAGCTCGATGTCGCAAATTTTATAAAAGTTCAAAGCAACCACAAGCATTTTTTACAAGTCAAAGTCGTGCAAAAGCTGACACGCTCTATATGAACTTTTTAAAAAATTTCAAAAATCAAACACACTTTGGTGGTCAAGACGCGTACAAAATTCAAAAGTGTTTGAAAGATTGGAAAATCTTTCGTCCCCTCAAAGCTACTTCTTTTTTTTCAGTCCAAGGTTTAACCGCTTTAGGCTTCACAGTCTTCTAATTGTGGCAGCGCAATGCTCAAAATCGGGTATATCTACTGTTCAAACTAAATTTTTATTTTTCTACCCCCATTAGCTAGTACTATATCTTTGGAAAAAAAAGTTTCAAACCTCGTTTTTTTTCGGGGGGTATATTGATCTCAAGAAATTCTAGGCAATAAATGACCATCGAAAAAAATCCCTCAAAAATTGTAAAAAGTCACATAGAGAGATAGAAAAAAAACAGCAAAAACGTATCGAGTGTGTTAGTCACTAAAGTGTTGAAATTACTCAGAGACGAAGCATGTTCGTCGCAATTGTGGAATCATATTTCATTTTATTTCCTTACGATCGATCGCGAATATTTTTTTTCATCATTAAATCATGGATTATGAGATCTGTCGAACTTTGCAGGAATAAAAAATCCTAAACCCTACGAAGAGAAACGACTTCGCGTTTAACCCATAATTAATAATAAATCAATGCGTCGTCATTAATTGGTATATTTGTCAAAAATTCCAGAGACGTTTAGTCTCGCTCGTATGATGAATGTATGTATATGTATCAACGTAATTTTTTCATATTCCTCGGCGATCGCGTGTTCGATTTCGTTCCACATCCCCTCCCCCCCCGCCGGTGAAAACTTACACGAAACTTGTCGACGCCGGGCTTGGACAAAATCGTTCTTGCAAATTCACCACGAAATCGCATGATTCGACAATATTTTTCTCGCGTCGTCAAAGTTTTCTCACAGCATCGCGTTATTTATTGCGAGGAGACCGATCGATCCCAACAAATCCCACGATTTCACAAAAACTTTCACACGAGAATGAACTTTTTAAACATTTCTCAATTTTTTTTCTTTTTTCAATAGAATTACTACTCGCGATCAATCAATTTTGTAGTGAAATTTCAGGGCAAAAATTCTTCATTTAATTGACCGTTGAAGAACAAAGAAGATAGATTGATTGATTGAAAATTAATTGCCTTCAATCATTAATCAATCATAGTTTAAAGTTTTTTCATACTTTGTGCGATCTATTCGAACGAATAATTAATGTGAGATTGTTTAATTTGGGGATGGAGAAAAAAAACTTTGGGAATGAAAAATTCTTCGAGAATAATTGGCAGCATCGGTGTCGCGTAAATTAATAATAAATGGTGTCTGATAGAGGGGACATAGATGAGTTGATTTTTAAATCAATGGATAACGATAGCGAGCGAACAATTTGGGGTTCGTCTTCGTCGTTCACGGTTATAACGCGCGTGATGCTCCGAGGAAGAGTCGCGCGCGGCTCTGTGCCAGAGCAGTCACTGAGGCGCTTTCACCGATGGATAACACTACCCTCCATTCCTGAAACGAATCAACCCCTCCCCCCTCCACTTTCTATACTCCCACCCTCGGTTATCAACCGTCTCCGTAGCCCTTTGGGTTTCACGCAACGCGCATCCGGTAAATTCGTACGTATATTCGTATATATCGGACATTCCCTTCAGATTCGATCTCTACGTCTGACAATCACCCTCTCGGGACCATGATTTTCTTCATATCATCGTTCCAATTCTCAGGGATATTCAGTTTATTTTTCTTTTCAATCCCGTCCAAATATTATTCATTATTTAAGGTGAGGGTTTCGAGTTATAGAGTCAAAAAATAGGATGGCTTTATTGAATATGTTAAAAAAAAAATCGCAACGAAAATTTTATGAGAAAAATGATGAGAATTTCATAGTTTTTGTCATGTATCGGTATTTCGCAATTTGCTAAAATTTGAAATATAAAGAACGTTGGAGAAAAAAAAATGTTGATTGAAATTGAGCGAGGTGAAGATAACGTTGGATAATATTGGATGCTTTTAGATTCCAAAGAAAACAGTCTCGACTTTATCAATATTTTTAAAACATTTTTGTTGGAAATCGAAAGTGCTTTTAAAACGTCAATAACGTCGAAGAGAAAAATTGAATTCCCATGAAGTGCGATTTTTCAACATTATTTTTTTCGATTTTGATAAGAGTGACAAGGAATTAATAATTAGCAAGAAACTAGTAAATTTGCCGCTGATTATTTTTTTAGATTCTCATTTAATAACGCGCAATTGATAACCGCAAGAAATTAGTAGATTTTTTGATAATCATTAATTCGATGTTACTGTTATCCAAAATCTCGAAAAATAATAGTAACAAAATGAAAATCATGAAGATGCCAAATTTGTTCAATGTAATTCATTTCTATCATGAATGAATAATTTTCGTGAATACGTTTCCCACCCCAAAAACCCTTCACATTGATCGTCAGCCCAAACGTTGAGCAACTAAGAGTTCAGTAATGAAAATTGCCGTTTTCTTTTGAAGTTCTAGAAGTCATTGGACAAATTGTAATCAGTAGACTGCCGTCCGAAAAGTGTAGTCTCATTGGTAGTGTATCCCTTGTTGTTGCTCGTAAACGACTTAGTCATCCTCTAAGGTAGTTGAGTTTGTGAACAAACTGTCAATGTATGCATGCTCCCTCCGTGGTATACAGTCTCGTTTTCCGACGATCTCGACTAAGTCCCCGTCCTCTCTCGAATCAAGAATGCCTCAGCATTTTTGTAATTTACCTGAGTAGAAAAATGGCAGTTACAAGATTTTTGAGCTTTTCGTTACCTCATCAGGAAATTTGAGGGAAAATTTTCGATCGCTTGCTTCTATCATCAAAATCTATGGAAATATTGTAATTCGTCAAATTCAAGGAAAGTAAGAGACAAAATGACTATATTGTTGGCGAAGCATAATGGTGATCATGAATACTTGAATATTACAAATTTTGATAACTCATTGGCCTATAGCTGGATTTCAGAAAAATTCTGTTCTTGAACAGAGTCAGGCACTTCACGCACTCCAGGTTACTTATATAATATAACGAATTATAAATAAAGAATACATTTTTTCAAATGTAACGCCAGATGTCCAATCCTATTTTGAAATCCTCAAATACTGGATTCTGTCAACAAAATCTATATAACGAGAGAAATTTTGTAGTTGTAATCAAAATTCGAGTAGGGTACGAGCCAGGGTTAATATATTTTTGACCAACCAAAATTCTAGTCTAAAATAATTAAATATGAAATCTTCTCGTTGTTATGCTATGCATGGCGAATCTCAAACGGTGTATATAAGTTGACACAATTCGTCAAATTGGAAACTCACCTCCACTGTAGAAACAATGTTGATATATTGTTTACAAGGCATAGTTCTAGTCTAAAATAAATCAACATGAAATGTTCTCCTTGTTATGCGACACGTGGTCAATCTCAAACAGTATAGATATTATAAGTTGATGCAAATCATCAATATACAAACTCACCTCCACTGTAGAGACGATGTTAATATATTGTTGACAGGGCAAAATTCTAGTCTAAATTAATTCAATATGAAATCTTCTCGTTACTTTGTGCTTGATCAGTCTAAAACGATGTACACAAATTAATGCAAATCATTGATATGGAAACTCATCGCAGCTGTAACTTTGTTATCAGAACATCTAGCGGCATAAGAGACAGAAAATTTGTACGCAATATTTTATACCTGCTTTGCTGAACGGATAAGCTCTTTGCAATCTTGGACTCGTGCACGTGAAATTCCCGCGACATTGGCACAGTCGAGGTTTGAAAATTGATAAATGTGAAAAATCAACATTTTCTTGATACCTGATTTTTCTTGCGTGTCTTTATAAAAAAAAAAAGAATCCTCCTTGTCAATCGTTGAATGACAAATTTTGTACATCGAAGACTGTACACTGTTGACTGCCGTAAACGACATGGATAAACGGAAAAAATAAAAGTCCTCGAAGTAGACGAATGAAAAACGTTTTGTTTTTTATACACAGCGTTAACAGGATCGATCTTTTTTTGCATTTTGTAGTTTTCACACCTTAACGGATAGGCAATGAGAAAGCAAATAGATCGCGCTCGTTCTATCTGCGTATTTGGAGGTTAGAACGCACGGGGCACGGGGGTTCGGATGGCGATTAAAAAAGACAACAAAAATAACTAAAAAAACCTGAAAATCGCTGCTAACCTAGCCTAGTCAGGGTGCGATTGACTTCACGGCAATAATCGACTTTTCGAAAATCGATATTTCTGTATTGAATATCTGCTGGTCGAATATTATTATATATATAAATTCATGAAAATCATTTTGGAAAAGAAAGGGTAAATAGAAATGGCACGTAAGCCATCTTGATATTTTACCCTCTCATCGTTGGCAAAACCAACGCGCGGAAATCGAAAAAATGCATGACGAAAGATGACAATAAAGAAACAAAGGTGAATGAAATTTTTCACATACCCTGCCTGCCCTGAAGATTTCTCCTCGACGGGAGACCGGTAGGACTTACGGAATGGTTGATTGATGAGTTTTTAAAGATGTTTGCCGGGCAATGTCGAGGACGATCCACGGGAAACCGTACGTGTATGTCGAGCGTTGTATCGGTCAAATCGTTCGGAATTCATCGGAAAATCGGGATCCCGAAAGAAAATCTTTATTTATATACGTACGGTAATAAAGCTGCGTGAACAGTACATTGACAAACGTTTTTATTACCTTTGTACGAGAATGACGAGGACATGCTGTAGGTTTCCGTTGACATTGTCAACGGTCATATTGGTCACGTAGTCCAAAATGGGACGACGTTCGACAAAATGGCGGCAAACGCGTCACTAGTCACTAGAGAGAGATGAGCCTATGGCTACTGCCCATGCGCGCCTCCCCACCATCGCCTCGTTGCGCACGTCGCATACGCCGCTCACGACTTCCACTCTCTACCCATCACCCTCAACGAACACTTGGAATCAAAAGCGGCAATGTCAGGCAATGTTTTTTGAAAAAAAAGTAGAAAATTGACTCATGTAGGCCCGATTGTTTTACCTCTCGGTAAAATTTAATCGACGGGTAACTCTGTACTTTATCATTGGTTATCTGTTGAATAAATTTTATCGAGCGGTGGAACAACCGGCCCTTAATTCTTTTACACATTGTAGACACGAAGAATGAGAATTTGCTCTTCAAGACACTACAGAGCTCGTCGCGCAGGATATGCTGTGTGTTCTTCTCATAGTCAGGCAAAGACTCGAGAAGTGCTCATGGCTAAGCAAAGGGTCAAGAAGAAAGCCGCTGTGTCAATGTCCGTCAGCCGAATTTTGGCTTAGACAATCTGATGAAAGCGTCGAGAGTAAGTACTTGTAACCAAGAGCATTAAGCAGCGAGGAAACGATGTAGGCATTGATATAATTGATGACTACATAGTGACAATTTCTTCCCAGCAATTGAAAACCTTCTACTACACGACTCAGCTTAAGGGAGGGGTAAGGGTTTCAGCGTAAAAAAAAAAACGTTTTTTGCGATTTTTTTTGTCAAATATGGATTGAGCAATTTTATTCGAACCTTTTGTATATTATTGAGCATACTTTTGACAATGTTGTATAATTTTTTCATGCAGAAATATTGAAGCATAAGCCCGTAACAGAGCTTCCCCCAGAACGTCTTGGAAAAAAAAAAATTTGCGGTGTTCACTATAAGTCGGCCGGAAATTATCTGAAAATGAAAAACCATGCAAATTTAGTCAAATTATAATCAAATCTTCCCCCCAACGTTCTCTGATAATTTTTTTTTTCATTTAAGGGACAACATCACTGTGACCCCCTGTTTTTTTTCACATTTTTCAAGAATTTTTTTTTGTGGGAAAAAAAAGAGCTATTCGAAAAATTTTTTAAGGTTTTGTTCCTTGTTTATTAATGAATCAAAAAACATTTTTTTCACATTTTTCGTGATTTTATGTCACGATCACACACTTTACATTTCACTAACGTGGATATAATGTTCAATGCAGTGAAAAGTTGTACTATACGATAACTGAAATCGTTAGTAACACCGACCTCTAAATCGTCCGATGATTTTTACTTTTTCGCCGACGTGCTCACATGCTCTGCAGAACTGTTTTCGGAGCTATAACGGTTCGGAGGTTTTCGATTCGAAATTTTCGATCGACTCCTCGTCACATAGCTCCGTTTTGTTCCCTCTTTCCCCGTATACACTTTCTTATCCTCCATTTCAACTTGAAAATAATAATTTGGAGCGTTTGATATTCACAAACGAAACGATTCGGAGCGATTAGACACGAATAGCGTCGCTTCTATTCGCAAACTGACGCTATGACGCTATCCCTATACCTGCCATGGAATTTTTTCAATTATCGCCACCTAGTGCTATTTTTCGAAACTATATTTATAACAATAGTTAACCGGCTAACAATAGCCGGTTTTTGTGAAGGGAGCTAAAAGAATACCTGAGAAAGGCGGGAAGAATACCTGGCGACCCTAAGGCGCCCAGCTGCGCGGGACCCCGAGCGTCGCGAACCGCTGCACCGCTCCACAAAATATTCAATATCTACGAAAATAATAATTTTTTCGACCTGGGTCCAACGGCATTTCACTCTTAAAAGTATTTTAGATTTTTAAAATGGTTTTTAAAAAATCGATTTTTTAAGCCGTCACAGTGGTGTTGTCCCTTAAAAATGTTTGGCGGCCATCTAAAGTGTAAACTGTTATTTTCCACGAAAAATTCCGCCATTTTGTGGGTGGGAAATACCCTTAATGTAAAAAAAAAAAGTATCTAAACGTTGGGGGGAGGTATTTTATATGTAGAAAATGTGTACAAAGTTTGAAATGAATCGGTCAAGTAGTTTTTAAATGGCAGTGAACACGGACTTTGATAAAGTAGTTTTGAGAAAAACGCGTCTAAAGTTTATGAAGTAAAAGGGTGAAGAAATTTTTTTTTTTTTCCAACTTACACAGAATCATCGATTCCAGCTCCTTCCTTCGCTCGTTTCTTCTTTTAAAATATTGTAGTGTATAGTATACACTATATACTATATATACAATAACAATGAATAAACTGTATACCTGTTCGACAGCTGCACTGCTAGCCCTACCGCCCGCAGCTGTTAGAGGTATATCGTTAAAGGCCAGGAGATTAATAAGACAATAACTTCAAGAACATTGCTTAGATCGGTTTAAAATTTTAAGGACATATTCTTGAAATGTTAAACAATAAGATAAAACAAAAAAAAAATCGATTTTTCGAAAGTGAAAACCCTTACCCCGCCCTTAAATAGGTAACGAGGGAAAACATTGGTGTTCGCGGGATCTTCACAAATTGCTGTACTCAACGTTTTGATTATTTCAGCGAGGAGTACAGCATTTACTAGAGTCTCCGTAGAAAAGTCTATACCAGAGTCTCTAGATTCTTGGAAAAAAGTTATTTTGTCTTTTTTTTTAAATCTCTCCTTTAACTTTTTAGGGACACACTTTTAACACATTGCCATTGGCATTTGAAACTTTCTGCAAGAGGAAGGTAAATGTTCATTTCCATTAAAAAAAAATCTAACCGGTGTTGGCTTCTATTTTTCGATATTGAGTATGGAAAAGACATTTTTTGCCATAACAAAGCTTCTTTTACGAGAAAGCAAAATATTTCTTAAAAATTCTGATGGGCACTTCTGTTTTTTCTTGGAATTTAAAATCAAACGTATACAATCAGTGACAGTATCCAATCCACTATATAACTCGGTTATAATTGAATTCCATAGTTTTTTCAGAGTGAAAAAAGACTTTTCTGAAAAAACTAAAAGAAAATTCTCAAATATTCTCCGAAATATATTTGAATATTTTTAAGCCACAGTCTGAAGTGATCCGGTGTTTGCTTTGACTTTTTTACAGTTTTTTTTTCCCGAACCAATACAATCTGTTAAAAAAACAGAAACAAACGTCGATACACTTTCGACTGGGCTTTAAAAATGTGTTTGACAGAGATTTTTTTTTTTCATAGAAAATTTACCGATTTATTTATCTAACGAATTAATTGCAAAAAACGTTCTTTTGAACAGCCATTATTAATTAGCGGTTAGTGAGAAAAAGAATTGAAAAAAACTAGCTGGCTCTCATAGATGTATAAAGAAATAAAAAATAGAAAAACCACTGGGAAAATTCGAGAGGGTAAAAGTCCGAGTCGGCGTGAAATTCCTCGTACATACGCCGGCATAACCAGCAACTTCGTGCCCTGTGCTTCAATAAATATTGGTCAGTCTTCCCGAGGCTGCTTTTACATTTTTCTCGTTCTACATCTGTTGCTATCGTTGAAACGTGACATGACGTTTCTCACACGCGCCCGCCTATGTTGTATTTTACGAAACGTATCGAGTAGATGTTTGTTATTGTACGGAACAGTATGAAGCACACGCGGCTAACGAGATGTAGTGAAGCGACAGCATAGAAACTTTGGAACAGAGAGGGTGCTATAGTGAAAAAACCGTTTATTGAAATATCTCCATGAAAAAAAACAAACTTTATTGATACAAATTACATTTAATCATTCGTAGAAATAAATAAAAATTTATTTCTCGTAGAAATATTTATTATTCGTAGAAATAAATAAAAATGTATTTCTACGAATGATTAAATGTAATTTGTATCAATAAATTTTGTTTTTTTCATGGAGATATTTCAATAAACGGTTTTTTCACTATAGCAAATAAATAAAGAAATACATTTTTATTTATTTCTACTTAAATTACTATTTGAAAATAATAATTTTCAAATAATTATTATTCATAAATAATTTGTATAAATTTGAATTTATTAGTTGAAATACATTTTAATTCATGTCCTGTGGAGGACAATTTATTTCTCACGGATGGAGCACATGTGAGCTCATCTAATTTTGCCGATTTTTCAAACGTTTTTCTGATAATTAAAAAAAATGGAAAAAAATATTTTCACAAAAAACAAAACTTTCTCCGCGAGAAATTAAAATATTGAATTTATAGTTGAAATATTGCGCAATGTAGCCCCTTATAAATGAACGGTACGGAGCAGCTGATTTGAGAAAGAAAAAAAACAAGAATCTTGAATCCGTAGATGTAATTCGCTTTGAAGATGCTCTTCTCGTTATCGAATTTTCGCGGTACTTAACCCTGTGCGATTCGGCGCATATCCTCCGCGCCATCTTATACCATTAGCGGTGAGCGATGCACGAGCATCGAATGAACTACTGTCAATTAGGAACACACTCCATCACGTGCTATCAGACATGCCTCCTTTGAACACGAGATGCTAATTAGCAGCGTTTCAATTCGAAATTATACGATCTCCTGCCCTACTCCTTTCGATGCTAAATAGGATCAATTATATATGGAAAGCCCATATATCGGTTCACATCATCCCTCCTGCCGTTTTAATTATCCGTTTGAGGAATCAGCGATTCATTGCTGAATTTTGTCGTTGCGAACACACGATATTGTCGGCACACATTATTTCATTGTTTCGAGTGTGACGCAATATATTAGAGTCATATACGTATATAATATGTGAAATCAATTAATTGAAAACTATATATTTCTTAATTCAATTAAACTAAAGTCCAAAGTGATACCTTTTTGTCTCGTTAAAAATGAACGTTGAATATCCCAATCGAGCGATTGTTCAAAATGCATAATCGTGTTGAACAACAACAAAAATCGTTTCAATAGTAATTTAGTTAAGGTTGGTCGAAAAAAAAAAATTGCGCGTTTTTTAAAAACTCACTGAAATACCGTTTTTAAATAGTTTCCCATTGCTGGAAACCATAAAAAAAGTATTTAAATAAGTTTTTCGTTCTAATGGTGATAATTCGTCCTATCGAGTTTCATATGCAATTTGGAAAAACATGCTGAGACGCATTTTGGAGTGATTATTCTTTTGCAATGAATTATTATTTAAAAATGAATATTAATGGATGAATAATTAATATTCATTACGGAATGATTACTCCATAATTATTGGTAAAAATGTTAAAATGTTTATTACGCTGTTCATTACTTTTATATGTTAATACTTTTCGGGAGTAATCCATAAACGTTTAGTAGAAAAAAGCGAAAGTGTTTAATTAACTTTTTCATTCTAATGATGATAATTCGTGCTGTCGAGTTTCATATAAACATTAAAGAAGAACTTGACCCGTTAAAAGATTAACAACTCTCGTTCTCATGAGTGTTTATAACCATAGACTGGCTATAATTCAGAAATCTGAGATTGCCCATTTTCCTTAACGATAAGTGCGTATATACGAGGATGGATGATTTGACCAAGGGATCCAAGCCGAATGGCCGTGTTTCTGCATATTAACGGCAAATCGTGAAAAGATCTTTAACGAAGCCACGTTGAGGACGTTACGTATATATACCACGTGTAACATTGCTATATGGAAATTGTCGTACGTGTCTCATTTACGTTCCACGAACGGAAATGCTAGCTAGAAATCTATGGGGCATTCCGCACGAATTCAGAGGATTTTCGGGATTGGAAAATTTTTCGCCAACCGTTTAATTTGCAAATGATGATTTCTAAATAACCAATGAAACAGCGAACAGGCTTATAAAAATAAAAATAAACAACGATTTCCTCCCGCTGGACAAAATCGTTCCTTTTTATGTGGAATACCCCGTATATATACCCTGACATTGTGGATGCATGTAAATTCCTTGATGCTCGTTGAAAATGAAATATATCTTGAACGCGTTGGCTCGTTATAACTGGCCGCATATAACTGCTCCATTTTATTATGACGAAAAGATTGTTGAATACCAAAATAATGCGAAGAACTCCTTTTGTTTTTTGCTTTCGATTAGCTGTAAAATAATAAAATACGCATACGTTCGTGTTTGTATTAAATTTTTTACATTCATCATTATTGACATTTTGCATAATAATCGTTTTAGATACTTTTCTTAATATAATTTTTCGTCGAAATTATAGATGGTGCGGGAATTAATAAAAATAATGATTGATTGATTTTTTAAAATTATCAAAAATTCAAATGAATTTTGCGAGAAAAATAATTTGCATTAATGAAATAAAAGAGCGTGTTTTTATTAATTTTTAGTGTGTCAAAAATTACACTTTCGTTGCTCTTCGACGATTCCCGAATTTTCAAAGAGCAATGAATTAATAAATTTTCACATTTGGCAATGCATTGAATTGGTTCGTAGATTAATAAATATCGATTTCAATCAGAGATACACGTGTCCACGGATATATGCGTTGAATTGCAATTACGAACGATATTGTTATATAACAGCATACCACTTTAGTGAGATACATTATCGAAGCGTTTTTGATCGAGCTTATTCACCAACAGTTTTGTGAAATATGTATGAACGTATTATTGCAAACATATATATCTATACAACATGATTTTCTCGTGTTGTTCGTATTGATAATGCAAATAATATTAAATTCATTAAATTTCACATCAGAGTTGCGGTAATAAAGGGATATAAATGAAAATTAAATTTAAAGAAGTCAAAAGAAGTAGCTTTTCCGATACGTTATAACCTGCATTTGGGAATTTTGTGTTTGATTGAATGCCGAGGAGGGAATTGAAATTTATACGTTTTTCGTGAACGAAACGAATGAATTCATGAATTTACATGTTTCTCATTATACAACTTCATAATTCGATAGAGCAGATGTGTGCAATTTATAAAAGCTAATATTGTATTGTATATCTATATAGAAGAGCAACAAAAAAAGCCCTTTCGACAGATTCACTTAACGGTTATAGGCGATTGATTCGAGATTCCATGGATAGCCTATTATTCTTCCTGCTCTCACTCTCTCTCTCTCCTTGGCTCGGGAAAAAGAAAGCGAGAGAGGAAGAGATAGAAAGATAGATCTTCATGTTTGCCGGGATTAGTTGGCTCACCCCTCGAGTGAACGACAAATCGAACGAAGAAACGTGAATTTCGTTCGACGAGTGAATTTATCTACGAATGGAATTGCCATGAAATTTATGGTCCAATGTATAGACGACGCACCTTTATCTCATTGACGGCAAATCGAGAAAGATTCGACAGTCATTCGTCGATAGTCTTGAATTAATTTGAATTACTTAGAAGTCGTTAATCTCGAGTTGGTCATAAAAGAATCGTCGAAATTTTTGCTTTTTGTAGGTAAAAAAGCGGGGATATGTTTCTCATATACACATACAAATGTACCGCCCCGAAGTCCTCAACACGCGCGCACACACACACACATATACACACACACACACACGCGCGCGCCCGCGCGCGCCCGCGCGCACACGCTCTCTCGTTTTGAATGATTATTTTTGTCAGATGAGGCGTACTCGACGTTGCAAAATCGTCACTCGTTGTCAATACAGTTAATTATTTTTGCTAATTATCGAGAGACACGGCGGTGTTTTGACGTGATTTAATTAATATCAAAGTTTCAAGAACGCCCGCAGTTACACCCTCATGTATATGTACACTAACATGGAATTTTAAATCGGTGTCTCTCTCCGATTTTCTTCTTCTTTCACCGCTGCAGTTACGTCCAAAAATTACGTGATACTCGATTTTTTTTTATATCGTCTAATAAAGGATTTAAAGTGGTGAAAGAGATTCCCAAAGATGATTCAGCATTGACTTTCATTAAAAGGCACGAAGCGCTTCACTTATCCGCAACTGTAAAACGACCGTGTTAGATGAACGTCTTTGGGATTCGATTTCACTCCTTTAAAACAAGAAGTGAAGGATGAAGCAAAATACGTGTTTTTTAGTTTTTTTCCCCCCGACGTACTGCAACATACGGAAAGTAGAAGATAACCTAGAGCGTTCCTTTTGAGTTGGTACAAATTGACCGCCCCATGCTGAGATCCTGTCATCCTTGCTTTGAGTGGGTTTGTGTTTACTTAATGAAGGACACGGAGGGTGTGTGTGTATGCCTGTGGGAGAATATCCGGCAAACTGACGGGAAGACCTGCACAAACGTCAGTGATCTGGGTCTGACCGAACATTGTGCGTTCCACTGAATCCCGAAAGAGCACACCAGAGCGGGCATAATGCCTCAACCGGTTGAATCTCGACATATTGCCTCGCGCATCAGACGCAGGCAGACGCCAATGGCTTAATGGTGTATGCCCTATCGCTCCCATATTCAATTCACTCATGTTTGAGCGATATTGTATGTATTTGATATGCGATATATTGTTTGCGATGAGTTGTACAACCCTTTACCTTCCCCATCACGTCCCCGTCGGGCAGAGTCGAAAATTCCTATAATTTTGTTTCGCCATATATGCCTATTAATTTGAGTGTGGCACGAGGAAACAATAGCTATTATAATTCGTCGACTTCAATTACAAGTGGGGCCGGGTTTGATCATTTTTTTATTGTAAAGATTTTATTTTTCTTGCTGGTAGTAAAAAAAGTGACGACACTCGAAGATCGAACTTCCATATATTAAATAACGAAGAAGTGAATAAACCCATATAAGGACGAATCAAAGGGTCACTTTTTGTCACGTGGTCAACCTACGTCAACACTCTGTTGAATGTTGGCTCAGCTATTAGGGACATACCTAATCTAAAAAACCTCATGATCCAAGGCGTGCGAAACAAGTCTGTTGACACTAGTTGAATTAAATTTCTCCATTCAGTAACATCATTTTGCTTCGAGAATTTATTTGATCCTTGTGATTGGAAACGATCGATTTAATCAGATGAGACGGAGTACAATGAGGAAAAATAAAAAAAATGCCGATATATTAGATTAATATACCCGAATAAAATGTTCGATTATTTATGTAAAAATCAAAGAGGAACAATTTTTGTTTTCAATTCAACAAAATTCGTCTTATATTTTCGTAACGTTTTATATTGAAATCAGACAAATTGCAACTTGTACTTGTACTTGTTCGGTCATTAGTCTTTGATAGGGATACAACTTTTCTCCGAGTGTATTAACATCGATCATTTCGCGATGTTATCCCGCACACGTTGTTCGGCCTATATGTTCTTTCTCCGACTCGGCCATATTGTCCGGCCCTAAGTCACTCAATCACTCAAAAAGTATACCGTCCCTCGAGATTCGATGTGTACATAAATCTTGAAGAGAAAAAAGAAGAACACCTACACTCGCATATGAAGCGCGAAAAAAGAAACAATACCAAGTATAAAATTGAAGCACGCGAGCATAATATACAATTCTCGGATTTTATACGTACATATGCACGAACAGTAGGGAATCATGTGGTAAAGAGAGTGAAGAGAGTGAGCTTCGATTTTACCATTACCGGTCCGGTTCGAGTTTCCGAGACTCGGCTGACTATTACGCTCTTTCTCTCTCTTAGGTCTTTGCCATTACAGCTTCGTTTCGCATTCCAGATAAAAGTTGAAAAATGTTGCCTTTTTTATTACTACTCGGCCACCCGCCCCTCCTTCCGCATGCTCGATCGGACTCTGACAAATTATCGCTAGAAATCTTGCGTCAAAATGTCGTGATTATATCGTTTTCGGAGCAAAAAATTTGTAGCCTTACATCCGGCCATATTAAAAGCTCTGATATGACCTTCCGGAAATGGAAGTAACGTTCGAAATGTTCTAACCAAACACGCGCATCCTTCGCTGATTTTCCATTGTTTTCATATATCTATATACATATCGGGCATTCTAGGTTAACTAGACCTGGCTGCGACTCTGACTATTTTTAATTTTTTTCCCCCGTCAAGTATGTGACCCAAAAAAAATGATACACGGCAATTTTCACATTTTTTCTTTTCGTAAAATTTATGTGATCGTAATAATCTGTTAATTTCACGATTGGGGGCGCTGTCAATTTTAACGAAATTTACACGGTAAATTCCTCGATAGAAAACGACATTTTTTAGTAGTACAATCGAATAAAAATGCGATTTTTTTTTCGGAATATTTTCTGTCAATATTTATTTTCTATCGGTAAAAATATTTCTGTGTGACAAGGAGAAAGCGTGAATAAAAAAAATAGACTTTGAGAGTGTATATTGTTATTGTGAGATACAAATTATAGAGAACGGTGCCATAACAAAATAATTGATTATAACTCGGAGTCTAATTTTTTTTAATGCTGTCTCGTCATATGGAAATATTTTTGCAATATATAACAAATAATGAACGAAGAATTTTCAACATATTTGCCATTAAAGTATGAAAAGCGTAAGTCCGCACTGTTTCTACTGTCATTTTGCGGCCAGTAGTGCTGTGGAAATAAAAAAATGTAATAAACCTCGAGAGTGTGCGGAGGAACGATACGCGCCGGGCGTTTTGTGAAATCGATCAACAATAAATGACGATGTGTAAAGGGAAATTGATGCGCTGCCTTATCCACTATATACGCCCCAATGGGCCCGATAATACAAATCACTGAGGGAACTGCGCTTTAACGTCACATATAAAATGGCTCTTCCACACGATAATCGCGACTTTTATTCACTCCCTCCTGCCCCTCCCGTAGCTTCGTAGTGCACGAGACGAGTACATCACCGACTACCCTTAATGCACACGACCGTATACGATTGTAATCAAACTTAACACTACGACGTAAATAGATGCTTCCGCGGAGACTCCCCTTTGTTCCTCCTGTATGCGCCGCTTGTAAATCTCTATATGGAGCATTCCACGTCAAACCGATCTCTGGATGTCACCCTCGCAGTTTCTGAAAATTGCCCAACAATTTTTTCATAACGTTGTCACGACCTCAAGAGGTATGCAATTTTTTTCAGATCCTTTTTTTTTCATCGAGTCTTTCCTCTAATCATTGTTGAATTCTGGATTTATCTTCAAAATGTAAAATGGGAGTCGTTAATAAAATCTGTAATAATTCTCAAACATTCGCTGTCGAATATCATCATTTGTTGAATTACAGCACAATACTTTTCCAAGTATTTTTCGAAAAGAATAAAAATTGGAAAAAAAAAGATTTGAAGCACAAGTCCGCCCCACTCTCGGTTGTAGCTTGAAATGTTTTATATTGGACAGAGAATTTTTTCGAAATTTTTTCCGATTCTTTAATTACGGTCTTTTTGTTTTATGTTGAATACTTTTTTTTTAATTATTAATAGAAGTTACGGGAAAAAATAGAGGTTAGTGGAAAAAATTGACAAGAAAAACTGCGTGTCTCTTAGGGTTGGTGTAACAATAGGGAACATTATGAACCAAAGCCCTATGGGGTGAGGATCGCAGCTGGATCGATTTGACGCCGAATGCCTCATGCACGTTGAATTTTTTTGTGCTTACTATTTGTGCAACGGGCAGGCGTTTAAACGTATATATTTTCAAAGAGTGCACCAAGAGTGCAACGAACGTACATATGTGAAACAAAGGTGCCTTCGTATTGCAGCGACATAATCGACTGTATATATGTTCGCATTTTTTAACGACGAAATATTTCATTAGAATTATAAAAGTATCGTTGTATAATGATGTTGGGCACAGGCTTACGAACATACAAGAGCTCGGTTAGACGAGATTAGGCCGTGATCGCGTGTTCGAGAAATAATTCGTACAAGTCGCGGTAGGTAATCTTGAAGAAAAAAAACGCGGTTTAATGAATGTGTGTGTGTGTGTGTATGTGAAATGAAAATACTGTTTCAATTAAATGAGGGAAACACGAGAGAGCATTTATAACCGGTGCATGATGAATTACTTTACGATGCTAGCCAATGTTTCGTTGAAATCAGGCAATATTTTTCTGCATGTTTGTTTTTTATTATTATGATTATTTATATTTTTAAATTTCTTCTCGTTCTAGAAAGGTTATATTAGTTGACGGTTTACCGGTATATTTAGGCTTTTTGGTAATATTTCCTGGAGAGGGTAAAATTGAAAAATCAAAAACTATTGTTCCAGAACAACGTGTCAAAGTATCAATAACATTCAGCGAATCGCTGAGTAAATCGTTCCGAAAATATCTATACTCTTATACATTTACGTGCTTATATCGAGAAAAATGTATTCATTCAATTAAAAATATTATTTCAAGTAAGCAATGAAATTGTTCGATTATTATTAACATTCATTTGCTCGGCTATTATTTATTTCTCTTATGAACAAATTAAATTTTCGCTTAATTGAAATACTTGTTAACGGGCTACTTGATGATCTTTTTCAACTTGCTGAAAAAATAAATAAAAGCAAATCATATCGGGAATCCCAAACGAGCGACTATCGATAATGTTGAGATGATGAGAAAAAATCAGACCTGAATCTCAAAAATTATGTGAGAAGATGCATTTACTTAGAAAACAAAAGAATCATTTAATTAATATTACTTCTCGTACAATTTCTAATATACCGATTTATACGTATCTTTACATTGTCCAAAAAAAGATTTCGAACAATCTCACGTTTGTGATTTTCGGTCCGATTTTTTTTTCGCAAAGTAAAGTATCTAAAAAACCATTTTTTCTGACTTTGAATCGTGCAGCCCCGACTCCCGCGAATTAGCTTTTTTTTTTTACCAATCACTATAGACTTTGTCCAAATCGCATTAATGTATATTGATGAAATAATTGTCGCTTTATTTGTTCCCGCGAGCGAAGTAATGAAAAGATTTTTTATTCGCGAAAACGTTTCACGATTATACGTTGTTTTTTTTCTTATTTCGCTCGTGCAAACTCGGACTATCTGAGAACAAGGGGTCTGAGTCAGAGCATGACGAAGGACGGTCTGATGAGATCGTTAAGTTGTGGATTTTGCGGAAGAAAAATTATACTCCGACATCGTCTCGCTCTGTTATGGCCATGAAGCACTTGCCCGACGATAAGGGGCTTGAAGAAACGGGCCTTCTCTCCCAAGCTTTAAGCGAGGGTGAGAAATACATTGTCTTCATTTATCAGCTCACGCGATTTTGCCTATCGTCTTGTATATACATATATAACGATAAACCTAGGCTTCTATCAAACATATTGACCACAAAACGTTAAATATTTAGCAAAACTTTTTACAATGTGACTCGAATCGCACGCGCTGGATGTTTAAATTTATTTAAATAATACATTTATATTAATTAAATAAAAATTGTTCCGACAAGTTGCAAGATGAGCGATTGTCATGATAAAAATGATTTAACTGAATATAAATTGTATTCGGGTTCAATGAAAAGCTGCGATATTGTTCGTATAAATGTCGTTAATGAACGTTTACACTCGCGCGATACGCTACAGCCTCGCGGAATTTTATCACGTGGACGATTCTCCGTCGGTACGTGAGCTTTTATTTCAACCAGCCCCGGCGGTCGGTCATATCATACGACTGTTGCTAGAGCCATCCCCATCCGGAGCTAGGTTGCCAACTCTCATCGGGGTGCACGCATGCTCCTGAAATTCCTGGAAGTAGCTTTTTATTTTTTTCCAACTTACCGACTGCCGTTATTATATTTGCCGAGAGTGAAAAGCTTTACGGGAAAATTATCGCCAATGTCAGCCCGAAGAAAGCACGGAATTTGAAGTACGCAACTCTTTTCTCATTTACGTCAAATAATATCTGCTAATTTGTCCTCCGGACGTGTGTATATATGGAGCTTTTTAATTCTTCAGATATATATTTTTTTCATGTAAATGGTTTTATTTATATGTCAATAGCGGGAGAAAACGAGCTGCTGTAGAGTCTGAAAAATTCATCTTTTTATTCTTTCAGCTTTTGCGAAAAAATAATTAGTCGGTGGAACGAAATCGTTGTAATTTTGCTAAAATATCAGAAAATGGTACTTTTGAAATCAACGAATATGAAGTTGCATGTGGAAATATCAATGTTTCTGCTTGAAAAAATCAGTAAAAATTTAAAATAGTACAAAATAGAGTGCCGACTTTATTGCAATTTGGCATTTCCTGCTATTTAAAAATTTTTACAATTTTTTTTCCAGCAGAAACATGAATATTTTCACATGCAACTTCGTTTTCGTTGATTTCAAAAGTGCCTGTTACCTGCCCAAAAATAAATATTTCGCGACGATGAATCGTATGTGCGTTCACTGACAATAAGTCTACTCGAGACTTTTTGAAAACGCCCATCAAAACCCAAAATCAATGAAACGGGAGCCAAGTTATGACCATTTGAAATTTCGAGATTTTTAGGTTTCCGAAAAGGTGGGCCAAAAATTACAAAAAATTTTTTTCTTTTTTTTCAAGATTTCGATACCCTATTCAATCGGAAATTTTCCGCTGATTACGAATAACACCGAGTTTTAGTCGAAATCTCAAAATATTAATGTGAAAAAGGCGAAAATCGAAAAAAATCACTTTTTGGACGATTTTCAATGAAATTTCGAGTTTCTCAAAGAAATGGCTGCTGAATTAGTAATCAGCGGGCCAAATTTATCGATATAGCGTCCTAAAAGAAAATTTAAAAATTCAAAATTTTTTTGCATTTCGGCTAAACAGGAGTGGCTTCACTAAAAATCGCTGTAACGTTGCTTCCCGATGGAGTTGAAACCCCACTGTGTGCTCATTCTTTTCGTAACCGTTCAACCTTTAAAATGCCGCTTCGTTTATTGTGCTACGATTTTTTTTCGATTTTTCATAGATTTTCAAAGTTGGACCATCGATTTTTGCGAATTTTTCCATACATACGCCTTCTCATTTTTTTCGCCGATTTTCAACCTGCCCTCACGGCACCGGGATGATCTAAAATGCATTCTCTAACAAGGAAAGTACCCGAGGTGTCCCCCTCCGATTTTGTTGAAACTCATGGATGCATGGATGCGCCTTTTTTTATTAGATATTCAAAAGTTTCTGAAGCACTGCTAAGAAATTTTATGATGGTACGATTTTCGTATTCAGATAAACTTACGATTACGATCGGACTTATGGTACGATTTTCGTGTTTATCTCAACACGAAAGTCGTACCATCATTAAATTTCTTGGCAGTGGGTAGGAAACTTTTGAATATCTATTGAAAAACGGGCTAGAAAGGGTGGTCCGCCCCTTAAGTATTCGTGCTAATTGAAAAAAGAACGGTGCATCATTAATTTTAGCGTAATGAGAAGAGTGCGTATCGGCAAACACATTTGGAATGACAAGAAGACAACTGGAATGTAAAAACGCAAATAGGAGTAGCTTACTCCCATAAAACTGTTTTCTTGTAGAAATACGAAAATGCGTGAACTTTAATTTCATTTTCGCTATAAAACAGCATAATTTTCATTCCGATCGATTCGTAAGTTTTCAATGTAGAGTGCAAGAAATAGATGTTCAAGGGTGTTTCAACCCCTTAAAATATATAGATTTTTTTTCATTATCTGGTGGGTTCTTCATTCCTTCGCATAAGGAACATTTTAATTTTTGTTTCATCAAAATTGATGCACTGCTTGTATGTAAAACTGCAAAATCGCCCCTTGACCTGTGCAACTTTATGGGATGGTTTCACCCCTTGAAACCGTTTTTCCGCCGATAAACAAAAATATGTGTCGCTTAGTTTTTAATGCTCTATAACATACATGAGTTTCAACAAAATCGGAAGGGGACACCTCGGGTACTTTCCTTATGAGTTTACTCGTAGCATTTCCAAAATTCCACAAAATGACGTAAATCTGTGAGATGATAGTAAAGTTATGGCTATTTGAAAAATCCATCTTTTTAGATTTCTGAAAGAGGAAAAATAGTAAAAAAAAGTTTCTTTTCCGAAGTTTTATATTTTCATCGAATCAGAAATTTTCGATAGATTACTAATATCACAACGGGTTTAGCACCACTCATTTGGCTGTCGTTGGCAGACTATTTGGTTCAGATTGCATTTGAAATGGTGTACGTAAAAAAAGCGTTTTTCGTATAAGATATTCCATTTAGATATTTGGATGACTCAATCCGATGGGATATGCAAAAGAGCCAATGCTACCAAACTATCAGCTCTCGTGCTTCGGCTTTGTACTTTACGATGTAACGGGAAGCACGGAACACTCGATATCATAATGAAAATCTAATCTTGGCTTTTGGTACGTATACAGTATACATATATATGAGATTGGAACGAAGCAAAGTGCAGACACTTTCGTCACTATCTCATCAGCGAAAATATCAAATTGCCAAGGATGGATCAATATACATATAGGATAGGAATATGCGCGATATCTTTAAACTTTTGACTTTACATCGTCAAGTCGTTAGGTCGATGGTATCATTACCTCGATGATTTTCAATTCACGTATGACTGCATTGAATATTCATGTACATTAAATGTATCAGGTATATACGAATTGCATATGTTTATGGGAATAATTAGACACTTACCTTTGATGAAATCAACGGCCATCTCGAGGCCGTAGGTATCCTTGTCGCAGTCGTCAAGTATGTGAGCGCCTATCTTGACACCGGGAACGAGATTGCGTTTGTTGAGCCAGTCGAGGGTGTAGAGCATTGCTTCGAGTGCTTGTACGCCACCCTGCGGCATAACCGGTCCACACGTGACCGAATCCTCTCTCTCGTGTACCATCATTAAACCACCCAGTACCAAATCACCCTCAACCACAACGCTATGCTTCACCGGCCATTGATTTAACGCGGCTGTTTGGCTCGTCGAATTATCGTTGACCATTTGATTCGGATGTCGCTCGTCGATCGTATCCCGTACATTCTTAGTCGTTTTATACGCCCGTAGCTTGTTAGGCTTTAACTGCAGTCTCCCAGATTCCCTTGAGCCACCACCCGATGAATAATTATCTTGTTTCGATACCGTACTCACGCTAGTCGGATTATAGTTTGCCCCGTCAGTAGCGGAGGTATTTACGTTTGTTAGAGCACCTACGGGAATAGACGCCATTTTGTTTACGAGAATTTCATGTGTCTTGGATGATTTATCGTTTTCGATACGGGTCGAATACGTGTTTGACCAATCTGACGTCACGTTATCGAGTATGGGATTGTTATTTCGCGTGTTCGTGATGGAGAATTTTGAATTTGTTAGATCGGCTATGGGAATTGACGACTTTTTCATCGAAAGAAATTTATCATTCTTGGATAATTTCACGGTCTCAACGATACTCGTATATGTGTCTGAAGATGCGAACGCGCTTGAATCATCGGCAATCGCACCGGCTGTTTTTCCATCACCAACATTGCTCGTCTTAGTCGTTTCGAAACTTTCATAATCATGAGAACGCCCAGTTGACGCTTCCGGGATGGAAGTCGATATTGCGTTCTCCCTCATAAATCCTTTTTCGATTTGATTCATTCGCACTTTGGAAAGCATCATGACATCTCCAAGAATTCCGCTTGGCAATATATACGTCTGCGAATGCCCGACGAAAGGTTTTCTTCGTGTGGATTTCTCGCGATAAGATGGCCGAACGATGGACCCAATGGTGCTATCGATCTTACTTGAACTCGTCGTCTTATCATCGTGATCCGAGCTTTTCCATGGTCTGTTCCTGCTAGACACGCTTCCCGTCTGAGAAGTTGAATTTGGCCTGAAATTTTTGTGATCCCCTGAGATATCGCTGGCATTATTGGAAAACTCGGTTCCCTTCGCGTTCGCGAACACCTCGGCGAATCTCGCGTTGTTGGCTTCGTATTTTTCCTCGTTGTTGATCCGTTTCCCGGCAGAGGCATTGAGTTTGCGAAACTCTAGCTGAAGATTCGACGATGAAAAGCTTGTATTTCTCTGATAAAGTGTGTCATCTGTTTGCTCGATGCTAACGCTGAATTTCTCAATGTTCAGAGGCTCTCGTCGTACTGCTGACATTTCGTCCCTCGAAACTATTGGATTGTTCACCGCTTCCACGCTGATAATTGGTTCTTGGCCACTTATTAACGTTTTGGTATTTTTTTTCCATCGCGTTCTTTCGCCAATGCGTCCTTGCGGTCCCGAATGATCGATCGTTTCAAGCTCTGCGGCAGAGTTCACCACCGAGCGTTCACCGTTGAATTTAGCATCAATGGAAACACCATTTTCCGGTGTTATTTCGGCGAGAAACGTGCTTTTTGACACGCGCGAATCGTTGATGGATTGGGCAATTTCTTTCTCACTACGTCCGTCACGATCTTTGAACATAAAATCATCTCGTTGGTCATTTCGGTCGCTTCCGTTGATTGCCACAATTTCGCACATTTCACAGATCTTGATATCGGGAATTTCATCGTTGACATGATTGTCCGTGTCTCTTTTGTTCTCGGGCGTATCCTCTTTATTGGATCTAGTTGAGTTATCAAGTTTTAATCGATTTACGACTGCAGCATCGTTGGTTTCGTTGATTTTTAGCCTCGGGGTATAGTTGACTTGACGGTTCGCCGTTTCGTCGACGAACGTGACGTTATCGGTGAAACCTGTACGCTCGTTGATACGATTGTTGGATGAAATTGTGATGAATTCAGCGGAAGTCGAGGTAGCCTGAGGATTTTTAGCTGCAGAGATATCGCTCATAGTATTTATCCACTCGGTTCGTCCATTTCGTTGAATATCAGAGCGAAGTTTCTTCGTCTCAATGGTCGTGATATTAGGCTTTGCATTGGTAGATCCGCGTGACAGCAGTGTCGCCAACGATATTTCACGAACTTGAGATTTATCGTGAATATCCGACGATATTTCTTCACGAGTATTATTCTCATCAACTTCGTAAAATACTTTGTCCCGTCGTCGCTGGAGTACCGGCAATCCAAGAAGTTTGTTCGTTTCTCTATCGTCTTTACGAACGTGATCGTTGGCTTCGTCTTCGACTAGATCGAAATCCCGCGGGTATACTTTCGCGAACGAATATCCCATCGACGAAGGCGTTTCAGTACGACCGGGTTGATACATTTTCCCGATGAAATTCTCTCGATTTTCCAGAGTAACATTGTCATCGCGCGAGGCGTTACTTTTCGTTACAGTTGCTTGCAAAAATTGCACCGACCTCGGGCTCACATCGTTGGATACTTTTGTAAAAATAGTCCTCTTGCCACCAGCGTCGTCCGTGACGTTGTTTACTCCGACAGAATTTTGAATGTTGTCGTTACTACCTTTAAGGTGTATTTTTCTCATTCGCCCGATAGACACGTTTGTGATCGAATCCAATACGTTGTTCTCTTGTTTCGTCGCCAACCAGAATGACTCGGACGGTTTTGAATGCACAAGTGGGTCTCGCCGAGATAACGCTTCATCCTTTCGACCAACAGATCGATCTACCTCCGAACGTTTTATACCGGGATAAAGTTCTTCCCCATGTTTTCTACGCTCTTGCACTTGTACTTGCTCCTTCTGTCTGTGATCCCATCGGAGGTCGATCTCATTGGTGAACTTTTGTCCGATAAAAGTTTTATGAGCGTCCCGATCCCTTAGAAGACCCGCCATCGTCTTCTTTTCATGAATCTTCATCCCGCGATCGGAACTTGTTGGATTATCGACGTATATCCGGTTAGTCGATATCTCGTTATCGTCGCTCGCCAGTGTCGTCGAGGTTACGACCCATTCGTTATATCTCGTCTCACCTAAATGTCTTCTTTCCCGCGAAACCTCACTGTTCTCGGCTTTGTTTCCACCGTTAATCCTGGCTTTTCCACCATTTATTTCGCTCCGCTCGTTATCTAACGAAGATGCAAAGTAAGATCTATGTTCGTCTCTTCCGTTCCCGAGGTAATTAATTTTTTCTACCGTTTGCATCTGCTCATCCTGCTGCTGCTCCTGCTGCTGCTGGTAGGGTTCTTCCATCTCGAGGGATAGGCTACGCGATTTTTTTAAATGTCGGCTTTCGCTCAAAACCCTCGGATACGATTGTGACGCGAAAGAATATGTCTCGGTGGAATGCTCGTAACCTTCGTCTATGTTTCCCGGCGAAAAGCTCATTTCTGCTTGACGACCACGGGTATCAGGTGGCTCGAGAATTTGTACGGATAATTTTTCCGACGATTCTCGTGATATTTCGCCGACGGCTGTGGTTAATGGCGTGATTATGTGTTCCACGCTCGAGGGAGCAGCAACTCGATTAGTCCACTTTTCCAACAAATTTGCGGATAACATATAGACATTTGAAACGCTAGAATAGTCCTGATTTTCTTGGTTTTTCATTTCAGTTTTCGACGCTAAATTTGTTGTCTCGTCTTTATTTGTCGCTTTAATGTTACTTAACTCGTACGGGAAAATCTCATTCCGTGTCGATGCTCGATCGGTCACGCTCTTTTCTCGCATAATCCTTGTGATTCTTCTGGATTTCTCCTTGTTCAACATAATCGAATTGTCACGGTTTGACCCTCCGCTATTTCCCGTGAACGTTTTTTCCTTCATCTTTTCTTCTTTGCTGTCACTTCCGATCGTCGTATTTGATTCGAATAACGTTTCATGTGTTTCCAATGACGAAGTGTTGCCGAGCATGTTGGTTCCATCGCCTTTCGACGGTTCTATTGCTTTGCCAAACGATATATGGGCTACGCTTGATGCATCTTGTATCGTCGTATGACTCATGAATTCATTCTCTTTGCCCGAGCGTCTCGTCTTTGAGATAATTTCATTTGCAGAATCATACCGTTCGTAGCTACGAGTTTCCAAGTTTGTATTCCAGATTTCAAGGTTTACGCCCGATGCGTTTGAATTCGTAATTTGCGAAGGGTAACTGTTGAGGATTCCCGCAAGCTTTGAAGCTTCGTTCGTGTATACTGTGTGGTTGCCCGACGATCCGTTTAATACTACGTTATTATCCCCCGTTGCAATATCATTTATAATCTCTCCTCTTGGGACCTTTGATCCGTGAATCTTTGATGAAATCTCGCGCCTATAAGTATCATGAGGCACGACAATATTTTCCTTCCGCGACGCCGATGCAATAGACGACTCGTGACGATGCTGAAAAATAATGTTATCATTGTTATGCTTTTTCACGTTGTCTGTGGTTTCCCGTTGAGCGGTATTTCTCTCAGTGTTCTCTATTGAAATTGGATCCGATGTCGTCTCTGGTCTTGATGCTTTCTCTCGTACGTGACGTTGCTCGACCACGTTTACTACCGCATCGTCAACCGTATCGTTATCCTTAATGATTTGTACAATCGTAACGTCGCTGATAGATTTTCTTCCTCTATATAATTCATCGTTTGCAATTGCTTTGTCCGTACTTTCATGATCCCAATTGCTCGCAATAGGCTTTAACGAATATTTCGTTACGGAATTGTCGTTGTTTTTCAGTACTCTCGTTTCATTGGATATTCTCTCGTGAGCCGTACTCTTGAGCAAGATTGTCCAAATGATGGCCGCAAGGACCGTCCGATTGTAATATCGTAGCATCACCCTGACAGTACGATGATCATCGCTGGTTCCTGCGGACACAAAGTTTTTTCACATAACCGGATTAGATGGTCGTTCACGTATTGATCATAATTATTTTTCAATAATGTATGAAAAAAATTATTTTTATGAATTATGATTATAACGATTATGATTATTGTTTATAAAAGAATAATTATTCCAGAATATTCTTTATCAGATGAACAAATTTAAATATATATTATGATAGTTTTTTCGTTGAAATCATTTGGAATCGCTTCGTATTGTTTGAACGGAGCGAATTTCTATCGCGCGGGGATTTTCTGGCTCTGAGCGGAATCACGAATTTTCACGTATTACTTCCCCGTCGAAAAGTACCTATACGAGATACGGAAATTGTAATTTTTCTGCTCTACGTTTGTCGCTTTAACCGCATAATTTATCATTCTCGGATGAACTCCGCAAGTAAAAAAAAACCGTCTATATTATACTCTGTTTTGAGTGGTTATCTTTCTGCGTACTATATTTTATCTCCAAATACATTTCGAAGTTAAAATAAACGTTTGAAAATGAGTTCCCTTGCATTAGCATATATACGCATAGAATCGAATATCCTTCGACAAATTTTGAAAAGTCCATTGTTACTCATAAACTCATATTCAAGAGGTTCATTTTACTGCTCGCTTACAATCGACCGGTGTCGAGTCTCTATGTCTACTGAAAGTACGCTCTGATATTGGCCCGAAGTCACAGAATAAATACGAAAGACGACGACGCGATTTATCGAGGGACTACATATATATTATATTTAATATGATTTCCGCTTTGGCATCTTTCCATAGTGCTTTATTGTCGTTTTGAAGGCCAATGCATTCACAGCATCGTGTCGGGATCTCAATCCTGATTTTCCTAAGCGAATCGTCGCTCCGATGCACGACAAAAAGGACATGCTTTTCTCTATCGCGTTCTTTTTAGAAGACAGAAACTTTTTTACCGATTTTGTTTAAATATCTCTGTTTATAAATTCAATCCTAGCCCTTTTTTGTTCAAACTTTGTCTTACCAATGCCAACAACGATCTTTTCTATTCCGAGTTGCAAAGAAAATAGTAAATATTAATATTGTCAAGGAAAGTAATTATCAATCGATCTTAAGAGCCTTGAAAAACGACATGTGGCTATTCTTTTCAATCCCGTCGCTTGTACAATTGAATTATTCGTCGTTTCCGCGAAAGTGTGAACGAACCTCGACTGACCTGTAGCGTAATCCATTAGCGATACAAAGGCATAGAGGTACTTAGCGGTCTCGTGACAAGGGTGTTAGCACCACGCTCACCTTTTAGGCGAACGGATTATACCCCCATTTGCGTTCACGCAGCGACCAAACGCGCTAAAGTGGCAATTTTCGTTTTATTTTAATCAAGAGCTTACGTCCTACTGATTACAATACGTTATTAGTTACGTTAAAAAGTATTTAATTTCTTATTAATCGTTAATAGTTCTTACTAGTTATCGAAAAATTCGCGAAGCTAGAAAAGTAATTACTACAAACACTTGCTTCTCGTCACTATCTTTTTTTTTATACTCCAGTATTATTTTTCTAAATGTTTAACACTAAACGTACCGGCACATAAGGGGTCAAATGACCTCTTATGATATGAACGGTGATTTTTAGATGAAAAGATTTTCTGATGAAAGTCAGATGAGCGAAAGAAATAAAAGTGAATGTACGAATTTAAAGGAAATTTTGAAAGGGGTCATTTGACCCCCGCTTGGTACGTTTAGTGTTAACGAAGCTAGCGTCAATAAGTTCCCATATGGTGACAGGCATCTATTGCCGATAGTTTCTGAGACATTAATTCTGTAAAAACGATGAATATTCGACCAGGCATACCTGTTGTCATATAGAACTTTTTTGACTTAACTTTGGCTGAAGTCTGAAGAAATGAATACTTTAGTTTCACCACAACGCTATGGAAAGAGCCTCAAGTCTCTGTTTCTTTTTCTCGTCGAGTTCTGTCCACCCTTTAATTGCGGTACAGAACATCAATTGTTGAAAAGTATTAAATAGAATTTTATTGATGAACTAAAGAATTTGGAGCATGCCCAAAGAGCCCCGAGAATAGAAGCGGTACGAAAACAAAACTGTTCTCATGCACGTTGGATGGACCATCAAACTGGCTTTCATCACATCGCCACTCGATGGGCACATGGATCGCTCAACGCTTTACTGCAAATCCATATGCTTATAGTGTGGATCCCAGTCACGAGTCTATATCCATCTCTCTGTCACGCGATCTTTCGATTGTACGTTAAGCGTTGCGTCTCTGGATTAGTTACCGGACAGTAACGAATTGAGCGCTGTGCTGAGCAAAAGCAGTCCAACCGTTAACGCTCGATCGTAGGGGGTTTCGGTAAGTGCTGTGTGGCTATATACACTTGCTTTTCTCACGATGAAACATTGTTCGGTATAAGGTAAAAGGATTGTCGGTTGAAGCGTCGAGGAAGCATGGAGATGATCGTGAGGGGGAATCCCGTTAAGTGGTGAAAGCGGCAGCTTTGCGGTCGTCGATCGATGGGGCTTACTTTGGTCCAACATTCGGTAGTAGGGCGGTGGGGGCGGGGGCGGCACTTCACCGAGTAGGCGGAATTTCCTGCTTGGCAACCCCGCAGACAATTCCATATACGATGCATTTACACGATACGCGATATAACTCTCTCCTTTAGTCTCATTACGTTCTCACTGTCTCACGATCGCCCCATCTTCACGACAAATGAAATTTGCTTTCCTTTCGTAAATTTACATGTTACTGTAACGTGTCTGATGTGAAATCGATCTATACCACTGTCGTTCTTGGCTGCAATAACGAGGTTTACGCGAAACCATTCTTCACAAGGGTATCCATTAACACTACAATGACAACAAATGTCTTTGTCACCCTTTCTGTTGTCTATTGCTATCACGAAAGCGTGCAGTAATTAATTGCCATTATAAAACTAATCCGTTATTTTTCTGATCCCTTAACGATTAATCGTGACTACGGAAAGTCCTTGATGTAAAATCATACGTGAATCTGCATACGCGATGATGTGTTGTTGGGTCACGGTGAAATTTGGAATCATAAACAGTATACAATGGATATATGTATATATATATATATATATATATAGGAAAGACCAATAGTGATTGGGGCGGTGTGGTTGGTCAAGCAGGCGCGGGGCGAAGGGTTGATATTTGTGTTCGACACATATAATCAAATCCCTACACCGCGGAAGGCCGTATAGCCTATATACATAATGTAACATAGACCACACGAAAGCTATTTACACTTTACACACGGTAGGACTTGACGGAAAAACACGAACCAGAGCCAATATTTAATGTACCTTTACGAATATTCGTTGTTTATGCTAAAAATCTACATCACCGACCAACGTCTATCGGTATCTTGGAAATTTCGTATCACTAATGACTTTCTTTTTTCTCGAATAATTCACAATATTTTGAAAAAATAATGCTTTTTTAATTGTTGAAAAACAAGGGATTCGGCTTTATTTTTACCCTTCGGCGGGAGAGAGCTGTTATAAGGGATTTCACACTGAGGGGAGTTGTTGCATTGTTTTATTTTTTTATTGTCTATAACCGCGACATACGAGGTCTGTTCAAAAAGTATCGCGAATTTTGAATTTCCGCGGGCTACGTATATTCGATTTTCGATTTTTTGTGGCGTTAGGTTGGTACTCATGTCCCTCACTTATGCTGAAAAAATCGGCCATTTTGAATGTTTAGTTAATTGTTGACAGCTGTTTTGGTTAGACGAGTTTTGGCTTGTCTTCGATTTTTGCCTATTCTAAAAAATGGATCAAAGACTCTTTATCAAATTTTGTGTGGCAAACAAAATTAAGTGCGGGGACGCATTCCGAATGTTGACTGTGGCATATGGTGAAGCTACCTTGGACCAAAGCAACGTTTATCGGTGGTACTCAGAGGGTGGTTTTCAGAGGGCCGAGAAGATGAACAACGAAATGCGTTCCAGACGCCCGAGCACATCAACAACAGATGAAAACATTGATGAAGCGAAGAAAATAATATTGGCCAATCGTCGAATCACCGTTAGAGAAGTTGCTGAGGAACTAAACATATCGATTGGCTCGTGCTATTCGATTTTTACCAATGATTCGGGCATGAGACGGGTCGCCGCGAAATTCGTGCCAAAATTGCTCAATTTCGAACAAAAACAGTGTCGCGTTAACATTGCTAAGGAGCTGTTGGACTCGTTCCGCGACGACCCAAATTTGCTTCAGAGGGTCATAACTGGTGACGAATCCTGGGTTTATGGTTATGGAGTGGAAACCAAAGCTCAATCATAGCAATGGAAGCTGCTTTTTTGGAATAGGCAAAAATCGAAGACAAGCCAAAACACGTATAACCAAAACAGCTGTCAACAATTCACTAAACATTCAAAATGGCCGATTTTTTCAGCATAAGTGAGGGACATGAGTACCAACCTAACGCCACAAAAAATCGAAAATCGAATATAGGTAGCCCGCGGGAATTCAAAATTCGCGATACTTTTTGAACAGACCTCGTATCCCGGGCTATACCATAAACCGCTGAACTATATGCAAACTATAATACGGAAAAAAGAATTCTGAATAAAAAATTGCCTTGTTTGAAAAATCGAAAAATAATTTGTCGAAAATGTCTGCTGTGATCGAAGGAACGTAATGACCAAAAACGTGCTGTAACTTTATGAAATTTTATTTATTACAATCACCGAATATTCGTGGTGTAGTTTTTTTTCGCGTCCACTTTTCAATTTCTTCATATACGTGAAAATGTCTTGATACGGTTTTAAGTATCAACTCGCACTCGTAGGTTCACGATATTCATCAGCGTATAATTGGATCGACGGTATTCCTGGTTTTTTTTTTCTCCTACGTCTTCCCCGCTCGTGCTCATGGCTCGCCGGGATAAATTTGCGTTCGCGATTAATGAAAGATTCTCTAGTTCCTTTTTATTTTTCTTCCTTTTCCTCGTTGCCGGAAGAAAAGTTGAATTCGAAAAAATTATTAAGCCACCGAGCGAGCTTAATCAAGGGATATACATATAATTATGGTGAATAATCGCGGCTTTACATAATCCGAATAAGCTCTAATCCGAACTTTCGCCGACCATCAAGAGTCGCGTATACATCTCTCTGTTCGGAAAATTACCAAGTAATTTAACGGTACAATTCGCGCAGGCGAATAGGTTATCGCAAGGAGAATGATAATATAGCGAGAAACAACGAACTGAGCGTTGTGTGTTGAGTATTTCCGGACGGGGGTGGTTCTGACAACGGCGTTGATGGCGTTGATACACTGTGTATCGACATTCTCATGTGAAATCTACATTATCGTACTTTCCCACTGGCTTGCAACGTCCAAGCATCGTTCTCTATTCGCTCATTCATTTATCACTCAAGCTCGAAACACGAAATCCTTGAGTGACATTAGCACACACATGTTACGATATACACACGCCAGAAACAATAAAATCGTGCTAAATTCACCACTACTAAACACACACACACACGCATACACATATACACAATGAGCAAGATTCGCCAGTAAACTCTTGTATACGGCAAAAGAGAAATTATTTCCGGAAGTGAAATCTGTTATCTTTGTGTCGTCGTGTAAAACTGGAGTGTACCACCAGATATATAATACACGTACTTCATGGTAACGGGAGTCGTTTATTTTTCCAGACATTTCTCGGCAAACACACGTATATATGCACCGGTATATACACGTATCTATTCTGACCTAAAATTTTGTTTTTTTTTACGTTTTTTTTTCTTTGTTTTTTATGTTTTCGCCGTTGAAACTACTGCCGTTGACAGCAAAATTACGAAAGCGATTTATAACAACGATAGACGTTGTAAATCCGATTATTCGGTACGAAAAATCGTTCGCGCATGTTTGGACGATGTTCAACGTGACAACACTTCACAAATAACTTGAATGGCCGAGTGCCAGTGTCATGCATATGGATACTTTTCATTGTCGGTGTTCATCTTTCTTATTTTCGAATAAACAGTGTATATCTATGTACGATATGCAAATTTAAACGTGAAAGTTTCAGTTTATGATCTGTTTACGAGTTTAACAAAAAACAAAAAATATAGTAAGAGAAATCTATTATCATGGTGATAATGACGTTTTGCGAAATAAACGGAGTTCCAATATCGTAGGGTTCGCGGTAAAAGTTTCGATCATTGTACTGAAAATATATTTAAAGATGAAAGTTTCGTATACTTACGTCGTTCCAGCCGATTCCATAAAATCAATATTTCAACGAAAATGATTACCTCTACTTTGGGAATAATCCCCCTGCCGCGAATACACAACTCGGAATAAGTTAATTAACTGGTTCGTTTAAAGTTTGCTCGAGGGGTGTTGTAAATGTTTTTTGGTCTTGTAACATACTTCATCTACTTGCTCGTTAAATCGGATCTATAAGCCGAGCTTTGTCGTTTATTTTGTATATTTTTTTTATTACAGGCCTGAAAATGTACTGGTATCGACGTAACTGTGAAAGGAGCATGATCGATAAAATTTAAATCCACCCGGAGCCAAAATTTACATATATACAATATATATGTGTATACGGATACATAAACACACATGCAAATAGAGACTTGACGAAATGGGTTTAACCGTGGTAGGCCGATTTTCCAACAAACTTCAGATGTCTGATATGAAAAACGATTCCGGCATACTAAATCGATCTCTGGTGTCCTAAAGACCACCTCCGGTATATGGGCTATCCTTTTCATATCTAATTTTCCCCGGACCCTTTATAACCCGACTCGCGAAAGTTCAACAATTTAGCTGGATGATTAATCGTCGGCGTATCCACATGTCTACACCTTTTCGTTCGTCATATATCGACAAATTGTATATGACTATAATAAATATATGCTCTATAATGTATGAACGATATTTAATTTTTTCGATATTTATTCTCACTTTTATTATTCTTCGTGACAAGTTAATTTTTGTTCTATGCAACTTGATCCAAAATTTAATTGGTTGAGATTGACTTTCCATTCGAGTCACGAAACGGGATATTCATTTTTGTTCTCTTACGTGGTAGTTTTCATTGTCATTTCTCGATAACAATCGATTGCAAATTTTTATTTAGATTAAATATTGCTCTACTTTTTTTTTCGTTCATCATATATCGAGAAATTGTATACGAATATGATATGTATATGCTCTATAATGTATGAACGATATTTTATTTTATCGATATTTATTCTCATTTTCGCTATCCTTCGTGGCAAGTTAATTTTTGTTCTGTGCAACTTGATCGGAAATTTAATTGTTTGAGATTGACTTTCCATTCGAGTCACGAAACGGGATATTCATCTTTGTTCTCTTACGGGGTAGTTTTCATTGTCATTTCTCGATAACAATAGTTTGCAAATTTTTATTTAGATTAAACATTGTTCCATTTTTTTATTAATAAAAAAAAAGTAGAGCAATATTTAATCTTTGCGGAAGGGATCCTGAGCAATATAGTATATATCGGTAGATGGGTATTGTATTACATGCACAGCGGTATATATTGATACAACATATAGTTCCGGCGAAAAATTGAGTCGCTATCTCGTCATTTCCGATCCTCGTGCGAGAACAAAAGCGCGATGAAACAAATCAACTCTCGCGGGAGGATGGTGAAATGGTCCCGTTCAACGATATATATTATATCGTATAACATGCCGTGGTCACTTTGTATCGCGTAAAACACGCGAGTTGACGCGTGGTGCACAATAAATGGCAAACAATAGCCGTTTAGTTTGACATCAAAACAAAGCTATAGCGTCGTTCACAAAATTTTATTTTGTTACTATTATGCATAAAACAATTTGGCCTCAATTAACGCACAATTTCAACAATGACGAATATAATGATAATGGATGGTAAACTAATTTTTTCGATTATATTCACATTATATCGACGCTGCTTACGAAAAGTAGCACGATTCCAATTTCTTACGAAAACTAACACGTTTCGAATTCCACTACGAAAATCAACACGTTTCGGTATTCGATGCGAAAACTAGCATGTTTCGGCTTTCATTGCGAAAACTAGCATGATTCGGCTTCTGCCGCGAAAAGTAGTGTATTTTGATTTGCACTGGAAAAAGTAGTATATTTGCCGAACTAAATCGAATAAGATTCAGAACTTTCACAAATGTTTTACTAATTTTTTCCGGAGAACTATAAGGAATAAATCAAAAACATTAAGGGTGTTTCGCCCGTGCACCCTTAAACATTTATATTCGTTTTCTATTAAAAAAATAATAACATTATTGAAAATACGTTTCGCAAATACGATACGCAATATTCCACCACTCAAAAACTCAAATTGTTCATCAATGATATTTTTCATGACTTCAAGTTTCGGAGTCAGCGATGGAATTGAACAAAATGATTGTTTATAAAAAGCATATTCTACTTACAGTCTGAAGAATCGTTCGTTGTGTTTTTATTTCATAAAAAAAAAACACAATCTTGGAGTGATCAACGACTAAAGTATAAAGTACAGTATAAGTATAAAGTAAAGTTGACAGAATCTGCAACACAATCGATTGAGATATCTTGAGAAATGTCAGGTCTTGGACGAAGTAGCAAGAGGGAAGAGAACTGACATTGTTAACTTTGCATACACTGCAATCGTTTTCGATTTACTTTTCTCAAATTTTTTTGACCATGGTTTTTTTACTCCAAAATGACGAGGCATTTGCTGTTTGCCATCTTATGATAAGCTTAGCAGACCAAAATGCAAACAGTAAAATATGTATGAAATAAATTCAAACAAAAAATAAAACAGTATTAAATGACAAGCATAAATATTTCGTCAATTTGGAGTAAAAAAGGATGTTCAAAAACGTGGAGTAAAAAATGAGAAACACTTCCAGTAATAATGAAACGTGCTAATTTTCGCGGTGAAAGTCGAAACCTGCTAGTTTTCGTGGTAAAAGCCGAAACATGCTAGTTTTCGCGGCGAATATCGAAATGTGCTAGTTTTCGTGGCTAAAGGCGAAACATGCTAGTTTTCGCGCAGATATCAAGCGTGCTTGTTTTCGGAAGAAATCTGAAACATGCTAGTTTTCATAAGCAGCGTCGATATACATATAGTAGGGTGCGTAGGGGGCGTACGAGGAAAGATGATTTATTTGATTTGAATGAACTTTACCCGAATTAAAACTAAGTGTAGTCAATTTTAATGAAATGTTTTTGGAATAATTGCTTTATTGTGAATTTGACAAATTTCCGATAAACAGTTGATTTGGAGAATTTCTTAATATGAATTACTGCTCTCTACTCTTGTAAACTCGAAGAATGCCACTGTTTAAAAAAAAGTCTTCATACACAATTGGTATTAAAACAGCGTAAAACAAATACGCATATATGTACGAACAACTTTGAGCCTATTTTATTCTTTTGTCTCCTTGGACAATCAACGGATATTGGCCGATGACCGGGCATTAGCGTGAAAATTGTACTCTTATTTGCCGCATCCCTGACAACTTTTCCCAGTGCGGTGTTGTCATATTTCGCGGAGCATTAAAGGAATACCAACCGACCGAATAGAGTATATTCTGCTCTGTTGCTGAGCGGTTATAAAATATTTCTCTGTCTCCAGTACCTACAGATCACGCGGTCAGTCGTAACCATGTACTTTAGCTATACTTATAGCTATATATGATTTTCAAACCCTCGCTTTTCTTAGCACGCGTGATGCGATTGCATATCGTCCGGTTCCTTCCATACATCATAACGATATTTTAGCAATTTGCGTGAATCGTTATTTATTTATCTCGCACATCGCGAGAAATTATTTCCAATAAATTCTTTTCTTTCAAATGAAAAAAAATGTGTCATTGCCACTTCCCGACATTTTCTCGTTCACGATGGTATCCTTTTTCAGAAAACCATTTTGCGAAGCCTTGTGACAGAGGCAGCATTAAACCCAAAGAAAAATATGTAAATTATGTGAAAGAAAAATGTTAATTCCACATTTGTAGGGTTTTTTTTTTGTTTTCCAACGTTTTTATAAAGTCGAGAAAACAAGGTCTTTCGCGATTAAAAAAAACGCGTGAAGGAAGCAATTTTCCGGACGAGCTTCTGTAAGCAGCTCTACGACGCGTTAACGGATAACTGTCTACATTATATAAACAACCCTTTCTGCTGTCATACCCTTGGACACTCTGGGGCGTACTAAATTTTTGCATAATGCATCCACTCATTAAACTTTTATATCTTAACCTCCACCCCGTGTGCAGTCACGTTCAAGCGCAAACATAATTCCACCACTCAGCTGTGTATAAATATTATCTTATTTGTACACAAACACATCATGACTCGAAACTCAGTCCGAAAACGAGGTTTCCTACATTTCGTGGATTTTACAATTTTGTAGGTTTTCTGTTCTTTTCTCTTTAGTTCGTCATAGAGGAAGCTTTTTTAGTGAAATTTTTTTCCCCATTATTGAATGTTTCAATATTATGTCAAAACGACGGAAAACGCACACTTATGAAAATGTCGGCATGAATGTTTGCGTGTGTGTATACATGTGTGTGTGATACGGTTGCAAAAATCAAGATAACATAACTCTGAAATAACTGACATTTTGCATGCAAGTGAAGCTGCCAGACTCCCTCTACCTCATGTCTGATATCATTTTCGTAAAGTTTTAAAAAATCGCTTGTATTTTATGACATTTTGAAATTTTTTTCAAAATGTCGATTAAAAGCAGATAACTCGTGAAATTTTCGAGCTACAAGGTTAAATACTATTTGCTATTGAATTTTTTTAGAAAATTTTCCAAAGCGATCTAAACTTACGGAATTTATAATTAAAAAAAAAAAACCCAGACGAAATCCGACAAACTTCACGTCGTCGAGTTGAAGAAGAGAAAGACTGGTGCATATTAAAACTTGAATATTGCTTTCTCGTCGTGGCACTTGCACAGCTGTTCCGTTGTGAGAAAGTCAAAATTGAAAAAAACCCCTTGCTCGTAGAGGATTATTTGTGAATGGGCAAGCATGATAAGAAATTTATGTACAATTTTCAATTCGCATAATTTTTCTTTTTTCATCATCTCGCCATGTAATAAGCGGTTAAAAGTTTCATAAATTATTCGCATTGCAAGTATATTTCGAGCTATTTATTCAAATGAGTAAGAACGTATATAAATTTTTGTAAATGAATAGAAAAACCGCAGGTGTTCAGTGGGCGATGGAAGTGACAGGAGGGCAAAGATCACCATTATATATAGCGTAATTTTACCAGCGTATGAACAGCCCCCAGTAAATGGACACATTTCCGTAAATTATATCTATATAGTAATTTTAATATGGGCGTCCACTCACTGGCAGCGGTTTCTTAAGGCGTCCATTTAATGGCACATTCACCATGCACATTTTTATGCACAAGAAAGTCTCAGCATGAGGGTATATAAAATGATGATATTATTCAACGGTATAAACGTGTTATGCACACGATAGAAAGTAAAACAATACGCTTCGTAGTACGCAAAATCTCTCTGACACTTTTGTAAAGCTTTGAGTGTGAGTGAGGATTTACTTTTCATCGTGGCTCTGTGAACCAGTTTTGCCGAACTACACTCTATCCCGTGGGATTCCTCCACTTTCGGTGAGTTGGCGAAACGTATGCTTTTGCCAACCCCACCTACCACCGTTCGCTCACTGGACTAGCGTGGTTTCTTCGGAATAAAATTGTAGAAATTTCCGTCTTGTGAGTATCAAATAGCTTTTTCGAGAGCGGTACATTTTTCGTATACGGCGAAATAAGTACATATATGTACCGGCGGAGAGCGAGTGTATGTAGTTGGGAATCTGCAATACTTCCGGAAATGAAGTCGGATAAACGAAGGTATAATGATTTTTTTAAACACTTTTATAACACAACTAATTATGAATAGTCATAGTTGAAAAATTATTCTGAATGATTATTATTATTAGAATGTTACTCATCTATGCTTAATCATTTACGTATTGAAAGTTTTCTACGAAATCTCTGATACAATAAGGCGTGTATTGGTAATTAAAAATTTTTGTAATTCACTAAGGAAAATTTATAAAATCGAACGAAATGTGAGCTGTTTTAAAGGTCGAGGTTTTTCAACAAAACCGATGTGCTGTGTACGCACATACGGGGTTGGTTTGACATTAGTGGCCGTCTCCATATTTTTCACGTCTCTATCTACAGTGTCAACCACTGTAAATAGAGACGTGAAAAATATGGTTCTCGTGATAATATAAATTTGCCGAATTTCTTGCTTCACTGCAAAGAAAATGGCAGATTTCACGAACTAAAAATACAACTATCGTTGAAGTCAGAAAAAAAAAAATGACAGGTATAGTTCGAGAGTTTATCAACGAATTAAAATGTGACTCTCAACATGTACGTATATCCCCCACATATAAATATTATCCTTCGTTTATATATATTGAATTGTGAAGGAACGAAATATTTTTCAGGCGCTCGTCGTTGGACTATTAAATTCCAGTGAAATTTGTATCGAGCATGACATTTTCACGTGCTCGGTATATTAAGAAAGAGAAAAAAATGAATAAAACTGCTTCGCCCGAGTGCTTTAAAACATGATTTTATTCACAATTAACGAACCTTGCGAGCTTAATTCATCTACTAATTGCCACTCGTGCCAAGTGATTCACAACAGAACGCGCAAATTAATTACATCTGTTTGCATCGAAACTCTTACCCGCGTCATTTCGTCTCTCTTTTGCGAATGAAAATATGTACGCCGCCTGTATTGGCCAGGCTTTTCGCGCTTTCCCCCGCGTCCTCGTACAAATGCGGTGCAGTATTGGATTAGGAAAGCGTGGGGGTGTGATCTTAAAGAATGGAAGGGAAATGTTAAAAAATGGGGACGAGACGTAAAAATTTGAAAAAAACATACGATGGAAACACTAGTAATTAAAATAAAACACTTTCGATAAAGATTCTTCATTTTGAATGCACAATCGACGTGAGAAGCGAAAAAAATAGCGCTATTAGTTTGATATTAGAACAATGCCTTCTTCAATAATGGAGTGTTCTTTCTTTTGTCATCGTTGATATAATATATATATTCCCTGATTCCCTGATAGTTACAGCCCTTAACATTAATTCTAAGTACTTTCCCTTAGCGTGAAAAGATTTTCCATCTAAAATACACGTAAATCGATTTTTTTTTTCATATATATATATATATATATATATATATATATACTTATATATATTACTAAGGGGGGCTCTGCCCCCCTGCGCGCTTCGCGCGCCACCCCCCCCCCCCCCACCCGCGCCTCCCCCGCCGCCGCTCGATCCGCTCACCCAGCCTACTCGATCCCGCTCGCTCTCCTCAACTCTTGTACACGGCGGCGGCGGCGTCGAAATATTTATATAATATAGAGATATATATAGTATATATATATATATATATATATATATATATATATATATATATATATATATTGAAACGTTACACTCATGTGACACGATCCAAATGATCGTGTCAGAACATTTTATGAAATCTTAATTGCTTATTTTCAATTAAATGGTGTAACTTTTGTAAAAAGTTATTTCTTTTTACTAATGAAATCTAAGGAAGAGTTCGTGTCGTGGCCTCGAAGGAAACTTGGAAAGAGGACGGCGCAGTGATGCCGAATATTTTAATTAAACTCAATTTTATTGAATTTAAAAGATGCCTCAGATTTGGTTTAATTCGTCACCACATATTTTATGCGTTCAGACACAACCTCTCATCATCGGCACTCAATAGAGCGATATTGAAGGTTGTTTGAAAATTACTGTATCTCGTTAAGCGATGACCAGTAAGCAAATAAATTTCTCAATGCTATTTTCAAGATAGCTGACTTAATGATTTGATTCTAATTTTGGTAAGGTTATTTTAGTGGGAATATTTTATTATGTAAAATTGCTTGAAGAGCTAGTTAGTAATGTTAATAATTTGGATGGAATAAATTTCGTCAGGAATACGTCTGTTTTGTCTGTTGCGAATTTATTCTGTTTTTTAGCGATCGAACTTTAATGAATTTATTTATCGTTCGTGAATTTGAGAAAATGGAATTTTACATTCCTTGATTATTAAATTGGAGGTTAAGATCGCTCTATTAAATAATGTGAAATTTAATAGAATTGATTTTATTGAAAAAGGTTAAATTGGTTGTATTTTATTTGTTTGATCTTTCAAACCAATGAATTTTGAAGATTTCCTGGATGTAGGAAATTATGGTGATTCTATTTTGAAAAAGAAATTAATTTGAGAATTCACCCCAGTGAAATCGCGAACACAGTCTCCCTTGGGTTCGCTAAACATGCACGCTTCCTCGGACTCTCGAAGTATTACGTTGCAATAACGAAACACGCGGCGACTCGAGAAAGTTCCCTACCTATGGGTTTTCTGGATGATCTGAGACGTGCACCTTCCGTATTTCGAACATCCAAGCGCAATGCAAGGGGTCTAGATACGGATGGCTCCCTATGAGTAGCTGGAACTGAACTCATGAACTCAGTGAACACCGGTGAATGTTCTATTATCTTGAAGAGATAATGACACTTTTATTCGAAGTTAAATTGAAGATAATTAAACATCCTAAACCAATACGTTGACGGGAGAATAGAATAGTCAGAATGGCTATTCTATTTTTCAAATGATAATTACTTGAAGTGAAGCTGGCGTAGTGCGACGAATATTTAAATTCTCGATGAATCTACACTTTAACCCACGTACAGCAATTACTTACTTGTTTCGAAGTGAAACAAGCACAGGATTGAAGCTAATTACTGATGCTGGTAGAGCAGACCGTTTTGCATAAAACGGACAAAACCGAAGAATGATTTACTCGAAGAGTAAATGGAATTGTAATGACCAGCACGATTTGGTGTTCAGGATTGATACGCTCTCCGGTAAAAGCACAACTTTTATAGACTGGAGAGTATGACCCCACGCTCGTTACCGAAATTCTTATTGGTTCCGGAAATCGAGTGGGGCGAAATCGTGAGCGTCCCTGCCCAGTTTGGAGTAGGGAATTCCGGGTATAACAATTTGTTTAATTTTTGTGAATTCTTTTATTTCGTCGCGTCTCGTCTTGTCGATTTTATTTTTATCCCCTCTCAAACGGGGCAAAACGGACGCAAATCTGTTCGTCGTCTCGGGGTATGAAGAGGCGCGGAATGGTCTTCTCCGTGCCCGCCTGGCAATAGACGACCTGGAGCGCAATGACCGCGTCGTCGATCGCGCGGTGCACGGAGTATACCTCCTTTTCGCTTCTCATGTTCGTTTGTAACGATGGCTCGAAAACCGTCCCGTTACAATATATATGAAAAAAAAAATTCGATTTACGTGTATTTTAGATGGAAAATCTTTTCACGCTAAGGGAAAGTACTGAGAATTAATATTAAGGGCTGTAACTATCAGGGAATTTGTTTTTCGACATATCCAACAAAATTTCAGGTGGGGACTGAGAAAAAAAAGTGGAAAAAAAATCGCCCTAATATATATATATATATATATATATATATATATATATATATATATATTAGGGCGATTTTTTTTTCGACTTTTCTGCTGTTATCTCCGAAACAATTGACTTTACAAAAAAAATGTAAATAAATAATTTATTGGGAATTTAATTTCCTACGAAAAAGTTCCCATCGACCCAATTGCTTAGATTAATATTTCTTGAGATATTGAACTTTAACTTATGAGTAGTATAAAATTTTTACGGTTTATTCTTGAAAAAATGAAATAAAAATTGTAGGTGGGGAACAAAATTTCAGGTGGGGACTGAGAAAAAAAAGTCGAAAAAAAAATCAATTTTTATTTCATTTTTTCAAGAATAAACCGTAAAAATTTTATACTACTCATAAGTTAAAGTTCAATATCTCAAGAAATATTAATCTAAGCAATTGGGTCGATAGAACCTTTTTTGTAGGAAATTAAATTCCCAATAAATTATTCATTTACATTTTTTTCGTAAAGTCAATTGTTTCGGGTTTGTCAAACGACATAACGCTCTGTTGATTGAGGCTTTTTCACAGACTATCGGAGCATAGTTTTTGTTTTCCGTTCTTCATCCTGTTCTTCTCTAAAGTGGAAAAAGCTTGAAAACGCCAAAACTCCAATCTCATTGCCCTCTGTCTGTCATGCATATAGAACGGACGAACATACAGCCTCACTTCATACAGGAGTTTGGCAGAAAAGCAATCACGAGTAACATTTTCTTGTGGTAAAATAACGTATGATGTATATATATAAAATACATTTTCAATAAAATGGTTGAACGCTCGGAGCATTCTTAATAAAGGCCTTTCTATACACTATTCGAGGATTTTTTCATTTTTGCTTCCTCGTGGAGAGAGAACGGAAAAAGCTACGAGCATGGAGGGAAAAAATTTGTCACCAATACACACGTGTTCGTGACAAGTTTTGAAATTGTGTCAAAATGTTGGAAAACACATTTATAAAAAATGTCCCGATGGTTGTATGTGTGGATGTGTGTGACGATGCTGGTAAATTCAAACTTTTATAATTTTCGTCAGGATTGATTAATTCGTTTAGATTTTGCAGAATTTTGAATTTATTTACAAAAAGATCTGTTGTTATTGGGCGAAAATTGTCTACACAAATACGCTGTCGTCAAATACTGTGCGTTATTAAATTTGAAGAAAAGGCAATCAAGGCGTCACAAATTTGTGGAATTTTGAGCTTTTTTTGAAAAATCCTTTGTTGAGGCTTCAGTTCATGCAATTTATGGGCTATCAGATCAAACCTTCCTCTTATGAATTGGATACCAATGAATGATATTTCGTATTGAATTTAGAGAGAATCGATGTGTGCCTTCAAAATCTTTTTTTTTTCTTCCAAAAGAATGCCTTGAAAAATTAAGCCAACCTCTCATTATCAAATCGATAGAGAGAATAAATGGCGCAAATTAAAACTCGCGTATTGCCTTTTCTGGTCATGTTTGCGCATACACACAGGGCTTCCGGTAATGAAGAAGCGAAATTGAACAAAAAAACTGAACAACTTCATGACGAAGCAACATGAAAGTTTCAATTTGCACCATCATTACCTCATTCTACGGTTCTCTACAGCAAAAAACCCGCCGGTAACACACAAAACACGGTGGTCTCATTAGCAACTGTTTGTCACGCGTATAGAGCCACAAGAGTTTGATAGAAAAACAATCACGTGGAAATATTTCGTTCTGATACAAGAATATACGATGTATCATTTTTTCGATAAAACGCTCCGAAAGCTCGCAAATCACTTTCTTGTGGTGTAAAAAACGTTTATCTTGATTGGCGTGTAGTAAATTGCTATATCCGCCATCGTTCGTGAAATACCTGACAGATATAAAAGAACATTTACACAGTGGATCCATGTAGTCCCATGTAAAAATTATGCAACTCGACAAATTTATATTTTAATATATATCATTCTTCGTCTTTTACATATCCCCTTTTGCAACATCAGCTATCGGTTGACACTTAGTTGAATAAATAACACACACGTATATGATTATTGGTTTTCTATTCGCGTCACCCTTGGAAAGTAACCACATGCATATACACTTTTCGATTCGTCACATCAGTTTTGCGAATAGAATACGATCTTTTATATTATGAAATCGATCATCTTGACGACGAAATTGAAAACATATTCATTCGGCAACGGTTAGCGTGCGTAGAGGGGTGTGTAAAATTTCAATAATAAATTTCCAAATCTTCTGTAGATTTGAGATGAAAAAAAAACAAGGGTAAAGGTATTTTTGTAGATTATTTTTTTATGAAATATGATGCAGTCGGATTGCCATACTCGTGTTATCTACATACTCAGAAAGGAAAACAATTGTAACAGTTATTTTGGGATTATTTTATTTTCAATTTTTCTTGAATTGATTATATATAACTTTTTTTTGTTACGATAATTAATTGTACTATCCTAAAAATGGGATTAAAAAAGTTTGTATGCGTAGGATACGAGGGTTAAGATATTTTTATGGAATACATCCTTCACCCCTTATTCAATATTACGAGTATATTGTTTTCTTTTATTCATTCTGGGTGTCTCCCATTGTTGGAAAAAAAACCAAACGACCGAGTCATTCTCTCTATCGGCGAATGGAGATCCTGTAATCTGTCAATGCGTAATTTCCGGGTTGGTATATAATGTACGATGCCATTTGTTTTTCATGGAAGTCGTTGAAAGAGAAATTAATCTTACTCGTTGAGTTCGCACTAATGGCTCATAAAGCGGTGCTGTCGGTCGTTTAACTCTGATAACCAATTAAACTGACAGCTGAAATACTGCATAATAACGTTTGTCCTAATTCAATCTCTCGACACACCCACAAACACAGTCGGCACAGTTTGTGCTCTTTATGTACTTCTTCGTCAACGTGAAATTGTTTCGATTTTTTTTTCTTTCTTTTTCAAATTTGTAATTCATTTATGACTTTGTATGTCGTAAACGGCAGATCAAGTTTCTCGATAACATCTTATTTAGTTGATTGAAATGATTTATGTTTTAGCAGAAAATAAAATTTCATTTTTAATTACGCAATTCGTAGGATGTCGTTTGATTTTGACTGTGCGAGTAGAACACATTTTGTTTCAATAAAGTAGTAATTAAAATACTTTTTTCTCACGTAAAAGAGTTTTATCGAAATCATAACTTATTCGCGTGACGCACAGTCTATAAGTTTTGCTACACGACAGTTGAATTGATTTGTATGAAATAAATCAATTCTTCTCGATATACGAGGAATTTCGGATCATCCATATATACATTTTTTTTTTTAACGTGAAAAAACTAGCACTGAAAATTTATTTCGACGTATTAATATGCCATGAAGAACGGCAGAAGTACTTAAATAAATATTCAACTGAAGCCAATTCACGAAATCTACGATATCACTTTAGCAACCGCCACCCCCTTAGAATAGTATCTCCAGTCGCAGGGCAGATCTACTTGCGGTAGGACTATTCGTACTCTGCTGGGGATCTCCAAAGTTAACCGAGCTATGTTATATACGTTTAACGCGAGAGCTTTCGAAATCCTCACTTCTAAATTTCGACGGCTTGAACTTAAGGCGATGGCTCAAGATGTACAACACGAGTGACACATGAGGGCAAGAGAGCAATGGTGGTAAAAATAGAATTGTACTTTATCCCAAACGTTGAATAATTTTCAAACAGCAAAAGCTCATAGCCCACTTTTTGCCACGATTCTGCTTTTGCCGTTTCGGGGGGCAAGTTTACAATTCCCGTTTTCGAAGCAGTCGGAGATAGTACGCTTTCGCCTTGAAGTACTCGGTGATAGAGAAAATGAGAGAACGAGCGAGAAATTTATATGTTCCTCGATTTATTCTTTCGAGCGATCTCTTAACTTTCCACTGCGCTTTATCTTACTCGGAAATTTCGTACTCTCCCGGTAAATACGGACATTTTTTTTCTTCTCAGGTTCAAAGCAATTTTACAATGAAGTGCAATTTATTCGCTAACCGAGAATATATTTTAGGCTTTTTTTCTGTACGAACGCAAGAGTGTGATTAAACACACTCATGTTACTAATATAGATACCAAACGGTAAATAAGATATTTTGTACAATTTTTATCGCCATGAAAGAATATTGAATTGTATTTATTCGAATTACGACATTGCCATGCGGAATACTACGCAATTTTCCCATACGTAGAGTTTTAATGGGATAGGGTCACGAAAATATGACAAAAATCTTTTTCTTCCTGCCAGAGAGTCTCATCCGTAATTTGCGTAATTTGATTTTTTTTCCTTTTCTGTAAATTCTGTGCATGATTGGGGATAAAATCTCGTTTTATGCTTTGGCGCGCTAGCTAGAATTATTAAAATAATCCCGATCATACGGGAAATGTCGCTAACGAATCCTCGAACTCTTTCTACCCCCATGATCACAATTATAGCAAATTCAATGGCTGACAAACTTTATTGAACATGCGCGAAGCATTATTTAGTAAATATTAGTTTTTTATATAGACGTTTATAAGAAAGATCTTTCTTAACTACCGGCCGATCGATAAATAACTGATTACCGGATTTCTCTCAATTATTACAAGTTGAAATTGGCGATCGTTCGAAAATAAAAAGTGATCACCTTCGAAGTCGAAATACGAAAGTCCAATGTCAACTCGGTCTCATCACTAAAGTGAATCGAGAGTGTATGACGAACTGCTTCGAATCACGAATTTATACGCGTCAACGAGTATTTCCGATAATCCGTGTTTAAGGGGTCAAGAGTACATGTCACATTGCCTTGTGCACATCAGTAGACGCCCGGAAAGTAAATCGGTTTTTCCGGTACACAAAGTACCAGCATATAACAGAGTTGCCAGGGCAGCTCTTTAATGCGGGGATTCACTTGAGATCGATGAGATATTCGAAGCGTTGGAACAAAAAAAGAAAAGAAATTATTGTACTAGCGTGGGAATTCCTTCTTCTTGCGGTCTCCGAGAGTGCTGTCTATTCCAAGATTCTTTTTCAATTCAGTTTTTGAATTCTCGAGGTTTCTCTCCGTTTATCCATAATTGAAGGAGAGGGAAGAAAAAAAGAAACTACTAAATAATGAATAAGCTTTAGTTGAAGAACTTTCCTTGTTATCGATGAATTATTCATCCCACTGATACCCCATTCGTGTCAGTGCCACCGTTAATGATCCGCGGTATTCACGTTTACTGCTGAAGATTACTACTTAGTTGTCTGATTCTTTGCATTATTTATTGTCATCCCTTTTTCACCTATTACAACCACTGCAGTATCGTTTTCGGTACCATAACCGTAATTCATTCGAAGTTTAGAACTTGCATTAACGTAGTAGTGTGGTAACTTAAGCCGATTTTCATGTCTTTTTTGGAGGGCGTTTTTTTGTAGGAAAATAAAAATGAATCGTTTTGGATATTTAGGATGTTTTTATTTACATATTAAAGATACAAAAATAATTATGTTTGAAAAAATTTAATAGTTTATTATTATTATTATTATTGATCGAAGTTGGCACCTCGAAAAAAAAGCGCGTGGGTGGCCCCGGTGATTTTGGCTCTTGATGTTATCTGAAATCAAACATTCTTGATAATTCTTAATCTATAGACATGTCATTCTGGTCGGAACTACTGAAGTTAATTTTTATGGATAAATAACAAAATGGCGGGTTTTGGAAAAAAACTTTTTTTTCCAAAGTCCGATTTTGAAATTTAACTTCAGTAGTCTGGTCGGAACTACCGAAGTTAAATTTCATGGATAAATAACAAAATGGTGGACTTTGGAAAAAAACTTTTTCTTCCAAAGTCCGCCATTTAGAAATTTAACTTCAGTAGTTCCGACCAGAATGACATGTCTATAGATTAAGAATTATCAAGAATTTTTTATTTCAGCTAACATCAAGAGCCAAAATCACCGGGGCCATCCATGCGCTTTTTTTTCGAGGTGCCAACTTCGATCAATAATAATAATAATAATAAACTAGTAAATTTTTTCAAACAAATTTTTTTTTGTATCTCTAATACGTAAATAAAAACATCCTAAATATCCAAAACGATTCATTTTTATTTTCCTACAAAAAAACGCCCTCCAAAAAAGACATGAAGATCGGCTTAAGTTACCAGACTACTACCTTAAACCTAGCGAGCTATTCCTCCACCTTCTGATGTTAGTTCCTCAGGTCGCATAATCGAATTCGTACGAGGGCACAGGGGAATTACGAGAAACCTGTGCCGATACACGGGATCATATTTTTCATCGATTCTTCGCTACTTGTGTCAGAATGAACGTCCATTGCGGGTATCGAAAATTCGGGAAAATTGATCTCGCGCTCTGTGATTTATTCAAATTGTCACAGCGTGGCTAAGCGGTCATCCACCCACACGCCGACAACGCGACCAACGCTGTACCGCAATTAATTCTAATTAATTGCCATTATCTGACGTTGATAGGAGGCGTAACAATGGTTATTGGAGATTTTCGTAACAATAGGTCAAACGCGACACAACGGGGAACCGGTTTAAAGGATATTCTCGATATGTCGACCCGATCAGATCCAATTCAATGGTATTAATGTATCCGATTTATACAGTAAATTATGAAGCATGTGAAATGAGAATATGGAGGTCGAGGAAACGCGGGTATACGCTAAATATTAATCATAACCCTTTTAATCAGCCTCGATGACTACACACTTCTGCGACAAAATTCGGTATATGACTGACTTTTGTATACTGGATGTCACTGCATGATATATAACACGAGGTAAAATAATGTTCTCCTATGCTAAGCACCGACGGATTACCGTCCTTTAATTCATAAAAGTTCATAAAAAGCATTTTTTAAAATATTTATAGCACCAGTTTGACTATCTTCATTAATTGAAATCGAGTATTTTTTTTTAAATAACATCGTTTTTCTTTATTCGTCTTATCTGAAAAACAATCTGTGTTGATACGGGATGTGATTGTTCGCCGGATGCACGAGTAAAATCACGCTGAAAACAACCGCACTCGGTTTCAGTAGTGAATACCCGTGATGCGTCAGACACGCCGCATAACCGGCAAAGAATCGTTGGTCAGGGAGATTGGGGGTAGCTTAAACGCCGGATAAACGGGGCCTGATTGGCACCGCTCGGAACGTGATACAGTTGCAATGAGCGTTCTTTTAAACGTGACGTGAATTTATCGTTTGTGGTTTGGTGTGCAATGTGATAATGCTTGCGCAGAATCAAATTGATCTTGGTTCAAATTTAACACACGTATCGTCCATTGCGCCATGGGATCATTTTTTGGAAAGATAAATTTATATATATATATATATATATATATATATATATACACATATATATAGCGATACCAGAAAGTTATCTGCAGACTCGATAAAAAGGAAAAATTTTGAAAGAAAAATATTTTCACGTCATGCTCGCCGGGTCTGACGACACCGCACAACTTTTTCAAGAAGGCAGCCAACTATCGTGGATAGCAGAATATCCTTGCTGGTTTTTAAACGGTATGGGGGGTTATATTGAGGAAAACACGTACGCGGTCGGAGCCGGTTTTACTACGCGGCATTCGGTCAAATTACCTACCAGCGGTGAAGCGACACACGGGTGGGTGAACCTCTACAAGGGGATGTATGATGGAAAATCTCGTAATATTTTTCTGTCGCTTCCTGGCACGATGCGAGAAAGAGACGATTTAATTTCGCGTTCTGCAAATAATGATGCTTTAAAACTATGAGCATCAAACATTGAAAATGGGGGGGGGGGGGATACCCTATTGAGGTAGTAGTCTGGTAACTTGGATTCAAAAAATCGAAAAATTTTTTTTTGCCTAATTTGAGAGTACAATGTCTTGAGAATATACTGTGAAAATTTCAGACCGAAATTCGAAATACTTCCGGAGTTATAATGGGTTTTCGAGAGCGCCTCGAAGTTTTTCTTAAAACAGTGTTTTTCTCGTCAGCCCGGGTCCTAACTTTTTTTCTACTGAACCGATTGCTTTCAAATTTTAACAGGCTACTCTACACACTTATAGTTCTCGTCGGAACTACCGAGAAATTTTTTCACCCCTAACTTTTTATTTTACAACCCCTTGTTTGCTAAAAGAAAAGGACTTTTTTCCAAAGTCCACCATTGTGTTATTTATCCATGAAATTTAACTTCAGTAGTTCCGACCAGAATGACATGTCTATAGATTAAGAATTATCAAGAATTTTTTATTTCAGATAACATCAAGAGCCAAAATCACCGGGGCCACCCACGCGCTTTTTTTTCGAGGTGCCAATTTCGATCAATAATAATAATAAACTATTAAATTTTTTCAAACAAATTTTTTTTTGTATCTTTAATATGTAAATACAAACATCCTAAATATCCAAAACGATTCATTTTTATTTTCCTACAAAAAAACGCCCTCTAAAAAAGACATGAAAATCGGCTCAAGTTACCGGACCTTAAGAATGCACTAGCCATACAGTTATGACCAAAAAGTACTACATTCAACAACAGCAAAAATAAATAATCTTTTTAAGAACAAATGACATTTTTTATAGTCTCTACCCTTTTCACGAGGAACATTGCATTACTGATTGTTCGTTCGGTTCAGTAAATCGGGATGTAGATTATTTAATTTGGTTTTGTACTTTAAAAAAAAATCGATAATGATGGTCTATTATTTATTTTTCACATACATATAGATTTAATTCATTTGATGAAAGATTGCGATAATTTCAGCGGTTGTTGAATAATCTTCATTCGTCATTCGCTTTCAAGAAATTTGTGTCGAATTAACATTTATTTTTATAATAATTCCGTAACATACAACTTGGCCAAGTAAAATTTCTTCTGAATATATTTTCAAAAAATTGCACCAATTCTAAAGTCAGCCGAACATTATTTCCGCAATGAACTATAACTTTGCACATGGCACCGTGAAATTTTTATGAAAATCCGAGATTTCGTACGTGGAAACTTGTGCGAACACTCTCTATTCTTGTTTCACGCGATGAATTCGGTCGACTCGCGCTCTCTCGCGCGCTCGCGGGAATGGAAAAACTCTCTCGTATATATTATCTATATCTAATGTATATAAACGTTACGTTGCTGCGCTTTTCAGAGTAAAAAAACAACGGTGCTCACAATTTGCATCGAAAATTATTTTCCGACGTCTCTCGGCGAAAACCGACGAGACTTAAAAGCGTAAATACCGCGATGCCGGGATTGAACAATTTGCAAAAGTTGCTTTACAAACTTTCTTAATTGTATTTTCCATACTTTGTGCTCTTTCCCGATACAAAGGCCTTGCATTTTAATTGATTTCGTGAAAGCGTAAAATCTGATATATTCTCCGTTCTTTTATATTATTAATTTTTTTTTCTCGCGACCTCGTAGCAAGATAACTGGAGAGAAAAAAATGTTTGAAGTCTCAACTCTACTTAATGTTGACTCAGTTATTACGTCATTATTAAATTTAAAAATGAGGCGGATAGCGAAGTGAAGAAGAGAATGAGGAACGAACTTTTTCTCTCCCGCGGGTAACAAAGGAGTTTAATTGATATTTTATTTATTTTATTTTATATCTTATTATTATATTATATATTTGTTTTTTTTTTCACACAAAATCATTTCACACTTTCAATCGATATTTATTCGAGGTAAATGAAATTTTATTTTTATTTTTATTCGAATACACTTTTTACCAATCAAAAAAAATTTACTCAAATTAAATTCCATTCCTTTTTTTTTACAATGTTAAAATTATCTGCTATTCGTTTCGTTGGTCGGAAATAATGAAAAATAAATACAAACAAACAATTCACTACCGGGAGAATATTTTATTTCGTAAATTAAATAATCTCCCACACGATATGGGATATGTACATGGAAGAAATGGGCGGAGTGAAATTATTCTGGTACAATGCTTTTTGTAAACATTTTTTTTTTTTTTTTTTTTTATTTCCTGTTTAAATTACGATCTGTCAATTTTGATGCTTGACAATGAGTAATTGGGATGTTCAGTTTATTTACAATGGGTGAAACGTAGTAGCGTCCAGTGACGTGCCTGCGTGTTGTGATTTTTATTTTATTTTATTATTATTATTATCATTATTATTCATTTATTTTTTCAGTTTCGATTGTTTATTGGTAACGGTGTGGGAGGTCTAGAGGCTTATGTCGCTTTAGTCGCCTTGTGTCAGCGTGTTGGTCGAGTAGTTGAGTGGCTAGGTGGTTCGGGTGGTTTTGAATCCTGCCCAGGTAGTTTTTATCACTTGCTGGACTGTATCCATACGGGTGTCCCTATGGATTGTTTCGTTCGAAACATACCATGGGGCGTTGACAATCATTCGAAACGTCTTGGATTGGACGCGTTGAATGGTGTTGATATGGCTCTCACTTGCTGAGCCCCACAATTGTATTCCGTATGTCCAGATTGGCTTTATTATTGCTTTGTATAACAGTATTTTGTTGTTGAGTGATAATTGTGACTTTTTGCCGAGTAGCCAGTACATGCTGCGGAGTTTGATATTGAGTTCCGTTTTTTTGGTTTTCACGTGTTTGGCCCACGTCATTCTTCGTTCGAGGTGCATCCCCAGGTATTTCACGCTGTTCTGTTGCGGCAACAGTTGACCGTTGAGGCTGACTGGAGGGCAGTTCCTTGTGCGCAATGTGAAGGTGATGTGTACTGATTTATTTTCGCTTGCCTTTATTCTCCATTTGTCCAACCATTCTTGGACGCTGTCTAATTCCTCTTGAAGGGTGTTAGAGGCCTCCGTCGGGTTGCTGTTTGAGGATAGTAGAGCGGTGTCGTCTGCGAATGTTGCTACGGTGATCCCTTGACGAACTGGCAAGTCGGCTGTGTGTAGGGTGTACAAGACCGGACCTAGGACACTACCTTGTGGTACCCCTGATTTTATCGTGTATGTGTTCGATGAATCCTGTCCTTGACGTACTTGGAATTGACGGTTGCGAAGATAGGATGATAGAAGAAGAAAATATTGTGGCAGCATTTCTTTTATTTTAAATAATAATCCCTGGTGCCAGACTTTGTCGAAGGCTTGTTGTATATCTAAGAATGCTGCGGAGCAATATTGTTTTTTTTCGAGTGATTCCGATATCTTTGATGTTACTCTATGTATTTGTTCGATAGTTGAGTGCTGACTTCTGAAGCCGAATTGGTGTTCTGGTATTGCATTGTTTGTGTCTAAGAGTGGCTTTATTCTCTTCAGGAGTAATTTTTCGAATAGTTTTGATAAAATCGGAAGCAGGCTAATCGGCCTATACGAGGAGACCTCGTTGGGTGGTTTTCCTGGCTTCGGAATCATGATTATTTCCGCATGTTTCCATTGGTTCGGGTAGTGTCCTGTTCGTACAATGCAATTGAAGAGTGTGGTGATGAATACAAAGGCTTTTTGTGGTAGTTTATTCAGCAACTGTCCTGTTATTTGGTCGTAACCAGGTGCTTTATTTGGGTTGAGATCGGTTGCGATTGTTTTTTTGACCTCGGATGGTGTGAAGTGTTGTGTCGGAGGGTTCATGGGTAAGGGGCTCTCCAGAAATTGTTGAATATATTCTTCGTTGTTGGTGTTTCCTGCTGGTGGTAGAGGAGTGAAGACATCCGCTAGGTGTTGTGCAAATGCTTCAGCTTTTTCTGAGTCGCTTCTAGCCCAATTCCCACCACGAGCCCAGATCGGGGGGATCGGTTTCTGAGGCCGTTTTAATGTCTTGGTTGCCTTCCACAATGAGTATTCCGTATCTTTGGTGTTTGTTAAGCCTCTGAGGTATTGTTGAATTGAATCATTCCTGAATTCGCATAAAAGCTGTTTTAGTTGTCGGGTGATTCTGTTTAGGCTGGTTTTGTCTCCTCGGTTGTGACTGAGTTGCCAAGTTCGTCGTAGTCGCCTTTTTTCCGTTATTTTTTCTTTTATGTACCTAGGGTAGTCGAGTTTTTTATCTCTTACCTCGTTTGTGGCTCGTTGTGGAGTCGCTTGCCAGGCTTTTTCGATCAGGAGCTGCGTGAAGTATTCTGTCGCAGCGTCTATGTCTTCTTCGGTTTTCAGGGTTAGTTTGAGGTTGATATTGTTTTCTATGCTTTCTCTGTATGTCGACCAGTCCGTTTTTTTGCTGTAAGGAAGGGAGCTCTTGGCTCGTCTTATCAGGCAGGTACTGATCGTTGCAATGACCGGTGAGTGGTCAGAGGACAAGTCGGCGTTTGGTTCGATGTTGAGGTACGTTCTCGCGATTCCATTTGTGACGAAAAAGTCAAGTACATCGGGGATTTTTTGTTGATCCGTAGGCCAGTACGTGGGTTGTCCCGTAGAGAGGTGGTCATAGTTTTTTGTTGTCATGCTTTTTTGCAATTCTCTGCCTCTTGGGGTAGCGAGCCTCGAGCCCCATCGTTGGTGTTTCGCATTATAGTCCCCTCCAGCAAGGAACCTTGGGCCTAGTGTCTGAAAGAATTCTTCGTAGTCTTCTTTTTTTATGTTATGTCTCGGTGGACAGTATATTGCAGAAATTATGAGGGGGCCGTTCCAGTCAGTGACTGCGACATTTGTTGCCTGGATTTTTTCTGTTGAATATTTAGTGTGTTCGTGATGTTTTATAGTGCTTCGTATTAGTATTGCGGTCCCACCGTGTGCTGTTCCGTCCGGGTGGTTAGTCTCATAGGTGTTGTAACCAGCAATTTTGAAGTAATTTTTGTTTGTAAAGTGTGTTTCGGAGATAAGCATGATATCTATTTTGTTGATACTAAGAAAAGCTTGCAATTCCTGGCGGTGATTTGCAAGGCCGTTGGCGTTCCATAGTGCTATTAGATAAGAATGGTTCATTGTTGTTGTGCAAACTTTGTAATTACCGTATTTAGTAGGGTGAGCATACTGTTCATTAGTTGTGTTTGGCGTTCCAGTATTGTTTTGAACTCGCTGAATGTCTTTTCGATGACTGCGGCTAATCCTGAGTTGTCTGGTGTCTCGGTGTTTTTAGCGCGTTGTTCGGCGCAGGTTGCATGCGCGTATGACCGTGCTGGTGATGTATGAGCCATGATTTCAGGTTGGAGATGTGGTTCGCTTGAGGTGAGTTCGGGCTGAAGTCTAGTTCCACGTCGGGGTTGTTCTTGTAATAATTTGTTCGTCTTTTTTTTAATAATTTCTTGGTAAACAAGACAGCCTTTATAGTTTGCTGGGTGATTGCCATTACAGAGAGCGCAGGTCGCTGGTGTGTCTGCGGTTTTTTGACACACTGTTGTGTCGTGATTGGCGCCACATTTGACACATCGCGGTGCTCTGTTGCAGTACGCTTTTGTGTGTCCGTGTCGTTGGCATCGTGTGCATTGCACCGGATTGTTCAGTTTTCGAGGTGGTTCCACTTGAATTTTGGCGTTCAAGAGAACATCGAGTTTATAAATTTCTTTGTTTTTAGCGGTTGGCTCTAAATCCACGAAAAAAAGCGGTAACGGAACTTTGGTGCCTTTGCGGAATATATTGGCTACATCTCGAACTTTGTGACCTAGCTCGGTCAATGCGTTTTTTATCTCTTCTAAGGGTACAGAGGGGTGAAGTGATCTGATCACGACTCTGTAGGCGCGCTCATCCTTCAGCTGGTATGTGTGGTATTCGGCCTGCTCTTTTTTCAGCACCTGTATAATTTTTCTGTACGCTAAGGCGCTCTTCGGCATTATTTTTATTTGTCCTTCGTTGTTCGTGGTTTTATATGTGTACTCGTCCTTGTCTATGGAATTTTGCAATTCGTGGGATAGTTTTTGGATAATTTGTACGCCTGGTACAAAGATTGGCGGCGGTCTTGGTGGTTTAGCGTTCTCCGCATTTGCTATGTCTCTGTTTGGCTCACCGGTGTTTTGATCAGCTGTTCCATCAGTCGTGATCTCGTTCGTAGTTTCCCGTAGTGGGGAGAAACGGTTTGACGTGTTTGTTGACAGCTGGAGCGAGTCAACGCTCTCGATGTTTACGCGCTTGCGACGTTTGCTGATGTTTTTGTTTGGGTGGTTGACCACTTGCCATGTGTTGGGCGATACTTCGCATGTTCGGTTGAGCGTGACGAGTAGTGGTTGATATACCGGTGTCCTGCGTGTTGGTGTCGCTGTGGATATTTGTGGAGCTTCATCGCACCATTGCATTGCGGAATTTTCCGGGTTGTTGCCTTGTATGGGCAGGTTGCATTTTTTTTGGGAACTGTCATCAGTCGCTGCCATTTTGGGCATGCGACTGTGCAGTTTTGTTGCACCTTTTAGCACTTTCACTTTACTCACTAGGAAAAGTAAACGTATTTGCGTATATGCTGAAAGCTATTTATCGACAGTATTATGGCTTCACGGGAGGTGACGACTATTATGATAAACACGTCCGATTGCCACGATAGCTGAACGACAACTTTTTGTAAACATGACTGAAAAATGCTTTGAGCATTACTTATAGAGGCGGATAAAAGTGGCAATTTCTATATGAGATCGGCGGAGGAACAATATTAAATATTCATATACTGCAGCTAAAACGCGTTATTACACGACGTCAATTTTTCATTTTTGTTCAGTTGCGGATATATGCCGAAGCTTTCGGCCACATTTTTTCCCGATATATATGTTATATGTAGTACGCAACGTTGCTCGATTTATTTATTCCCCAACTTCGTCTCTCCTTTACACCCCCTTATATACGGCCAGATGCATTCTCGTACATGTGGCGTCAATATCAATTTCTAAATGTCACAACGACGTATTCGTTCAAATTTATTATGTAAAACGATGTAATAAAACTTTAAGGACGTACAGTGACAGTCAAGAGGATACAGAAATCATTTATCGTATTGAAGATGAAAAAATGATTTTGAACAATGTGTTGAAAGAATATTAGAGAGTGATGTTTAAGTGAATTTTGTTTGCAACATTTTCGGTAAATTCTTACGTTGCGTTACGAAATATAATCGGTAATATCGACATACACTTTTGTTTAACATTGTTTTTTTCTCTGTGTATTTTGAAACATAGCGTTTCCAGCATTTTTACGTAGTTCCACGTACTAAACTTCGAAAGATCGGGTAACATCGAAAAATTCATTATATCTTTTCAATTGTTTTTTTTTTTTTTATACGACTGGTATAGACTGAACATTAAAATGTGCGTGACGTGAAAAATGGCGTAATAAATTCGCTCGTATGTGAATGTTTGCATAAGCATACGTTTTGGTTTGCCGTTAATAATTTATGATGCCACGATTTTACGAGCGTCTTTGTACATATCCGGACAATGTTGGAAAATCCATAAAGCTTTTGACTTTTTATCTTTCTATTTCTCTTTCTCTCTCTCTCTCTCTCTCTCTCTTCCTCTATCGGTATAGGCATGGAAATATTGTAATAAATAGATTTTTGTCGCGAATCCAGTAGCGAAGAATCTTTTATTTATTTATTCATCATTTTTATTGCAAGCCTCGGTGGTTTTGATAACCAGGATTCGGATACAATGGAGAGGTTAAAAAATCGCGATTGAAATTTTACGATCGCTTTGTGCCACCCCCCGTGTCACGTGTCGTACACATGCGCCAATATCCTCGCATGATGTCCATTATAAACGAAATATCGCGCATAAAAATTAATACTAGTCTTTTTGTCCTCCTCCTATTTTTTTATCATTTTTTCTTCATTCCATCTCGGTACGATGGGTAATTTCTGTACAAGCTGATGAAAGTGTGTGAAATATACATGTAGAGCCATCCGGTAAAACCCTCTATCCGTTACTCTTCCGTTACTATGTACGAGCCCGTACTTATGATATATACGTTCGCGTTTATTAACATACCGTGTACGTGCAATCTTTTCTTTATGTTTTCATTATTATTATTATCTATTTATTTTTTCAAACACAATACAACAAACAAAATTTTTCTACATAAAGATAGACGATGTACGAGGATTTGATGTAATATAACATCGTTATACTTCAAGAATTTAATCAGGAAATAATGCTATGAAATTCTTTGTCAGAAATAAACATTTTTTACTCATGACCCACAGTCCATGAGCGTTTTTACATGTTTTTTTATTCTTCGTTATCAAGCGAAAAAAGCCGTAATACATTTTTGTTTCATTTAAAAAATATTTCGAGGAAAATAGATGATTATTAATGAGCGGTTATCGCAAAAAGAAAATTGATGAAAAAAATTAAAATAACATAAATGTTTTTTGCGGTTGGAACGATGGTATAAGAAAGTCATGAACCAAATCTCTATGATATATACGTTCGCGTTTATTAACACGCGACTGTGCACGTGCAATCTTTTGTTTACGCTTTCATTATTATTTCTTTATGTTTTCATTATTATTATTATTTTTTTCAAACACAATACGTCGAAACAAATTTTTGTACATAGAGATGAACGATGTACGAGGATTTGATGTAATATAACATCGTTATACTTCAAGAATTTAATCAGGAAATAATGCTATAAAATTCTTTGTCAGAGATGACATTTTTTTACACATTACCCACAGTCAGCTAGCGTTTTTATTAATTTTTTTATTCTTTGCTTTTAAGCGAAAAAAGTCATAATACATTTTTGTTTCATTTAAAACATATGCCGAGGACAATTCATGTTTATTAATGAGCGGTTAGCGCGAAAGGAATATTGATAAAAAAAATAAGAATCACCTAAATGTCTTTTGGAGTTGAAACGATGATATAAGAAAATCATGAACCAAATCTCGAGGGGGATTGGAGAGTTAGAGGGTCGGACAAATCTTTAGTTCGAATTAGCGCGAAATTTCTCTCAATGAATATGTTCTATACGTAATTGCAAACTCATTTATAATATGCATATCAATAAAATTTGTACAACATTTACAGAACCGAGTGGACACGTTGAATAACACGATAAAATGTAACCTATGTTTCCGTACTGTGAATGCACATTCGTTTAAATTGCATCTGGGCAAGCGATAACAGCAGTATATAAATGTCGAATGAATATGAACGTATAACCTCTGTATATAGTCGAGGATACGACGGCGTTCGTACACAATATAATGCCTTGCTCTTTCACACACGCACACACACGCTTTTGCTCATTCTCTCTCTCTCGCGAAACGACTGACGGATTATATAGTGACACTAATATCTGCGAGTTTTATTCAAGACCATTTCTCATTATAATATTTTCAATGCCCATTATCCTCGTGTATATAATAAATCCCATAGCACCATTCTGAACGTCTGAAAAACGCATTTTCGTGCTTGCAAAGAATAGTATTTCTTTATTTTTTTAACAACATTTTTCTTTCTTTCTCTGACGAAACGACTGGCGAATTATATAGTAACACGAATATACCCGAGTTTTATTCATGACCATTTCGCGCTATAATATTTTTAATTCCCACTATCCTCGTGTATATACTAAGCCCCGTAGCACCTTTCTGAAAGTCTCAAAAACGCATTTTCGTGCGTGCGAAGGATAATATTTGGTTATTTTTTTTGGCAACGTGTCGCGAACGGTACTAGTGCTTTCTCGTTCCTTTGTAGCTTTGTTTTTGTGACTCCAAAAAAAAAATCGAGTTTCTAATGTTAATGCGTTTAAAATATAATTACCTGCAGGTATTAACCGATAGCAGTGGACACGTGGTCGGTGCCCGGCTTCGGCGGTCTCCCATGCTAAACAGTATTGGCCGCGGTAAGTCGGTTTTTTGAGTTTATTTATTTATTTTTTCGAAAATTGTGTTTCACGTATTTAAAACGAGAAACCTTGGAACTATCGTAACGACACTTTTTGGTTAGATGTGAGGAGGGATTTCCATTGATGCCATCAAGTAGATACAGTCTGTCACATGAGCAGACGCGGATCATACATTGTACGATCGATAAATCGTCATTGTAGTTATTATCATGAGATTACGCTGAAATTTTGGACAACAAATGGAATTCACAAAATCATTGAGCTCTGAGAAACTCGAGTATATATATGTCTTACTACTATAATAAAGCTGGAGAGTTTAAATGTTTGTTCGAACACCCTAATCTCAGACGATACTAATCCGATTTGGAAAATTCTATTTGCATTAGATAGCCCGGTTATTCAGGAAGGCTCTAGGCCATATAACTTCATGCTATGATCCTAAACCAACTATCCTACTACTATACTACTATATCTATACTATACTATAATAAAGCTAGAGAATTTCTTTGTTTGAACGCGCTGATCGCAGGAAATACCTATCCAATTTGAACAATTCTTTTTGCATTAGATAGCCCGTTTATTCGTGAAGGCTTTACATCATATAACTTTATGCTATGATCCTAAGGAACGGCGGCGGCGTGTTGAATCGGGGGACGGAAATTTAGCGCGGGTGGAATCCCGGGATACAGCTCGTATTAGATATGAGGCGACCAGGAGATTGTCATATACAATAAACGAATCGCTGGAACATCACCATATGCCTGTAAACTCAGATTTGTCCTTTTTGCGATCGTGCCACATCCTTTTCCGCTCGCGATGAAACAACCTAGAGCAATTCTGGTATACACAGAACATTCGGCGTCAACTCGATCTGCCTGTGACAATCATCGTTTTTTAATTGTTTTTCCTTTAAGTATATTATATAGTAACATGAAAAAATGACCCACACGAATATTCACATTTTTTCGAAAATTAATGGTGGTCGTAATAATTTATACGGTTAATTTGACGATGAATGGTATTATTTATTTTGAAATTTGCACGGTAAATTGCTTGATAGGAAACAATATTTTTGTATGTGATAGATTGAATAAAATCGATAACGTTATGGCTAAATGACCATGTTAGATTATAACTATTACACGAATTTTCGGAAATATTGGGCAAAATTGATGAGGGTCATTATTCGTTTGTCATTTTGTAACATACTTGGGAAAAAAAAAAAAATTTTATGGTGATGGTCGCGATCCAGATCGAGCTGGCATGGAATGATCCATATGTATATATTTATAAATACCTATATATATATATTGACGCCCACGCGTATAATATCAACGGGCTAGGTCGCTATGAGAATAGAGAAAATCCTGATAATCCACGTTTGGGATTTCAGTGAACCATCGAGTTGCCGCGCAACCACACAATTTTCATCTCATATATATCCGAGCATCCGGGTAAAATGTCGCTGTCAATATTTACCGGGAGCTTTCTTTCCTTGGACGAATGGTCGGCGATATAGAAGAAAAAAAAATAGAAATAAAGTGGGGAAAAAAATCTACGAAAGTCTGATTATTGGAATACAATTATACATTGTAATTAGTATATTGGTCTTAAAAGTTGAATATTCATCGCTCATAACGCAAAATAATAAACAAAAGGCTATTAATAAAAAAAAACTTGTTTATTAACGTATAAATATATTTTCACATTAATATGCATATTTTCTTTTTACGCGTTGCTTCTAACGGGGTATATGTACCTGAACTTTCACACCCATTTTATCATCCCGCATTCTGGGCAACAGAAAATCTCGTTGGAATTCTTCTCGTGTAAAAATTTCGGAGCTATCAACAACGCGAATACAGCCAGTAGCTATATCGCTAGTGTTTTTCTGATCCAGTGAAAACTGGTACCACTGATGTTATTCTCCATATGTAATTTCTATATCATGTTTTTATACACATTCCAGTACGAATCATCCAAATGAGAAACGGGTGTATTTGAATAAAAAAGTAAGGGACAAAAAACCGAGTGCCTATATGCTTTGATGTTGACATACGGTGAAATACGATTAATTTGACGACCCAGCGAGCGCGTATGACAAATTACACCAGGGCAAAAATTTTCCAAAAGAAAAAATGCCTTAGCGAAATATATACGAGCTGTAGGCTTCAGATATTTTTTTTTTTTAATAAGAAACGAATTTAAGAAAGTTTTCTCCAGATATTCATTGCCCGGGGTGTTTAAGGTCTTCCGTATTGTTGAGAGTGTATGTATGGGTGTGCATATATTGAGAGTGGGCGAAAAAAAAATCAATACTTTGTATTTCAAAGATAGCTTGTCAGATAATTTTAGACATTTTTCCATTATTTTTTAAATTCTACGTAAACCCCTTAACTTATGAAAATTTTAAACTATCGGGCCAAAGTTTCTGCACAGATAAATTGAAGATGAGGGGTTGTTTGGTGAAAATCGAGAATGTGGTTAGAATTTTATGGAATTCTGAAATTTTTCGATCAATGTCTAAAAAGCGATCATGCAACGAGCCAAGTTCTTCTACATTGATAAATTAAAACGCAACACATAAAAACTTGCAAACAAATTTGGCACATTATTTTTCACGTTGAATTTTCGTCGCTTACGAAAGTTTCACCTTACGCATGGAAAACCCAAGGGGCATTGAGGACCCTTTTTCTATAGAGAAAACTTCGTGAAAAAGAGAAAATTCCCGAGGAAAACATGCGCAAACTTCTAATTTGCATGGTGTCGGAAAAAAAAATATATATTGACGATCCATACATATTGACCAAATGTAAATCTATTTTAACGGTAATACGTGCCTTTAGCGAAGGATCAACTGGCCAACATTCCAAAATTTCGTCTTGACCGTATATAACGTTCGCGTAATTACGTTAATCATCAGCAACAGAAACAGAGATTCGTAATATATAATATTGTATATATATTACTAATTCGTCAAAGAGTTACCCACAGTATCAGACTAAGAGTTTCTCTTTTTTTATTTAACTTCGTTTTTCCCATTGCGAACAATTGTTAGGTCTCTGTCGTTCTCTCTCACTGTCGAGATTTAAAAGTTTAATGCTTCCGGTGACCAATGCCCGTTCTAGCCTGTGCATGAGTACTGCACTAGAAACTTTATCTCAGGGGCGGGGGGGGAGGGCGCTATTATCTCTCCTGGGGTGGTCGTGCATTGGTCTTTATATATTTTTTCTCATTTGTCTCCGGTTCTCTCTAGGGTTTTTTCCAGGATATTCTTTCAGTGGAAACGGACAAGAGAAAACCGAGACGAAGCCACATCATCAGTAATGCATTTTCTCTCACTCGCTCTCTCTCTCTCTTTCTCTCTCTACTCTATCCCCAATCTACATAGGTATATAGTGTATATTGAAAACTGCGGAAGAATTGCCATTCTTTGAGAGTACTGGCGTGCTGTTAATGCGGCAAATATAGTAACGTCCAAGTTTTATCTCGGTGCCACTCGTAACACGAAAAAGAGCTCATTTTGCAATTACAGTGAGAGCTTAGTTGTTTGTTTTTATTACTGGAGTTCTTTCATAAAAAATCATGGTTATACGTAGTGAATGACGGTTCTCAGGGGAAATTAGCTGGTACACCGGACTATTTTTGTTTAGAAAACCGTACAAAATCAATGTAATCGAAAATTATGTATATAAGTACGGTAGTGAAAGACGAATGTAGTGCGCACGTGAATCGTGGTAAATCGGATTCACAAGTTGCGACAACTCAGTGTTGATATTGAAAAGAAAAATTATTTTTCACAGTATAGATCAATCGGCAAAATTAAATTGCTCATGCAATTGTCGAACATTTTTATGTTGCATTATATAATGGTGGGTTCTCTTTGTTCAATGTTTCGATACCCTATTCGATCGGAAATTTTCCGCTGATCACGAATGACACCGAGTTTTAGTCAAAATCTGAAAATATCAATGTGAAAAAGGCGAAAAACGAAAAAATTCACTTTTCGAACGATTTTCAATGAAATTTCGCTGATCACGAATAACACCGCTTTTAGTCGAAATCTCAATAATTCAATGAGAAAAAGGCGAAAAACGAAAAAAATCACATTTTGGACGATTTTCAATGATATTTCGAGTTTTTCAAGGAAACGGGTACTGAATTAGTAATCAGCGAGTCAAAACATCGATATAGCGTCCTAAAAAAAAATTAAAAAATGAAACATTTTTTTGCATTTCGACGAAAAAAATGTGGCTTCTCTAAAATCGCTGTAACGTTGCTTCCCGATGGAGTTGGAACTCCACTCTGTGCTCATTCTTTTCGTGATCGAAAACCCTTTAAAATGGCGCTTGAATCATTGTGCTATCATGATTTTTTGATTTTTCACAGATTTTTAAAGTCGGACCATCGATTTTTCCATGCATTCCCCTTCTCATTTTTGTTCGCCAATTTTCAACCTGCTCTCACGGCTACAATAATTGAGATATCGGGATGATCCAAAATGCCTTCTCTAAGTCTACTCGAGACGCGTTTTGAAAACGCTCGTCAAAACCCAAAATCGATGAAACGGGAGCCAATTTATGGCCATTTGACATTTCGAGATTTTTAAGTTTTCGATAAAGTGGGCAAAAAATTACAAAAAAATTTTTTCAATGTTTTGATACCCTATTCGATCGGAAATTTTCCGCTGATTACGAATAACACCGAGTTTTAGTCGAAATCCCAAAATATCAATGTGAAAAAGGCGAATAACGAAAACAATCACTTTTTCGACGATTTTCAATGAAATTTCGAGTTTCTCAACGAAACGGGTACTGAATTAGTAATCAGCGAGTCAAAATACATCGATATAGCGTCCGAAAAGAATATTTAAAGAATTCAACATTTTTTGCATTTCGGCGAAAAAGAAGTGGCTTTATTAAAATCGCTGTAACGTTGCTTCCTGATGCCATTTCTTTGAGAAACTCGAAATTTCACTGAATAAGAAAAATAATTTTTCTTCATTTTTGCCCACCTTTTCGGAAAAACCTCAAAAATGACGAAATTTCAAATGGTCATAACTCGATTTTGGGTTTTGAACGGTGTTTTCAAAACGTTGCGAGTAGATTTAGAGAATGCATTTTGGATCATCCCGATACCTCAATTATTGTAGCCGTGAGAGCAGTTTGTTCGGTTTCGTTTGGTTTGATGGGAAAACAAATTAGAAAATGATAACCGAAACAAAAATGTCGGTCATTACAAAACGGCAGTGGATGTTGTGTTGTGAATTTCATTGGGGTTAGCAATTGGTTGCGTAAAATTTGTATTGAGTATAACAATTTTAATATTGTAAAGGTTCACCAACCTTCGAGGCATGTAACAAATTTAAATTACATTTCGATCGCATGACCCTCTAATTCCACATAACTCGAATTATCCACACTCGAAAGATAATAGATCAAGTATCATTAGTATTTTCCATCGTATACCTGTTTCAGAATTTTACGTCCCCTCCCATTTTTTTCTATTTGCATTTTATTCGTTCAGAACTCCCCGCAGAGTATTGTCCGCAGTCACCGTCAGTGCACGGCTAAACTGTCGCCCATCCCGCTATTCACCGCGACCAATACCGTTCAATATAGAAGATTGCTGAAGACTCTCTCACCGACTGCGCGTTCACTGCTGTCAAGCAAAAGATACTTTCTGCTTTGATACTATGGCTAGGTGTTCTAAATTGCTTGTAGCAATATCCGGAATTCATCTTCCCTCCGAGACGAACATTTTCTTTTTCTGGTGCATGATCTTGATACGGTTGATGGTCTCGGAAATATCCTTCCTTGGGTAATATGTATATGGCATATGCCGGTATATGTAGAGTCTACGGATTACCATAGTGCATTCTTTCCAAGATTATTAAAGGTCCTGTTGGTTCTGTTGTGGTATACGTTGAGCATCGCAACACCGAGTCGAGCTACCGCCGGGTATGGCAGCCATGGAGCTCAAGTCATACGGCCCATAAAAATGATATACTATAACTCGTTCCATATGTCCCCGTCCAATCTCGTTGACTTTTTGCCTCTAACATTTACTGATGCTGCACATATGTATATAGTACATATACAAATACGTCGGACTTTTGTGTACCGCACAAGTAGTCCAGCGTGTTCATCATCTCCGTCTCTCTATCTCTCTCTTTCTCTCTTTCTGCCTTCGAAAACTGAAAAAAAACGAACAAGTTTTCAGGGAAATCAGAATTTTTGTCTAAAGTGTCCGTTGCGTCTCGCCCCTCTTTTCCGAAGAGAATTTTATTGAAAATCATGACGATAGAGGTGCCGATGTTCATTGTGGTATCTGATGGTGCTTGAATCAAAGTGCATTACATTCCTCCCGAGTACTAAACGTTTCCGGCTGACCTCGCGGTCCGAAGTGTTTCCACTCCAGATGGTTATTACCTGCACTCGCAATAACTCACTACCCGGGGAAAAACTCTCATCCGGCAGTGGCATAGTTAAAATGGTAGTGGCGAAAAGAAATTGACGGAAAATATCTGAAATGTGCTTTGGTAAATCCGTTAGGAATCTTAAGGCCTTACATACGTCCGCCGGTACCGAAAACGTACCAAAAGAAAAACTGTTTTTAGGAGGGATAGAAATAGAAATTGATAAAAAAATTCTTACACATTGTTTATTACTGTGTTAAGTTTGTAAAAAAATTTATTTCAATTTTTTTTTTTTTTAAATTACAACATGAAAAATCACATTTTTTGAAGCACTGTAAAAAAAAGTTGCTCCACGGTTGGCAGTATTTCTTCCTCAAATGTTGACGGATCTGCAAAATGTAAAGAAATTCTTGTAAAATAAGGTAGTAGTTATAGTCTGTCGAGCCGGATTTTTGAAATACGAAAAATTAAACAATTTACGGTAATTTAAAAAAAAATGTTAAGTTTGTGTCAAAAAAGTCACACTTTAATTGTTTTTATAAAATTTTCTAATTATAATTTAAAAAATCCGGCTCGACAGACTATAGAAAAAACAATTCCGAATATTAAAAAAAAAAATCATAAAAAAATATTAAAAACCGTACGAGTTATCATGCCGACCGTGTCAGAAAAAGTAGTTTTGAGAAAAACGCGTTTAAAGTTTCAAGCGCGTTTCGCTCGAAGTCGCGCGCGGCTGGAGCAAGAACTTTATGAATTTTTTTAATTTATTTAGTTAACTTACGTCTAATCTCCCATTCCAGCTTGATATTGTACGCCTTCCTTGTCAGTAAAAAATTGTTGTTGTTTATTTTTTTCTAATCGACGAATTGTTCTGGCCTCTTTTGTTGCTTTGGTAGCGTTGACTCGTTTTTTGTCCTTTCGTCGGGCAGTCACATTATCTACAATAACTTTTGAACTATGGGGAATTTTTACAATCAGCTTACACAGAAATACGCCTAAGACTATAAGGAATAATAATCTGTAAACAAAAAAAAATCGATTTTTTGAAATTCTCGACGTATGTAAGGCCTTAAGAGAGCTGGTCCTATGTGGTGAGAACACCGGGGTGAATGGAGGAGGTGACCCACCATCAGGAGACCAACTCTCACGGCTTTTTGATAAAAATTTACGACAAGGTTCCTGAGGTCATCGCGGTTTGTTCATTCTTCATAAATGGAGATACAATCATTAAAAATCGTTTTGAATCGAAAATAAGTTTTCTTGAAATACCCGCCGACATTTTTCGGCCAACGGGTTCCCCAGCGAAAATGTATTATCGATGAACGGTAAACTTGGTGATTGGTTCCTTGATCCGGTTAATCGGACAGAGAACCAACGGTAATGTGATCCACCATTAAATCGCTGACCCAGGTTGCATTGCTGTCGTCGGAATAAGGTATATGTATATAACCATATACATGCCAGGCAACAATCGCCCCGGGGGCGATCGTAGTCAAAGGAGATGACTACGATCGAAGTTCGCCGCGTCATTGCGAAGGTTCGTAAGGCAATTCGAATACTGCTTCTGGCATTTCGAAACTCTCCGCCACAAGTGACTGCTCGATAGACTCTAGGGACATTTCCCCGCCGGGACTAAACGAGTATTTTTTCTCGAACGACAACGATAGGATTCTATATGTCTCGAACCTCTGACCTATCCCAATGATTGCGAGAAGAAAAAGTTCTCGCTATTTTTGCAGCAATAGTTTTAATGCGATTCGACACGGACAGTCTCGATATCGATTCACTTCTACGAACATATCCATTCTATTCGTTGAAAAACTTCACTCGTACCGTTGACTATAAGAACCACCTTGAAGTGAGCCCGGTCGTTCATTCGTCACGATCAAACTCACAGATCGACGATGGCTCTGCGTTAGTATATGTAACAGAGACTCAAACTTTCTCGTCTTATTATCGTACTCACTACGTCGCGATTTGGACTTTTCAGGAACTTCTTTCTCAGGAAGGGCAAATAATGAAATATTTATCAGGGAATGTGAATTAATCCGTAGAGTCAATGAGATGTAATTCTCGACTTTGGTGTCCAGTCAATTTTCTTTTAATTACAAGTCGTCAAGATGCCGCTGGGTGTCTATTGACAATTTATAACTGTCAAGTCTCTTATTCATTCATCTTTGTCTTTTGGCGCTTTATCGAACGTACTTTTATTCCCGCTTTCCTCAAAATTCTCGTATTCCATCAACGGTTCCTTTAATCCAAAGTTGTCTTATTTATTAACGTTTCTCTCGTTTAGCTGGCGCTCCCTTATTTCTCTCACTTTTCTCCCTTCGCAATTTTCTCTTGTCAATCTCGTTTCTTTGGAACTTGGATGCTAAAGCTTTACGACAAGTTTCTCATCACGAATAGAGTAAATGCAAATCGTGAACCAGAGCGCTCGACGTGACAGTACCAGTGTCACCCCAGTTTCTTAAAGCACCACTAGGTGTAACTAACCTTCAGGGGATTTCTCCACGTGGCCATTTCATTATTCACATTCACGTTTTGTTGGTGGTACATCGCTCACTCTAGATGCATAAATACACGGGGTTGTTTGAAGTTTGCTTGTAGTCCGGAATCTCCAAACGTACTCTGTAGCTCTTTCGTGGTGCATGTACACGCTTCTCACCGTGATGAATTCCATGACGCTAAAGCAATGGCATACACGTTGGATGAAAGAGAATAGCCTCCGAAAAGATTTTTTAGACCAAGAATTCTTACATTGTTTTCATACTTTTTACTCTTTTGTGCCTTGAGGAATCTTTTTCTGAGAGTGTATACACATGGGGTTTTTTCCCTTGAAGCATCATGTGTGCTTGCCAACTATCCGGGCTGAGATAAGAAACACAGTCGTATATATACGGACAACGTTAACGTAGACGGTTATTCTTCAATCCTGACCTACTCACTTTGTTCATTGTTTTTTCTTCGTCCGGCTCGCTCGGTTTTCTTAACAGCAATTTCAGAAAAGGAAAATAACTTTTTTCGTTTCGTACATTGGATATTTAATTTCTTTCTTTCGTTTACGGCGGGACTTTTACCGCAATCCTTAGCCGTTGTTTGACGACGCGAGTTTCGTGGCCAGTTTTCTAGCCAAATAAAAAGCTTCTTGTTTCTGGTGCTGCGTTCTCAAAACTCTTACACGGTCGTTTGTTACTCGGGATTGAAATACCGAGCATACGACAAAAATTACCGTTGAATGTTTAAATGATGAATGGAGATCGTCGAATTATGACAATTTTTTCAAGAACAAAAATGGAATATCTGTTGCGCTAATTCGATGAACCATAATATTTTAGTTTAATTTTTAGGTCAAACTCGGTTGTCCGGCCGTCCGTCTGTCCTTCTGTTAACTCGAAATTCGGCATATGGCCAGGGTGAGATGTTTGGAAAATGTCCCTCGGGTAATTGTTTGAAAAAAATATTTTTTCGACAATTTGGAGGGGTCATAATGTGTGATCAGAAAGAAAAAAAAAATTCTGTCCCGGAGAGTGCCCCCCCCCCCCCCGCCCCTCACACCTTAAATTCGGAACGCCTGCATCGAAAATTCTGAAATCATTCTGATAAACGAAGGCATATGGGAAATTGAGAGAAAAACTATAGCGATGTCGAAATTTTCATTGGTTCTTGAGATATATGAAATTTACTGAAAATATCTAGTACGTAGCAATGGTGTCAATGGTAAACGACTTCACTTGAGGAGAAAGGTACCTCCGGTTCCCTTGCCACCAGGGAATGATTCTTGACATATGAAGTATGTTCACGCTTGACCGTTTTATTTTACCCGAACTCGTTTGAAATCAAATCACATATATTCGAGGGAAAATATAACGAGATGATATAAAATTACTGAAATTGCTGCATATAACAATCCGAAATTAAGAAAGAATCATCATACTAATAAATGTTTGTATGTGTGAAGTGTTGGATCAAAAGAGGATACTCCGGGTTCCTTGTAAAATTTTCAAAATTGGATAAACCCAACGCTTTTATCGTCAGCATTGCTCTTCTTCTCTCGTTACCCCTTCTCAATTCTTATCGCTATTCTCCGCGTGATATTTTCCGATCCTTTTGTGCACTTAGACTCTTAAGTATTCAAAACCACGAGACTAGAAGTTGTGTGGAAGACACACACGTTCCTCGGAGCCAGCGACCCTTATAAACCTCATAAAAGTACTCGGTAGTATAGCACCGGAATTGTTCTCCGCCACGATGCGATTAAACGGAGAGTGCTAGAATGCTGTAGTACACGTGAGAATTATTCATGCTTCGCAACCACAGTACCAGTGTATGTCGTGGCGCCTTAACTTGCTTTGGGAGTTAACGATACATCGTTAAGAATGCGTGTCGCTCTTCTATTTCATAGGGTAGAGAGGCGCGGTTGGGGCTAAAGGAGTATCCACGACCACATTATTGTGGACGTGTCTAGCCGTCCCTTCTCTACATATTAATCCTCTTTGCTACAATAACGATCTCACGTATGTCGTGACGCACGTTTATGACTGAGTCAATGTCAAACACAATGTTTGTTGCTCGTCCCTTTTCGACCGATCAACGAAAACTTTTTTCGCACATCAAATTGCCATTTTATTTTTCATATTTTTTCTTACGGCGCCGCACATTGTGTGATTGCGAGAGATAGTCATGAATAGTGGGAACTATAAGGGTTGATGAAAAATATGATGCACGCAAGAAAGTTTTCGTCGACATGCAAAAGTTTGTGAAACGTTTAATACTTTCGAATCGCTATTGGGTTGCTGCACGATCCAAAATGTAAAGCCCTTTGGATGATGTGGGTAGTCTGAAAAACAACGTACAGGATATTTTGGTTTTGAAACTTTTCAAACTCTCTTGGGCAAAAGCCTCCTCTTTGCGTATTTATACTTGACATTTTATTTCTCGACAATCGCGTGGATAGTTTGTACATAATCACTACAACGTTTTTCACAATCTAAGAAATCATCTCGCGATTTATTTGCTCCACGTGAGTTTGAACGGAAATTAGAATGCGTTCCGCGTAGAGGATTTTTACGGATTTTACAGTTGCCTCGTTGATAATTACGAACGCTACCCTTGACGGAAACAGCAAGGAACAGCAATTGGACGGTGAAAAATGGCAACATAAAGGGGCTTGAGATAGAAACAAGAATATTCAGAGGTTTTGGAAGTTCTACCAGTTACGTATCTCCCATTCGTTATACTGACTGTTCTGGAGTGTGGAGAAGAATAAAGGTTGGGGATGACAAGAAGAGCAAAACCGGACGTAAACCAAAGACGTGGCTGTGTGGCGTCTCATGTTTCGCCCGCACTGTCAGAAACAAATACCGAGAGACACCGCGTAGTCCGTTCATTTTTCTCTCTTTGTTCATTCTATATCACAATCATATACGACATGAAGAGACGTGACAAAAGAATCCAATGGCAAAATGTCTTCCGAGATGCATAGCGACCGCTTTTTAAAAATTATTTCACCGTAGAGTATAACGTGCATACGTATTCCTATCTCGCTTCAGCCAACTGGAACCTTCACTTTGAGAGTCAGCGTGTGCATTCGCTTGAGTTTCCCCTTTGAATTATATTTCAACGAATTTCTCATTCCTAGCTACTGTGCGATCTAAAGACAATCCGTTCTTATGGTCTCTGACGTAATTCGATGTTCTCTCGGCGCGTATCTAAATACATACAGAGACATGATCCTATCAATTCATATGTTTCCCCTAACACTCCATACAATGTCATATTTTACGCCCATCGATTCAAACACTAATATCCGAATTTCAAATTTGTCGACGCCATTTTGTAAGGGGCAAGAAATTACGGATGTGACAAATCATATCATCAATGATCCAGAGGTTTGGTACCACTGGATCATCGTTAAATATCGCGTTTCCTCATTTAGTACGAAACATCGACACCGGACGTGGTATCGTCACTTTTTCGCCCCCAACTGTCCTCTTCTGTTTATCAGTTTAATGGTCCCAAAACATTGAGACTATAATGTAACGACAGGCGTTGACATTTAAAGAAATATCGAAAACATTGTGGTTTCTATTCTTTTTCTTCTTTTTCGCACAAGTTCTGAATGTCTTTCATTAATTTCCAACTCGATACGTATAGTCAAGCAAGTCAAGCAAAATTCTCGTTGCCATGGTGCCCGGTGAGTTAACTTATAGTGCCGCGGAGATTATGGGAATTCGATAAACTCTCTTTTCCGATAATGACCAGTCACGACGCGTCAATTCATTTGGTGTCGTAAAATTTAAGCGATTCCCGACCTTTTTGTGGGCAGCCTGCACAACCGGTATTTCGCTCGTTCTAACGCGAATGGACGATCTCTTTATTACTCCTTTTTTTTTACCCTCGCGATATTTATAGTTGTATAAAATTGTAAGTGGTCGCTCATTAAGCCTCGAGTCCAAACCTCGGCACTAAGGTCTCGAATAAAAAGTCACATTGAACAATTCTCGACTCTTTTCCGGTAGATTTCTGCTTCGGTACTCCTCTTGAAATTTGGTTGGTAATGAAAATACATTTTTCAAATACCTGGATGCAACTCGTACGTCAGCTGATGACGATAGTCACTCTGACGTAACTTTACCTACCATACTATACTATATACATAAACATGGCTCTTTCAGTTTTTGCCGATTTTTTTTATTGTTAATTTAATTGGAATTGATGACTTTTTTTGATAGAGTTACCTTTAGTTCAGATTCACGCTATGACCATATTTACTTACGAAAGTTTATAGACAGGATATTTTTGTACTTAGGTATGGACTTTTGAATACATCGGAATACATACAGAGGAATGACTTTATTTCCCTAGATCTCTTTGAGATATTTTATGGGAAAAAAGTATTTCGTTGTTCTGACAAAATTAGGGAGGTACAACAAAATTTTCTACGTACTGCGACAAAATCTTTGATTAACCCCAATATATTTTTTTTATTTGTACGTTGCATCGGTCCACGTTACCATACATTTCCCGAAGAGACAATAGATTTTGCTTGTACGACTGAGCATTTTCACGATCGTCCTTAAATGTGAATTTAGTCGCTTCAACAAAACTATTTCTTTCTCGTCTTGCAGATATTTATTCAAGTCGCGGTAAATGATTTTTCCATTTAAATAAATATTCTCTAATTCCGATATACCTTGTCATTCAATAGTAAAAGATTTTATTGACATCGACTTTAATGCATGTAAATAAGTTGAAGCCACTTCTGTAGGCTGCATCAAAGAGTCTACTCGATCGCTCACACGAGGCCTCTCATGAAGGGTCGTTCGACGGAATCTTAAATTCATGAGTGTTGTAAAAGTAGATGAAAGTCATGTTTGAAGATACTCCACTATGTCGATAGTCAGTGCATGCGCACTTCCAATACTCGGCATGAATAGTTAAAACCTTTCAGTTCGCAATGCGACGTTTGTCCAAGTCTGTCGGGTATTACACTCGCGCACTACGGTCAATTCGAAGATTTCACGATAAATATTTGAAAAAGTCCTCGGTGTATTCACAAAACTCAATTTCCGATCGAATTCGATCATCCCTCGTATACAATCCGTGGTAATTATTAAATTAAAATTTCAAAAAAATGTTCAGTCATCGAGACGTTATAATTCTCTTTCCAATCCAACTTCCAATGCGCGTCTAAAAACCACACCACCAACCGAGCTATATGCAAATGAAGTTTAAACCTTCATTTTTATTTCTTTTGATTTAACAAAAAAAATGCTTTGTTGTCACTAATACACACTACAATCATTTAGTTCTCTATTTTTATTAAAAGGGAATTATATCAAACAAAAAGACATTGATATTTTGGGAAATAAAGTAGATTGATAGTTGTCTTTTTACGGCATCGATCGTGCATACATAATGTACAATAATGAGTGTTAAATTTTTGAATATTAATTTTTCCAAACAGTTACGAATCTGAATTTTGATTCGCTTTTGCGTTTTTTTTTCGTAAAAAAATAATCGACGACGTTGGTTCAATTTTTAACTCAGAAAAACACCTTTTCTTTTGTTGATGGATAATCCATTGACTCGTCACTATAGATGATTGTTAACGATCATTCTTGTAAAATGAATGTTACAAATGACGAAAATGTTTAAACCACATCGAGTAAGAACAATGAGTCTTTTTTTTTCCAGGAATTCTTTGGAAATTGTAGTCTTGGAAATAGGTGGAGCATCATCAAATGCTGTATCGACAAACTAAACGATGTATCGAAAATTAAATTTGCGCCAGTTGTGCGAATTTTTCAAACAAAAAAAATACGATGTTAATATATGAAAATTTACGTTTTCAAAATTTGGCACAAAACAACGCATCTAATTGATAATAAATCGCTACAGTTGTTTTTCAATAGTACGCATGCAGGTTATACCGTTATACATTACACCGTTAAACCCTATACCGTTTACCGTTATATCGAGAGAAGACAGGGAGAGAGAGAGACAGAGAGAGAGAGAGAGAGAGAGAGAGAGAGAGAGAGAGAGAGAGAGAGAGAGAGAGAGAGAGAGAGACAGACGATGCAGTGTCTATTAATGCCTTTGACAATATAGAGAATATCTCAGGATGTACAAGATACAGAGAATGTATACAGCCGACCGTATATAATTGTGGCACCATCGTCGAGCGACCGTTAGAAATTACATTGTCCTCTAATTCGCTTGAGGGGTGAATCAAAATTGTTCGCCACAGTATCACGGAACAATCGCGTAACGCATCACTTCACGATGTCAAATATAGTTTCTACATATTCCCTGTACATATACCCTTGGCTCTCGTTTCTGTAGTATATGAGAAACTCGCTAATAAGCTCGTCATGAATTTGTTTACCGTGAAGACAATAGAAGAGAATTTGATGAAGGCTTCTATGAAGTGACACGAGGAGGCTTCCCTCGGTCATTTTCAATATACAATACTTGTACAAGAACCAACAGGGATCACCGATGAAATTCTTTCGTCAAATTCTACCGTAATCGGCAAGCGGGATGACTAAAATATTGAAATATGCTTCAATATTAAAAATGTTGAAAATTCAATTCAACTGTTAAAAAAATAATTTTTACGTTTAATTTATTTCGTTGCAAAAAAAACCCGGTCAAACCCCCCTAGCGAAGCCGTTTATGCTGTTGACACCATTCCTAGGTAGTAGATATTTTTATTATATTTCAACTATCTTAAAAAATAATGACAAATTCGACATTGCTATAATTGTCCTTCAAACTTCCTATATGCCTGCATATATCAGAATTATTTCAGTATTAATGATGCATTAGTTTCGAAATTAAGAAGGGGGACGAAGGGAATAGTAACAAATCGTTTTAATTTTTTTTTTTAATGAAAATGCGTGCCCATGGTCCGGCAATGACGATAAGAGCAAGAAAAAGAAGGATTTTCTGCAGCCCTTAATAGTTGCACTTCGTTAGGTACCCTCGCTTACGAAGTTTCATATATACATACATACATATATATCTTTGCGGGAAATTTTCAGTTGCAGAACCGTTAGTTCGGAAAATATTCGATGAATCATTTTACCTTTTCCCATCTATGAAATACTCGGTTTAGATCCTCGTGATGGTTTATAAAGGACCACCGTAAATAGCAAGTTCGCGAAGTTTACACATTCACGAACATGTTAGCTCCGGACAAATATGGTCCGTCAGTTGAACACGATAAATGAGACTCCTCTATCACCACTCACCAATTTAACGTTATATTCATATTCACCAAATTGCACGAAGTTTATACTGAAAAGTTTTGAATGCTCGGTCGTGAAAAATACTTTAAAACGATCTCTAAATCGGTATCATCGATCGTCTATTTTTTCACTCCTGGCACCTTTTTCATTTCGCGCGAGAAAAAGTTTAACGAGTATATATAGGATTGTCTAGTTTATATACAGTCTTACAAGCACCATCGATTTATACCAGACACTTTGTCTTTCGTCCTATCGCGGACAAAACTTTCTACATGAATTGGGTATAACATGGAAGGATATTTAGTATTGAATTTCGAGAAAATCAATAAGGGCATTCTATATTTGTGGTATTTTCAATTTTTTCGAACAAAAACAAACAAAAATGCATTGAAAAATCAAGCAAACGTCACTCTTGTCAAATTAAGGGTGAGAAAAATGGTGCAAATTGAAACTTGCATATAATGCTCCATCATTCTTTTGCGCATCCACGAAGTTTCATTTAGCAATGAGATAGTCAAAATTGGGGAAAGCCTTGTGGAGGAAAATTTGTGAATATGCAAAAAATTATAAGGAAGCTATATACAAGTTTCAATTTGCAACCATTTTTTTAAACATTGGTGTACATTTTTCATGCATTCTTATACATTTCAGTCCGAATAAGAGTGGAATAATTCATGATACTTATGATACAATGATTATCAATTAATAATGACAATTTGTTATTTCAACTAACAAGGAAAGTACCCGAAATGTCCCCCTCCGATTTTGTTGAAACTCATGTATGTTATAGAGCATTAAAAACTGAGTGACACTTTTTTTTTTATCGGCGGAAAAACGGTTTCAAGGGGTGAAACCACCCCCTAAAGTTGCACAGGTTAAAGGGCGATTTTGCAGTTTCACATACAAGCAGTGCATCGATTTTGATGAAACAAAAACTAAAATGTTTCTTATGCGAAGGAATGAAGAACCCACCAGATAATGAAAGTAAAAATATTTTAAGGGGTCGAAACACCCGTGATCACATTTGAAATGACAAGGAGACAACTGGAATGTAAAAACTCAAATAGCGGTAGCTTCCTCCCTTAAAATTGTTTTCTTGTAGAAATACAAAATCGCGTGAACTTTAATTTTATTTCCGCTATAAAACAGCATAATTTTCATTCCGATCGATTCGTAAGTTTTCAATGTAGGGTGCAAGAAGTAGATGTTCGAGGGTGTTTCAACCCCTTTCAAATATTTTTTTTTTCATTATCTGGTGGGTTCTTCATTCCTTCGCATAAGAAACATTTTAATTTTAGTTTCATTAAAATCGATGCACTGCTTGTATGTGAAACTGCAAAAACGCTCTTTGACCTGTGCAACTTTAGGGGGGGGTTTCGCCCCTTGAAACCGTTTTCCGCCGATAAAAGAGATACGTGTCACTTAGCTTTTAATGCTCTATAACATACATGAGTTTCAACAAAATAGGAGGGGGACACCGGGTACTTTTCTTGTAAGAGTCGTGGAGTAACCTCCTTTCAAGACAACTCCATATAATTTGACAATTTCTATCTCTGTATCATAATGCTTGTTTACAAACGAAAATGACGAAAAATTAACTATGTAAATTAATTATGTAAAAATGACGAAATATTATTATTGTTAATTAATGATTAATATTATTGTAACAACTGATTGACATATTGCAAACATAAGTGTCGTAAGTATTATAAATTATTTCACAGTTTTTCGGGCACAAATTTATTTGAATGTACATCTTGTGAATAATTTTGCAAACGAAAGTTTTTTTCTTTTTTTTTCCTTAATTCTTACAACATTTTGTTTAAACGGCGAGTCTCTCGTCGAATTAAACGTAAATGTAAACAGTAGAGGACGGATGAAAAGATACAAGCGTGGGAAACACATACTCTTCCCTCCCCTCGTGGGAGAATAATATTACAATATCCCTCGTCTGACCTAATTTCTCGTTTATCCCTTGGCTGCGCCAAGGACCGATTTTGTGGCTAGTAGTGACGCAAACACTGGTAAGCAATCCGAAAGAAACTCGACTCTGATGATTAACGAAAATTCTTTTTTTTTTTCTTCTCACACTCTGTCGCGCTTGCTGGACATTTTTCGCTGGTTGAACTAAAATTCTCGACTTCTGCGAAACGACGTTGTCCGTTGCTGTTCAATGTCACGTGAAAAGGGCCGCGCGTGTCAACGCTGAAGTATAAGTTTAACGGACGCGACATTCAACCAAGCCGGAATAGGACTTTTTCGCATTTTGCCTGTGTTCCATTCCACCCCCCCCCCCCCCCCCCCCACCGAAAAGACCGCCGAAAATTGGGTGGTATGAGAGGATGGTACGAATTAGCAACCTGTCCGTTCTGTGATAGATAGACCCGCAGGCATTCTCGACTCTCGGTTATTTTTATAACAGAGAGTTGTGGATAACCGTGGTTACGCCAGCTATGATGTGAAAATGTATGCCAAGTTCTCGAAGTAGACGGAAGGAGCAGAGTGTTTGGAATAAAAAATGGTACAAATTGGAGCTTGGAAATGGTTTCATCGCAATTTTCCAACATTCGTAAAGAAACATTTCTTTTATGAATAAATACTTTTCACCGAAAATAATAGTAACGAGGAAACAATTTGAAATTTTCAGTTCTAACCTCGTTGCCCCCTTTTTCTGACTGTATATACATATATGTATATCTTGAGGTTTAGTCAATTTTGTACGTATCGATTAATTTCGAAAAATTTTACACTTCGTACAATTATGTCCAAACTTGTAAAAACCCATTGAACGATCTACTAATATGATACCAGTTCCAGCATTAAGATTTAATTTAACATGATATTGGGACTAATTATGAATATTTATTGTGAGAAAAATGGAGAAGTAATATGCTGTTTCGAATATACGAACGATTTGGTATTTGCGAGGTGTATTAAAATCTCAAAAAAAATTTTTATTCGTAACTATCGTTGGAAACATTCTTTTGGAATATCATTTTGTATGGTTTTCCATTCGAATCGTGTCCTAAATCGTTGCTTCGAAGTAATTTTGAACTAGTACAATTTACAAATGGAATATAAACCCGTCAAGCTGTATGCAAAGGTATTTTTTTTCTTTTACAAACTGACGAATACGTACTATAAAGTTATTTTTTATGCCTCCCGGCGAATAAATCTATGCTATTCTTTGCGTTGAAATTTATCGTCTAATATTTAGAGTGCCGGAAAAAGAACTTTGCGTTTTAACATTCATAGATTATGTATGTATACAATTTTGTTCTCCATCTCTACGGTTAGGAGAATAACACCCGGAAATGGATGGCATTGTGTGTCTGTGCCTTTTCGAAAATAAACGGAGAAGAGAACCCAATTGATTAAATAAGTGGTGCACGAGCGATGAGAAATCTCTGAATTATGGGGAACGAAATGGTTCGAGCTAGCATTGTACGCTATATATGCGGGAGGGATTGTAGACGGAGGCTTCTGCATCGGAATCATCAGTCACCAACTCTGTTATAATAGATTTCCGGTTTTGCGATGGTAGCAAATGCCATTCACGTTTCGAGAATTAATAAAACGTGACCGAAATATATACAATATATTCTCTCGTTTCATATTATTATTTCGCTGGAACCGTAGGAGAATGGGACAATGCAATAAATTTCGCAGTTAACCTTTTTCCCGGAAGTTTCTGATCTTCCGATTATTTGAAGCGTATGATATAAGTGGAGTATTCCGTGCGATTCGAAACGTTTTTTTTTCTTTTTGCACAAGAGATCTTTTAACGAAGTCATTAAAATTGCAAACGGTAGTTCGAAGAAAATTGAAAAAAAATACAACAAGAGCAAAATATTTTCGAAGAATTTTTCTCTTCATTTCGTTTTGCTCCGTTAAATGTAAATGTATAGATGTCATAGCAATTTTGGGGATGAACGAAACTTTTTTTTTCTCACTTGTCTGAGACGTAACCTTCATCGTTTTAAGGAGCAACGGAATAAGTCGGTTTACCCAGCAGATAGGTAATTGGGGAGGGTCTAATATCGCCGGAGGCAACGTTTTTTTTTCTCTTTCATGAAAGACCTTCCGCCGTGAATAAACTTCGTACCGGAGCTTAAAGCGGACCTACCCATATACTATTATTCTCTATGTGCTGAAGGGACTGGTCAGCTATTTAATAAAAAAAATATCAAAGTTTTCCCTATAATTCTACGATGTAGCCGTTTGGAATTTAATTTTTGCTCGAACCCTCTAACAACAAGAATCTGTTATCGAATTGTTGATAGAAAAAAATTGTTTGGCCTTGTTTATTATTAATTATTTTATATAAGTGACCTGAAGAATTTGTAGCGCAGGTGTTTACTCTTTACTCCGAAATGTGAATGATTATTTTACATTCGCATTTCATGAAAGAAAAAATAAAATCTTTAAAGACAAATGTAACGAAGATAAAGTAACGATCGTTTACTCTATGCGTTACTCGTTTTTAATTTTTATGATTTTTTTTCTTCATCGCATGCACTAATGGAAGATGTATCATTTACATGATGGAGTGCACAGTTACCGGAGGTCGCTTATACAAAATAATTGATAATAAACAAATTATAAATAAAACAAATAAAGTATGCTACTTTTCCAAATAACGAGAGGTGGTCATTTATAATAATATGTTGTAGAATAAAATTACTGAAATTATCCGATCTGATAAATCGAGTTTATTACTCCAGAAACGATATAATTATGGTAAAATATATGGTACACTTGACAAACGAAGTAACCACGGTCGTTCGCAATTTGCACGTTCGCATCGTAAAATTTTTTTAATCAGCTATCACCGTAGTAGTCTGATGTTCCACGGGAAAAAAAAAACAAACGGCCATGGTTAAAATCAAACGCTCCGGGGGTTTCTCGATGAAGTGTTGCAGCGATATACATAATTAAAAAAAAATGAACGTTTAACGACTTTCAGACGTGTGCGACGACGTGCATTGTTAAACTTTTGCGAAAATTTCGCTCAGGACTTTTTCGTTTATCATTCATAATGCCTTGGGAGCTACAGTGGATCCGTATCAAATATATATGTATATATACGTTCATTCGATCTCATAAGAGGCTGAACTAAAAAAAACAATCTACTTTTTTTATCTTTTTAATTTTACGAGCAAACGGCTGCCCTTATCGTGAAATTTTTTTTATTAATATATTTATATTATCAAATGAGTTCGTTCTTTATAGTCCGTACAGTGGAGCACTTTTCATACAAAGATTTTCCACACAAGCATCAAGTACCGTTCGCTATCGAGTTTTTCGAAAAATCGCTATGGGCCTTTGTTAAGACTTAAGCTCGTGCAAATTTTGGGCTATCCAGGGTCAAAAGTTCCCTAGATGAATTAGACAACATAGAAGGATATTTTGTGTTCAGTGGAAATTGATATGAGGATCCTATATTTATGGCATTTTCAATTTTTCGAAAAATACATTCGAAAACAAGCAAACCACACCACTATCAATGTTAAGGGGTGAAAAATTATGCATATTGAAACTTGCATAATTTTTGCGTATGATGAGGAAACAATTTGGAAGTTTAAATTGGTACTGTGTAAAAAAAATCTGCCAAACTTTCAACATGATTGTGGGATCAGGTGTTTCTTAATTCATTTATATATTATATTTAGAAGACCACTTTACGACGTTGAATATGTAATGTGTAGTACCCCCCCCCCCCCCCCCCCCCCCGGCGACATTCATTTCGCAAAACACGATTGGTCTAAAGAGGGAAACGTACGGACCGCAGAGCGTACAATACAGGGTAGGTGGCAGTAAGTTTTTAGCTAAAGGTTGTGGAAGAGGGAGAACTCGTGAACGCCCAGCCGCCTTGCTGTTGAGAGCACTAGCCAAGAGTGACGAAAGCACAAGTCCAACCCCGACTTTGCTTCGAGGGGGGCTAAAACACTTTCGTAATTCCGCGACCCCTCCGGAAGAGTTGGTCTGTATTAACGTCAGAAACGGTGGGTCACCGATTCAACCCTCCTCTCCGTATGACACAAGCAACCCGAAACCTACAACTATATACTACGACTTCCACAAAGAGGAAAGTTTATTTTTTATTTTTTTTCACCGATATATAACGAAAACAAAAAGTTGACATCGCCGATTTTGTGAAGTGACAGAGCTACTAAATATATATCTCTATATTATATAAATATATCGCCGCCGCCGCCGTGTACAAGAGTTGAGGAGGTCAGCTTCACCCAACGGGTTAGGGTTGCCCCGTTTGGTGAAGCTGACCGATTTCCCTTTACCCCAAGGGGAAAACGGTCAGCTTCAGCAAACGGGAAAGACCTTGCCGTTTGGCGAAGCTGACCCACATATAATAATAACAATAATAATAATAATAATAATAATAATAGGGAATAGCCCGAGGGGGGGGGGGGGGGTACGCCGAATGGAATAGCCCGAGGGGCGGGGGGGGTACGCCGAATGGAATGGCCCGAGGGGGGGTTGGCGCGCGAAGCTCGCAAGGGGGGCAGAGCCCCCCTAGTATATATATATATATATAGATTCTGGTAGTTTCGATTTATCGACGATTAATTGGCGAATACAGTGAGAAACAAAAGTTGTAAATTCGTTGTTGGGGATTGTCGGTACATCGTAGTACGATTAACATTGGGAAAAAAATTCGTGCTGTTCGAGATATTAAGAACATTTTCGAGCACAAGCCTTTCATAACAATCATGAAGAAACACTAATATATGAGTGAAAAACAAATTTATTTAACGTTTGCGAAAAAAAAATAAACAATCGCTGATTTCTAGCGATTTTCCGAGAAATCATAAAAGACGATTTATCTCGAAAACCATGAGACTTTTAGCTACGGTCATATTTGTTTTTTCCGATAGGTCCGGAGCCAATCTAATCCCCGTGTCACTCTGACGTGCTAGTTTTGGGTCACCCTGTATATACATTTCCTGGTACTTTGGCGAATATTATTGATTCGGCAGAAGCCCAGAATAATGTCGCGAAACTCTATAAACAAATATTTTTTTCTCATTTACGTTATATTTTCAGTATACATACTGCACTGTTTGCATCGTATTTTTGTGTTGTACCAATTTGAATACACAAACACACACACACATGCACACCGATCGTCTTATTGTTTAAAAAGAAACACCTATAATTCGTTTCATGAACAATGCACATGGCCCAACGATTTTTACCTTTCCGCACGACCAGAGAAATCTAGTAATACTCGGTGAAACGATATATCTTCCTTGCGAATATATCACTTGCGAATAAAACTAGATATATTGTATATAAAGTTTCTCCGATCGTTGAACACGTAGGTCGTAACTCCAATATCTATTCGGTGCGCTTATCGGGCATGAACGAAGAAACACACGCGCCCCAACGAGACTAGACTAAAAATCATATCTATATATATTAATATGTATATATAGGCAACAAAGATTCAAAATGTTCGTATATGTGTTATGTGAGAATAAGAGAAAAATTATGTGGCCGTTAATAATGTTCACGCGACGTAATTTTTACGTTACGAACCTTACGAAATTTTCGTCGATATTTGTTTTGTTCTAGTATTTTTTTTTGGTAATTGTATTTTCTTTTTTTAGTACACGTCATCAAGTTTGGGTACTAATGTAGAATTTTGCAAAATTATGCGGAAAATGGTTCACGCGTTTGATTATAATTAGCCGGCAAATAAACGTTCGTAGCTAAAATGCTAGTATCATACTTCGTTCAAATTTAAATCTCAAAATGACTCTCATACAATCTGCAAGCGGTTTTCGGTCTGAAACCGACATTCACTTCTATTGACCAACTAGCAAAAAATCCTCGCCGAACTACCTCGCACACCAGTTGCGTGAAGTTTATCGAGTGGCTTGTCGGGTTATCCCCGAGAAAATGGGGCAATAGCGAACGCCCCAAGGGCAAACATCAGTTTTTCCAATACAAATGTCCCGGAGCGAGAAAATGACAAATTTATAAGCTTCTTGTGTATAATGGTCAGTGCAGTTGGGGACATGAACGGGAAATTATCTTATGTTCGTATTAAACGAAAAATAGGACACAGGTTTGAATGTTGCTCCTACCTGTGAATAATCGTGAACATGGAGGTACTGACAAATGAGCAAATCGCCGTAACATGTATAACATTTCGCAATAACATCGTACTGCTCGATATGTTCAACAGTAATACTTATCAACGAATTCGGCAACGTCTAAATTGTCCGAAATCAAACGTTAATTAACGACGAGTTCATTCATAAACTTTATTCTTGATAAAAATCGCTTCCGGTGTACATAAAAATTGTGGTGGGGATCCAGCTGGATTCCCGTAGTTATCACTGTCCACAATTAGGATAAACCACAAAAAGGCTCTTAAGTCTCATTACACTTGACTCGTATGACCGGCCTGGTTACTTCATTTATGATTTGTAAGCCGTCAATCCAATATGTATAGAAATATGCCGTAAACCTTGAAGTGTATCATATATAAGAAATGTCTGGCTAATTTTGTGTGGCTTACAAATCGGTACAGCCGTCTCCTGAGACGACCTCCAATTGAATTAATTTTCATTCCAATTTTCTTATCCTTCGTTATTAGATATCCGAGGCGGCGAACGAAAATTAACTTCCACCGGGCCCCATATATCCTCCTTGGTGGTCATGATTAACGAGCTCATTTCCCCGCGGAATTTCCCCTGTTCCTAATTTCGTGAATTAACGCTCGAACGATTGTGTTACACAACTCATTGTATATTTTCTACCCGATGATGTGTTGCGATATAGTTATTGATATATATATATATATTTCATTCTTCGGATTCGCAGATGATACAATTTTTTCAGCGATTCGATTAACGTATACGTTCTCGGGGTAAAAATGGGAGAGGGAATTGAAACTCAACAAAACCATTCTATATTGAGGGTATTTTGCATTTAAAAAAAAATCCATCAAAAATCAGGCAAACGTCAAACTATCGAGTTAAGAGAGAGAAAAATGGTGCAAATTAAAATGTATGCATATTTTGCTTGCCGATCATTTTTCCAAATACACAAAGTTTCCTCTGTACAAGGGAGTCAAAGTTGAAAAAGTCTCTTGCTCATAAAGGAAAATTTGTGCAATTGCGCAATTGCTTTCTCGTTACTTTTCTGCATTCACAAATTTTCCTTTATGAGCAAGAGGCTTTTTCAATTTTGGCTCCCTTGTACAGCGAACACTTTGTGTATGTGAAAAAATGATCGACAAGCAAAATATGCATACGTTTGAATTTCCACCAATTTTCACGTCTCTTAATTCGATAGTGTGAAGTTTGCTTGATATATAATGTATTTTTTGAAAAATGCAAAATACCCTCAATATAGAATTGTTTTGTCGATTTTCTCTGAATTCAATGCCACATATCCTTCTACGATGCCCAATTAATGTAAGAAGTTTTGATCCTGTAGCTCAAAAATTGCACGAGCTTAAAGTCTCAACAATTATCTGTAGCGATTTTTCGAAAAATTCAAAAATTCCTAAATGTAGAACACCTCGATCGATTTTTCGCAAAATTCGACAGCGAACACTATTTGATTATGATATTTTTTGATGGAATCGTGGAAGAGATAATCGGTGAGACGCGGGTCGGACAGATATTTTGCGAGAGCAGCAGTTCGATGTACATGTGTATGTATAGACAGGAATGAGAAGAAGGGGAATCGCGATCGTCCGCAACGAGAGGATAGACGGGAGAAAACTCAATTTCAGATCCCACATGCCCCTCGGTTTTCGCTTACGAAACATCGTGTGAAATATATTTATATGTATATGCCTGTATACATGTATATAACTATATATATATATATATATGTGTGTATGTAATTGGTAACATTCCACGGGTATGTACGCTTGGAGACTCGTGTGTGCGTTATATGCCGCTCATCGGTGCTCCATCCATGTACCGTACGCGTATATATACGGGACGTGGAGGATTAAACTTGGAGATTGCCCATATACATCACAAGCCCCCTCGGAGTGCGTAACATTCCCTACGCAGCATCTGATTGGTGATATATAGATATATTAGATAAAAGGGCGTATCAAGTGTGATTTAAGCACAAACTTGACTCCCATCTGGCGTTGGGTCATTGTCATCTCGCGTGAACGACACGATACGATTCCATACTATTTATTGAGGTTTTAACGATGTAACACACGTAATCGCCAATCTCGTGGAGAATCTAAACTACAATATCCGTATTACCTCTCTGGGGCCCTTGCGGACGGATGAATTTTTCGAAATATCGAAAAAAAGTGCTAAGTTTCTTGCTCCTTGTTAGGATTTCTCCTCGTGGATTAAAATTTACAATTAGAACGCTCGTTATGATGCTTAGAAGCGCTGTTGAGTGGCCCTCGTAATCGTACAAGACGTTATAACTCGAAGTCCAAAATGATGTAGTTTGTAGTTGGTGGATATAGTTAACGGGTTCAAGGAGTTAAGCACCAAAATGTTATTGGGCAACACCATCACTTTGATTATGTAACATCCAAACTCGTTGAACCTGTTAACTATATCCGTCAATTATATAATTTTGGCCCGACAACAGTGGACGCGCCGGTCGGTGCCCGACTCTGACGATCACCCAAGTTAAACAGCTTTATCCTCGGTCAGTACTTGGGTGGGTGACCGCTGAGCCGTGCACTGGCTGTCTCGCAGACTGTTGAGCGGGAGGCAGTTTTATTGAATTTATGATGTAGTAAATACAACTGAAACTCAGTGAAAACAAAGCCCTCTTGTATCGAAACAGGTTTTCCGCAGTTTCTCTGCGTCCATGGCAAATGCGATACATTGCAGCTAAGACGTCTGCGGGCGCAATGAAAGTTAGATTAGCTTAGCGAAATGCGGGTGGAGTGTGATAGGGAGAAAAATTTTTAAAAAATGGAATTGGAAAGGGTCATACGTAAAAACCCGGAAGGGTCTACGTTGGAACAAAGGAAAATATATAAGATTGGATTTCGAGTTAAATAAATAATGTATACGGTATTTATTTGAGCACCATCTATAAATTTCATTAAGATATATTGACAATCTGAAAGATTATTATTTTTTTATGTGAAAAAAGTAATTTTTTATATTTTTCTTTGCTTCACGATCAATATTTAATAGAAAAATGACTTCTACTAAAGTTTTACAATGTTTCAAAAATGTTCAGTAATTTTTGCTTTTCGGAAACTACGATTGGTCCGGGCGCGGCAGCCAAACTTGCTGGTGGTATTTGACCCCACGTGTGATCGTTATGAAACTTGACTGAAGTATGACCGTTAAGGGTTAAATAATCGATATCAGAAGTATATACGACGCCATAAATGTTAAATTAATTATAAAACAACCATTATTCCAATATTTTCTAATAAATTTTGAAAAAAAAAACGTAATTTCTCTCACGATGATAATTAATCATTATTTCGTACAAAAGTGATTTTGAAAGCTTTTTTTTTCAGTTAGTCTCGTTGCCGCTGTAGATTGTGAGTATATGTATATTAGGGTGGCCCTTAATATGGGTAAAAAAAAAATTGATCGCGCCGCCCTTCAAAGCGGTTCCGAATACTAAAAAAAAAACCTACGCGAAGCGCCAGCTATGTCCGTTAAGAGGAAGACGTGCCTGTGTAAGAATAGCACTATAGCGACCACAGAGGATAGACTATAGTTAGAGAGGCCGCTATAGTCACGTTTCCCCCGGATAAAGGCCCAAAGAAAATCATGTCAAATATCATGGATTATCATTATAATCGGAATACTGGCGATTAGATTCACGAGCTTCGTCTCGCACTCTCCCAGCGACCGCGAACTGTAGCGGTTCTATATCTATTGTGCGTCGATTACATTGTACGAGACAAATGTCTGTCTCTATATCCACCCATGTATCAGGAGTTGAACCTGTAATATACTTGTCGGGAATAACGCGTGCAAAGAAGTGTTAATGTTAAGTATCGACTGCATATCAAGCGAATTATTCTGGGAGAGGTAAGATCCGCAAATTTATGATTATATCAAGAATAATAATGAGAGATAAATTATGATCACCAGTATTTCCGATATTTAGTGTTTTCGAGAGAGCCTGTTAAAGAACAAAATAAAAAAAGGAATCGTTCGAGGATCAAGTGACGCAACGCCCTCGAAATAAAAAAAGATAAGCGAAAGAATTTTCTATGTTAAATATATGTTCATGTGAATGTGTGAGTTAATGATGTATGTATATCACGGCACCTTCAAATTATAACGAATTTTAAACGATATCGAGTCTCCAAAATTAATAATAAAAATAAATAAAATTTACAATCAAATATTACTAATTTCAAACAAACAACAAACAGAAAAATAAATTATAAAAGAAATAACAAAAATTGTCGTTATTTCCCCAAAAAATAATCATAATAATTTTAATAAAGAAAAGAAATTATTACACCTGTAAGCATGAGCTTAAATTTAAATATCAATTTTTCTTCATGATTGGAGAAATTTTGATTTTTCTAATCTAGTTTGTGTCAATTTTTTTTTTTAACTTTCCGAAGCTATTGTATATTGGTATTCAATATACAGATCAAATAATATGGTCCTCCATACTAGATTTGATAAGCGTTCAGGTCTGCCGTCCTATTATGTTGAAACAATGGTTTGATTTAGCTGCTGTCAAACGTTTTGAATCATATTAAAATCAAACGTTAAATTTGCATCTTGTCAGAAAAATCTATTAAGTAAGAAGGATATAAATTCACGATAAACCATTCACATTGAACTTTCGGATCGGCCAGAATTGTTTTTTTTTTTCAATTTTGTAAGAAATATTCCTTGTGTGCTGAGATGCAAACATATTAATATTTCACTGAGATCAGACTTCCAGTGATGTGGATAAAAAATATATTTGAAAATTACTTTCGCAAAAATGCATAAGGACATTTTAAATTTGGCAGGATTTTAAACTTGGCGAGCTTGTTCGTTTTATTGAAAACAAAGAAATTATTTATTCGCACAAGTCATCCAATTGGTCGGAAAAAATATTATATTTTTAAAAACAATTCGGTTTATCGTGAATTTATATCCGTCTTACTTAATAGATTTTTCTCACAAGATGCAAATTTAACGTTTGATTTTGACATGATTAAAAACGTTTGACAGCAGCTAAATCAAACCATTGTTCCAAAATAATAGGATGGCAGACCTGAACGCTCATCAAATCTAGTATGGAGGACCATATTATTTGATCTATATATTGAATACCAATATACAATAGCTTCGGAAAGATTTTAAAAAATTGACACATAAACTAGATTAAAAAAATCAAAATTTCTCCAATCATGAAAAATTGATATTTAAATTTAAGTTCATGCTTACAGGCACGTCTTCCTCTTACCGGACATAGTTGGGGCTTAGCGTAGATTTTTTTTTTTAGTATTCGGAACCGCTTTGAAGGGCGGCGCAATCAATTTTTTTTTTGACCCATATTAAGGGCCACCCTAATGTATATACACACAAGTGACTTTCGATGATTGACGACAAAACACCAATTATCCTCGGTACCGTCTCTTTGAGTCTCGTATCTCAACCGCAGTAAAGATGTTTTCTTCTCCTCGTCGGCATTATGCACCCTCATTAGCTCCGTTCTATCATTTTGCAGTTCGGTAATTCCGTTCCAAAAACTCTTCGCTTTGTACACGAATGACGTGTTTTTAACATGCAGTCGAGCATAAGTAATTCGTAAAACTCGACCGCGCACCGTATAAAGCCAACAATTGAAAAATAAGACAATAACTCTCTCGTTAAAAGTTCGAACGTTCGCGCTCGATATTAATATCTTTCGTCTCTAATGACACTTTCGAAAAATCGTCCAGGAGTCATTATCTATCGAATAGCATTTTATTACAAATAATTGTATATAGTCTACGAAGTAAAACGATTCATGACGGTTTATATATCATCATCGCGAACAATTAAAAATCGTATTTTAACGGGGCCTTGTATAGACATTTTATAATAAACAACATCAATCAATTCAATAATTTGATGAAGAAAATAAAATCCTATGACGAAAGAATCGCGTGTGGAGAAAAAAAATTGATTCATTCGCCGATTTGTACGTTACGCGAATTGTTGAGTGGCGAATGAGCTTTGAATACCCCGTGCCAGGCGTTCCTGCGAACAATGATGATGGTTGCACAATTTACTCGAACATTTCTGGAATGTACATTGTCTTTACGACCGTCAGCTCGAAGTTGAATTATTTTGTGCGAGTGAATATAATCCATTTCAGCAGGATCAAACTATGCCAGGCAGCTCTTTACGGCCGTTTGCACTCATGCAGACACTATGAACGTACAATATATACGTCGATACCATCCAGCTGGCATTTGTGATGTATATTGTTATTTATCAACCGAATCGACAAAATTTTCGTATACCATATAAACCTCAAAAAACGAAATCAACTTTTTCTCTGAGTTTACACAACTATATATCGATAGAATTCACGATTTGTAGGGTACGCCACCTGTGACCAACAAATCATACATATCCAATTGCATTTTCCGCATTGATATTAATTGCCGACCACAAAACCATTGATTATTAAACGTACGAGTTTAAACGAGATAAATATCGTTTATGCGTTTTTGTGGTATTAATCACTCTTCGACCCGGATACATCTTTATCTCTCCCCCACGCGGATTTTTATCGGATAATTTAATTAAAAATATTCCTTTCGTATATATACGATGAGTAATTAATCTTCGTGCTCTCTCTCTGTGTGGGTTAAATGAATATTGGCGAAATTATCAAAACGTGGAAGCTAGTGGTAATTAAAGAGTAAATTCATCGTATTTTTTTTCTTTTATCATCGCCCCGGTATTAGCCGACTAATTAATTCTGCGGGTAATTAAGTAGGTAAGAGGCTTTTGAAGAAAATTTTGTTTACGATATTAAAACATTGAGAGGATCAACTGTGATGCTATTACGGGGTGGCCAACTGTATGAAATTATTAACGTTACCTCTACGATAGTTGGCCATCTGCTAATAACGTTGCAATAAGAAAATTATTAAATAATCAAAATAAATGTTGGTCTTATGTACTTTAATGCAAACTGCAATTATAATTAAACGAAGTACACGAATTACGAACAGTGTGTAGCAAGCTCAATATTGAAATTTCAATGCGTTCATTAACCAACATATAAAGTAATTGTATACATCGAAAATAATTGATATGTACGCGATCTATAACTGCATTTTATTTCAGTCTGATGAAATTAATTTACGAATTTATTTTCATATATTTCCCTAACATTTTTTATTTTTAATTCGTTATTTGAAATTCACTATTCGTCAACTGGCTAATGTCCATTCATTATCGGCAAATAGTGCCTTCGGCGGATGAATTTCTATTTCCGTTATTCAAGTTTAACTTAATTAACTACATTGAAATCGAGAAAATATCACATATAGATAATCTATAATTGCGAGTATTCAAGTACCTGCATCGAGAAATAAAATTCTGTTTAATGGACTACAATGGCATTCACGGATGTTTGAACGAATTTTCCCTTGGTACAACGGCAGTTTTTAATTATTCCAAAAGTATTTTCATTCATTGATACGAACGTATGTTGAAATAATAAAAAAATATTTTGTTGCACCGACTAAAAGTTTGTTCGAACGCGCGTGAACACAAATTTTTAAGTATTGTACAATATTTGTTTTGTCAGTGACAATTATCCTAAGTGAAACACTTTTTTTATCTGTCACTGACGATAATTTCTCCTCGTCGCCAAACCCTTCAACGGAGTCTCGATTCGTATGATAAACAAATTGACTTGCAGTTTTATGGGATAATGGTGATCGGGTGATCCGGAAATAGCGGTTTAATGGAGACATGATGATACCGGTAAAATCAGAGAGTTAAGGTAATAGTCTGGTAACTTAAGCTGATTTTCATGTCTTTTTTGGAGGGCGTTTTTTTGTAGGAAAATAAAAAAGAATCGTTTTGGATATTTAGGATGTTTTTATTTACATATTAAAGATACAAAAAAAAATTTTGTTGATAAAATGTAATAGTTTATTATTATTATTATTATTATTGATCGAAGTTGGCACCTCCAAAAAAAAGCACGTGGGTGGCCCCGGTGATTTTGGCTCTTGATGTTATCTGAAATCAAAAATTCTTAATAATTCTTAATTTATAGACTTGACATTCTGGTCGGAACTACTGAAGTTAAATTTCATGGATAAATTACAAAATGGCGAACTTTGGAAAAAAACGTCCTTTTCCATTTTGTTATTTATCCCTGAAATTTAACTTCGGTAGTTCCGACCAGAATGACATGTTTATAAATTAAGAATTATCAAGAATTTTTGATTTCAGATAACATCAAGAGCCAAAATCACCGGGGCCACCCACGCGCTTTTTTTTCGAGGTGCCAACTTCGGTCAACAATAATAATAATAAACTATTAAATTTAAAAAAAAAAAAATTTTTTGTATCTTTAACATGTGAATAAAAACATCCTAAATATTCAAAACGATTTATTTTTATTTTTCTACAAAAAAACGCCCTCCAAAAAAGACATGAAAATCGTTTTAAGTTACCAGACTACTACCTTAAACGAAATATTGTACAAAAAAAAGTAAACGTCCGACCGACATAACTTTGTATTTGAAAACGCTGCCAATATGACCAATGAAATTGTGAGAAGGCAACAAAAAAAGTCTCGAGTAATGCGGACAAATGAATAAATAGCAAGGAATTTTGTGAACGAGAGAGAGATGAGAAGTCTTCAGATGTTTTCCCGCGATTCCTTCACACGTCTTCTCTCGCGGTTGTTGGCTTTGGAAAATCGTTGTTATCACGTACAAGACGCGACGGCACACAGAGACCGGTTATCTCTCACGTTTATCGAAAAAAGAAAGAAGAAAAAAAATAAAATGTTAGGAAAGAACGACCAATCGGTTGTGATAAAAGGAGAAAACGATTGTAGTTACGAGTCTTCGAAGGATGTATAGATAACAAAAAAAAACCTTCCACCCAAGTGGATATGTTATCTGTGACAGACTAATGGCCTACCTATTTATGCAGACGCTCGAGAGACCTGCCACCCACGCTCGCCGACAACTTTGTACGAAATAGTCTGAAGGGAGAAATGCGAGAGAGAGAAATCCGAAAAGCGTTCGAACGCCTGATTTTTACAAGTTTCGAGAAAGGATAATTGAGTCTGAGTTTGGGGCAGTAGATACGTGCCCTTAAAGATCAGACAAAAGGGCAATCTCGAAAAATTTTTCTCGTTTTCTTACAGGCTCTCGGGCTCGGTACCGGGCGTTTATATCTGTAACAGAAGTACCAGTAATATTGATAATAATAATAATAATAATAATAATAATAATAATAATAATAATAATAATAATAATAATAATAATAATAATAATTTTAAATGGCTACAGCAAAGTGACAATCAAACAGAATTATGGAAATGCCAAAATAACGTCCGTCATTCATGATGTCCTCGTTGAAAAACCGGAAATATCTACCCGATGTCACGAAACATTTGAGAAAATGTATGGAATTTTTTTGCCCTTATCGATAACTCGGTTCAAGCACGAAAATTCCTAGTGACGAACATATTCACGTGACTATAACTGCAGTTGGAGTTTCATTACAGGATTCCTGACGTCGCAGCGTGGGAACGCGGAAGTTCAGTGTACGTGCGAGGTCTTTGTTTTTGTCTCTCGCCTTACTCCCCTTCTCACCCTCTTTTGTCTCTCGCACCCTCTCTCGGTACATGTACTACTGCGCGTTACCGCTCCAACGTCCAATTTCGTATCGAACAAGACATTAAAGTTCGGTCCAGTTTCCCCTCACCCTCTTCCATTACCACAGAGATCCGAAATCTTTGTACGGATAAAAATGTGTCGATATAAAGCCGGCCTCGGAATCGTTCCGATGAGGCAGGGGTGGTCGCTCTTCATCCAGAATATAAATCCTGTGCACTCCAAATAGCAGAGATAGCTCGCAATAGTGCAATTTTCAGCAAGACTATTCATAGCACCGAACCCATCTATACCGTGTGCACTATAGAACAAAGTATCGATTATTATAATCAATACTGTATGTATATATATCGTTTCCGATTTAATCCTATATACTCGTATATATCTCGCAGACTTTAGCTACTCTGACTTACTCTCGAGAAAATATAAACAAATTCTTATTCCCAATCCAAATGTTCAGTATTTGAATAAAAATTACCATATTGTAATTGGAGAGAAAGAACATTCAGCGCGATTTACGTGAATAATAAAAGGAAAACTACGTTAAACTCGAAGCTGTACTACTGTATGCGTGCTCGCGGACGGCCGCGAGGATAACAAAAAGCTTATCCCATTCGTGTCGAGCAATTCCATCGGTAATACCACTAAATTTGACGCGCGTGACTATCTAACAATAAGTTTCTTAATTGTGAGTAATGGAAACGTTCTTTTCAGAGTGTGTTAAATCCGAGATATACGGATAACTCTTTGTGAAGCCATTATAAGGATTTATAACATTGGATTTTCCGTTGTTGGAAATCAAAATACAAACGTTCAACTACAACGTTTTTATTTATTTTTTCTCTGTAGACTAAAATTTAGTAGTAGCATAGGCACGTTTACAACATTGCCAAATATCGTGCAACTTTTGTGGCAAAAGTCTTAAGGAAAGAAAGTTCGTAAAATTTAAGTAAACGAACAAGATTCAAAAACTTTCAACGCCGGAATAAGAATCGTATGCGTGTCCAACTGCATTTTTTCTAAGTACAGACATTTATTTATCCAAAATCCAATGTATTCGTCTGCTTGGATATTCAACAGGTGGACCGAATGGTCGTATCTTTGTTCGACGATATTATGTGGTTTACGTAATTCTCACATATATATATATATATATATATATATATATATATGTATGAATTCATTACCAAGGCAATACAGATCGGAGAGATTATCCTCCGGTTCTATCGTCCATATCTGGGCAACTCGAGCCATTAGAGTGACCCGGGCTTTTCAGCAAATTAATCCTACTATATCGCTCTGCCATCCACGATTTAATGCCTTCCCTCAAACGTTAACTAGAGAAAAACCAGATCTGGATCGTCTGACTAATACAAGGGGTTGCTACAACTAATCATGGCCAGTACAGCTAGTTAACCGCAGTTTCATTAAATCTTGTGCCCCCTATTACGAAGTGCACGATCCGTTATACATATACGAAGTTATATTGCACATACGTTATTGAAAGATATGAGGAACCATAATTTGAAAGTCGAAAACGAATATCTACGGATAAAGATAATGAGTGATTAATAATCAACATCGTTAGAGATAGAAATAATTAGGTCCGGAAAACAAAAATTATTTAGTACTTATCGCAGGCAGTGCAGATAGATTTTTTTGATGGAGGATATGTTTTTGGAGCCGTTTAGTTTGAAAACGCTTTGCCACTGTCAAAACGATGCGACACTCAGATGGGAGTCTGCCTTACTCTTGCTTAAAGTTTCGCAGATCAAATGTTTCGTGGATTATTTGAGATCTTGGAAAAAGTACAAATGTTACGAAATATAAGAGTTGTAGAGATAGTTTGTGAAAGTGTTATTTTTCCCAAAAGCAATCTCGAAGCAACCAAGAAAAAATTGATCTACACAGCTCGTTAAAAATGGAAATCGGACTGCCAAAAAAATGTTATTACGCCTAGCGAATGAGATTTTTCAAATTTATTTTTCCGTAAGAACGAACAAGTTGGCGGCACGCAGGCGGAACACGGGAATGAGTTTTCGTATATTGATCTTTAAAAAAAAATCCTCGACCTCTCCAACAAACTTCCATGTGGTTCATGACAAAAGCTAACCCGGGACTGAACCATGAATCTTACGCTATGAAAAGTCTAATTCTCTTTACTGTCTCCCTAACTTCTTCTGAATTTCTAGTTCCTTTATTATTATTAAAAACTCCATGATTAAAAAAAAATGTATTCATGCTCGAGAAATTAACAACGACAGCGCGACATTGTTTTTGCACAAACTTCGTGAGGAATCGACATTAAATATCGTTCTGATGAATTATCCAAAATTCGAGTATATTCAAGTGCAACTTACCTTTACGACATTTTCAATTATCTTAGCCTCAGCTTGAACGAGATTCCTCACGTTAATCACCAAATTTGTCTCTCAAAAGTCCTGACAGCTCATTTCCACGACTTTTAATACGAATATCACGTCTACGACAATATATTTATTACGATTCAATTATCTCAACTGTATAACGTCAATTTTTAAATGACATTCGCTACTAACTAATCAATGACTTACTTAATATTTCACAAACATCTTAAACTCTGTGTTTTCGAATAACGATAACACACTTCGAACATGTTGATGTCCCGCGCGGAACGGCATTCGCGACGACGCATCAATCGATGATCGATAAAATTTCGAATTGATCGAATCGCGCTGTGGTATCAAAATTCAAATCTTGATTATTACATCGGATAAGCACTCCTCTCGAATGTAGTGACGCGCGTATACTGAACTTAACTTTAGCGACGAGGGTTTGCCGGCTTGAACCCACCACCAACCCCCAATCCCTGCCGTTCGTCGCGGCGCTTGTCGTCACGCGCATTCTTCATTGCCCTTTTCCATACTCCACGTTTTTCATTCTTCTCACTCAGCGTCCATCAAACTTTCATTACAACATCTACTCTAGTGTATCAATGAAAATTATTTAATATATCGCAATCGACAATAAAAAAAAGGAAAGAACACTGTAACGCCGCACAATTTATCTTGGATTGATATTTCGCGTAAAGTAAAGTAAATGATCATTTTCGTACAATTGTCGCAGTAAGTTCATTTTCTTTTCTTACGAAATATCAAAAGTATCTCTGAAAAAATCAATTAACTTGATGGTGCGAAAACGGTGTCAACTCGATCAATATGGTCGGTTCGTTAAAAATATATTTATAATTAGTTAACATATATGTGATTTTTTTCTCGAACCTTTGTTTCTGTATATAACGTTCTTCTCAACTATATATAGTGCACGATACACTTTACTCAACGGAGAATTTCCCAAGAGACTTCTCTCGCCGAAAATTCATATCCAAGATCTCTCTCTTGCGTGTTAGTGAAGTTTACGAGCCTGTTTGAGACAGAGTGTCAAACGACATTCATGTTTTGTTTTGCCACTCGAGTGTGGAAATAAATCACTGTTGGTAAATATAATGGCACAATGTTCGTCGAAGGCACTGCTCGTTTGTCGTAAAAGAAACCTTCTGATTTTTGAATATTTAAAATACCACGAGAAACATATTTGGTTCATTTTTCTGCACAAACTGAAATACATTGGCAGCATGCGTGACAAATCAATGTCTCGAAATTTGTGAAAAAGTAACGCACGGCCACGCTTTGAAATAATAAATGGGTAAACAAGATTTTTTTTTCAACGTAGTCATTGCAATCGTATTTTATTTGTGTTTGATTCTACATCAATTGCATTTGTCCCTTCTCATTTTTTTCGCCGATTTTCAACCTGCTCTCACGGTTACAATAATTGAGTTTTCGGTGTGATCCAAGATGCATTCGCTAAGTCTACTCGAGACGTTTTGAAAACGTTCGTCAAAATCCAAAATCGATAAAACGGGAGCCAAGTTATGACCATTTTTAATTTCGAGATTTTTCGGTTTTCGAAAAGGTGGGCAAAAAATTAGAAAATTTTTTTTTCTCTTGTTTCAATGTTTCGATACCCTATTCGATCGGAAATTTTCCGCTGATTACGAATAACAACGAGTTTTAGTCGAAATCTCAAAATATCAATGTGAAAAAGGCGAAAAACAAAAAAAATCACTTTTTGGACGATTTTCAATGAAATTTCGCTGATCACGAATAACACCGATTTTAGTTGAAATCTCAAAATCTCAATGGCTACTGAATTAGTAATCAGCGAGTCAAAATACATCGATATAACGTTCGGTGACGTTGGAACGAGAAAAAAATGGCGATTAATATTCGAGGATACTTCTATATGACTTAATTTTCATTGGTTTACAATTCGATGAAAAGAAATATCTCCCTGTCAATTGCATCCAGCAGAAAATGAATGATTTTTTATTGAATCGCTATTGCTCGTACCATCAATTTTCGAACGACAAATTCGATACCGCAATTAACTTTTTTTTTTCTCTAACCCGAGCACTTGTGTAAACTGGTGAATGGGGTAAAGTACCCCTCAAGGATCCTTTATGCTCGTCATCCCTCGTTCACTTAAACTCGCCGGTGTGCATTGGGCGGCATATTGCCCACACAAAGACTCTTAACGTCAATTAAATTATTCGTATGTTCATTAAAACAATAGCACTTGATGGAAATCGATTGAATCATCGTTTGATTGATGCTAAATCAAATACAATTGAACGTAAATACGAAAATTGATGAAGTTTTCACGTCGTTGAAATAGCTGACTAAAAAATTTGCGATTAGCGTAAAACCCAATCAAATTTGTACCTCCCGCGATATGCGAACTATACATGGCTCCTTTGAAAATTCACGTCACATTTATAGCCGTATATTGATGAATGAAATCGCATTGTTGGTACCGAGCCGCTCTTTATGGTTAACTGTGGCCGTTTAATCGAATGTATTTTCTACAGGTACATGACTCCGGCCCAATCGCAAATTTAGTCTGTCATGACTATAATGTAATCTTCATATATACTACACATATCGACGTAACGGAATCAGGGATCAATTTTTCTTTTAAATCCGATTACCGTTCCAGCTGTTTCTGACTGTGGCTGAACTTTGCGGTTTCCCGATATAGATCGACTCTGTTTCTCCCTCTCTCTCTCTCTCTCTCTCTCTCTCTCGCTGCGTCGCTTGTTTCGGCAAATCGCTTGTGATGGCAAATAATCATACGTTAGGCTCTGTTGTTATCGGTTTTTTTTATCGTAGTGTAAAATTGCGAATGAAAGATCGGAAATGAAAATCAGTTATCAGACAGTTTTTTCGAATTTCTCATGGCAATACAACTGAACCTCAGTATATTCGTCGCGCTTTATCCGCCAGTTTTTCCGCACTTTCCGTGCGCCCTCATGCGGATACCGATACAGTGGTGTCTTAGGAAAGAGTCACTGAGTGCATCTGGTAGAGTCTCACAAAGAATGGAATAGAAATGAGGACAGAGGGGTTAGGGGCGTAAAAGGGGTAGGGACGTAATATTCCCAAAAGATTTATGACCGAAACACTAATAATACTAAAAAAAAATAAAAATATTCCTCCTTCATTTATCGCGATTGATCGTCAGGTTTTAACTCGTTTCGTTGCTTCTTTCCTATTGTATATTCCTGCGAACGCACAGACTTTAGATCCCTCGCTATCCCGTATTTATTCATATGTATTGGCATTCGTTTGTCATACATATGTTTATTTAATCGTCTTCCTTTTTTTCTGTCTTAGATTCTTAATACTGCCTCGTACCATACATATTGCCACTCGAATATATATGTAAAATGTTGTATAGAAGTATATGCGAATAAGTTGCCTGTGAGTTTATCAACAGAGATATTTTTATTTTTCCCATATTTGTCGTCTCTCTTCCCCAAATCTGGGATATTTGAAAATTTCAAATATTCCGGTTATTCGCAACTACGATATATGAGACGCCACCCGCGTCTCTATCATTTCGCATTTTTCGTTCGCTACAACAGATGTGGCTTTTGGGGAATTCCTCTGTGTAGTTGCCTGTGCGGAGAGCGATTGCGAACTGTACAATTTTACACGTTGGAATGCATTAAAGCATTTTACGAGTTGACTGAAATATCTCATTTTATGTATGTATGCACATATATATAGTTGCATTTACAATTGGACCATAAGCTTGGTTGACTATCAAAAGGTTCAATTAAGCCACGTTAACCCGTTACTCCATCATGTTGCAACAATTAAAACTTTATAGCCCAAGTCGCCAACAGTTTCCACCTCGGCAGACGCGTATTTCCGAAAATCCACTTCGTTTCATCGAGAGCCGGACGGTGTTAGATTATCATAAATTACAATGAACAATACCGTGCAGTTATTTTGGAAAATTGATTAATTTTATCAATGCGAAGAAAGCCATTTCCTTTGCTCACATCCACAACTGTGTAATTTAACCCTAGCGTATCACACTTATTTTTACCATCACACACTGGGACTCCGAGGACTCTATTTTGAAATAAAATCATGAAAACTCGACAAAATGAATATTTTTCAAATACTTTTTGTCTTTTTAAAAAAATATGAAAACTTTATTCTTTGAAAAAAAAAAAATACACGAGGGAAAGAGATAATATGAAATGGTACAAAAGGACGAAATTATATAATCTCCACATAACCACGTAAATAACATTAATTTTTTTATGATTTTCACGTTATTCGTTTGTTTTTACGTTCGGCGATTATATTGTTTACCTACACGCTTCCAAAATCAGTTTTGCCATCTTACTTTGCTGATTTGACTAGTCGATACACGCTCGGTTTTCTGATAATTAAATAACAAACATTCTGACAAAAAAAAAATACAGACAATAGTGGACGAACTTGAATTTGTACCAGATAATTTCCCCCGTAAAAGGCAGCGAGAAGGTTGCATGTTACGGAAACTGCTGCGGTATAACAAACAGCGTCAATTATGTCAATAGCCCAATAATTGCGCTATTATATACTCTCGCGACAGAAGCAAAACTTTTGGGCGACTATTTTCTATATATATATGTATACAATATATATAAACGTAGCTCCGGTAACGGTGAGAAGACGGATTGTCGGGAACGTACGGCAAAACTCCCGAAAGAATGTACAGAGTTTCGTCCGTGATATCTTCATTCTTCACAAACTTTGAATCGACGAGAATTTCCGCGGGTTACATACGCAATCCTGTATATCCGTTGAACGTCATTGTTCGCGAAGATTTTATCAAGAAAATAGAAATCCAAAGGTTCACAAAGTTAAATCGAACATATAGTGAATTAAATTAATTTATTTTTATCGATGATAGAATGTAATATCGATCTACTGGTTTCCTGCTTCATTCCATTGAATTTTGATTTTTGCATCAATACGAAAATCCGTAGATTTCATTAAAATTCATGAGGTGCCACCGCCATTCGTGAGAACGAGCGCGTCTCTTTGGCGTTTGGTATCGAACAACGTTCTCCCAGTCTGACTATTCGTATCTTACGTGATATTTTCACTGATGAGAGTGTACAGCGCGAATACGGAGTCACGGAGAAATAGATACTCGGGTCGGATTTCGGTTTACCACTGTATGAATACACGTCGAAACGTGTCTTTTGCTATTCGGATATGCAGCTCAAGTTTCTATATTAAACAAGCCGAAGACATTTTTTCATATTCTCATTCGTATATATTATATTCATGGATCTTCATAAATGCAACAGAGCGGCTGCTCGTGTCTCTTTTCGTTTCTCAATAATATGAGGGTTGGGTAGCGATGCACTACGTCGGACTTTTGTTCGGTTTACAAAATGATGTTCGGGAATCGGATAGGTCTAAAAGGCTACGATAGATGAAAATCGTTAAAGCTGACGTTTGATCAAAGAAAAGTCGTTTTTATCAGTCTCATCGTGCGCGAAGTCTCGTTACCAACGCTGATAAGATTTCGTGCATTGTAAAGAGTCGTCCTTATCTTTGAAAAAGAGCGACGAGTCATTATAGAAAGTCTTCTACTTTCCAAGATTGGCTCGCATTCATGAAACTCATTTCATTGATGAGATAAATTGATTTCATGAATTAATCTCGCTCCAAATGTGTAAGAAAGTTTTTAACTGAATGTTTCGATCATTTTTCCTTAACTGGCCAAACAACGATGTCTCCAATATTCATGCCAGTTAAACAAGAATGTATCAAACAAATGTTTGATTTCATCATTTTTCCAATCGCATTATCTAATGAAATAATTCCACGGTGTTAATTCAATAAACTTGTCATTCTGTCGCACGTGCACATTCATTGATAAATTTTTCAAGTTTATACACACACGTTTCTATGAATGACTCAAAGAAATGCATGTAAAAATTCTTACGATCACATTCATCTCGGTGCTGTTTGTTTCTGAAATTTGTGATTCTATGAATTTTCACTGTCTGCGAGTGACGATAACGAATAATCACGGAAAATACAAGGAGCCAGGGTGGAAAAACGTGCTACTTCTCTTTTGTATGTCAAAGGAGCAATGACGAAAAAAAACCGTTTTTTTGGTCGTTTATTACGAATAAATTCGAGAATTGAAAGTCACCGATATATGCACGGTGGAATTTATGAAGTGTACTCTATCTCTTAACGAGTTCCAAATGCAGTGATCATATGCGCCAAAATCTCTCTTGGATCTTGAAAATTGCCTGTATATATCGTCATTGTAAATATAAAATCGTTGTCGGAGCATTTGCGCGCAATCGCCATTCTCGACGGTAATATTTCACTTCTTTCGCGCACTGCAGAGTCTTGAGAGGCGAAGTAAACCAAGCAGAAGAAGAAGAAGAAGCTCGGGCTTTTACTCGAAAGTGATAAGGGTCATTGAGAGACGAAAGGGGTTAAAGAGTGTCGTTAGTGCAGAAAAAAAAAATATATATATATATCTGAAACGAAGAGGAATGAAGTGCCTAAGAGCGCAAAGCATCTTATCTCAGCTAAAGCTCTTTCGATCCCTGAGATATGACCCGCTGACATTCTTTTACACTCTGAGCTCGATAGCATCTGCAATCTAAAAAATTTTACGACCACCCGAACGTTTTTCACGACGAGCGCGAGGGAAAGAGAACAATTTAATTAACGGTTAATTAAGATGCGCTCAGCGAGGTGTTATAAGATTCGTGACCTCGTTGCATACGCCCTCGTGTCATTGTTGTCCGTAACGAGGAAATATAATTCATTTTGCTTGGTTAGACTGCACCTTCATTGCGACACATACATATATTCGTAGAATTGTTGATGAAATTTGTCGTGACGGAATTCAAGTCGTTCACTCGTGCATACACACCGTCGGCTTAACAGATCGTTGGTTATAATGATTTTCATATCGACACGCACCCGACAGCTTCACGTTTACACGCGAATACCCATTAAATTTTAGTTATCATGAGATACGCTCGTTCGGTACGTTTAAGTTGGTTGTCTCGTTACATCGAGGTGCAATCACGTATATAGTTAATTAAATAATATTAATATGAGTGTCTCGGTAAAATGGTAAAATTAATACTGACTATTTAAACATATGACTATCGATTTTTGTTTCAGCTTCGACGAGGTGTATCAACACGGCTGGTTTAGGTGTAAGTTTTTACCGGTTGAAGCGAAAGTGACATTAAGGTGAAAATAAATATTAAGAGTTTGTTCTTTTAACATTTATTCCTCATATAGCCGGTGGAGCAACTTTTTTCATGAACTCGTTAGAATCGTTAAAATTTAAGGGATATGGCCACGGTAGCGGGTATAAAATCATGTGGACATTTGACAATTCTTTTTGTATGAAATAGTGATTTATTTATAAAACTAATTACACATCTATTTAGTATAAATATCAATCTTATCAAAAATTTTTTTTTTGTTTTTTCGTTATACAGAATGGCCGACTACTGCTATTTGCTTTTGGTATGTTTTTTTTTCGGGCGCGAGTTGTACGGACGGAATTTGAAAAATATTGTTTTATTCAAATATTATAAGTATTTGAACTTGAAAGGTGGATTTGCTGTAAAAAATTTCGTATAAAACTGCTCATAAAATGGAAAGTTTTTAATTAATCAGAAAATCCATAACTTTTTTATTTTAAGTCAATCGGATAAAAATTGTCAAAGTTATTTATCCCGCGGCGTGCTCGGGTACTCTATGGCCGTGCCAGAAGTAGGCTTACGTTATACGCTCAAAGTCGTCGAAAAAAAATACTAACTACTACCTTCACTTAACTTATTTTAATGATGATGAAACATCGCTTAAGCAAAAAAAAACATCGATTTTTTGAAAATTGTACCGTGGCTATACTCCGTAATGCACGCGCGGGCGTGTTTTATTAATTGAGCTATTTAATCGCCGGAGTGTTTAAAAAAAATGTATTCAAAACCAAATTTTAAGAAATAAATTCTTAAAATTTGTCATTTTTAACTTATAGTAAAAAGAAAAAAAGTTTGGTTCGAACTCCGAGGATACGCAACGATCCCAAAGTCTAATTTAATACGAGGTGTGTAGATTAAGTAATGGGACTGGCAACGTAGCGTTCGATCTGGCAACACTTGAGACGCTGGTCTTGAAGGGGCGGCAGGGGAACATATGATACGCCTTCAGTACGGGTTTGAACTCGCTCGCGTCATTTGGTTGTCCGTAGCGATTTTTTTTTGTCAAACAGTTTTTTCTATTGTGTTCTAAAAATGAGGGACATCAATTTCGAGGAACGGTGTGCTATCAGGTTTTGCTTCAGACTTGGGCACAGTGCAACGGAAACTCTTGCTGAACTTCAGCAGGCCTACGGAGACAGTGTTTTGTCAAGAGTCCAGGTTTTTCGGTGGTTTGAGGCATTTTCAGAAGGAAGAGAGTCGATTGAAGATGAACCACGAAGCGGAAGGTCTTCATCTTCAAGAACCGATGAAAATATCGACAGAATCCCGGATCTTGTGCGTTCAGATCGTCGGTTGACAGTCAGAATGATCGGGGAAGAATTGAATTTGACTGACACCACCGTTCATCAGATTTTGACCAATGAATTGAGGATAAGAAAAATCTGCGCAAAAATGGTTCCAAAAAACCTTGTTCCTTGTCACACGGCAATTTCAATAAACGAGTTTTTGGCCAGTAAAAACATTCCTGTGGCTCCTCAGCCTCCTTATTCGCCTGACTTGAGTCCTTGTGACTTTTTTCTCTTCCCGAGATTGAAAAATCACCTCAAGGGAACTCATTTTGGGACACTCGAAAACATTGAAACTGCTGTAACCGACCAGCTGAAGGCTATTCCAGTATCGGAGTTCCAGCACTGCTATGAGGATTGGAAGAACCGTCTCCAGCTCTGTGTGACTTCAGAAGGAAGTTATTTTGAGGGTGACAATACAAAATTGTAATTCTATTTGAAAAAAAAAAAATGAAAAAAGTCAGTCTCATTACTTAATTTACGCACCTCGTGTACTATCGATTAATCGACATACGGAAGATATAGTCGAATGACCGTATATGTTCGATCGTTCGTTTGACGAAACGGATAAACAGAGCACCCGCACACATCTTGATCGAGAGTGCCGGTTTGTCGACGGGAAATTTCGAAAATAACGTACTCGCAACATATCACCAACTGCTGTGTCTGAAGGATCAAACGATCCTATTGGACGATTAAATGGAACGAAGCTTTTGCCCAATTTCTGGTGCTATGCTTATGTTTTTCTTTTTCAGTCACATTCCGCGATTGGCGATATATTGTTCTTTTTTAATCCACAAATAAAAAAGACACGAACCAAACAGTGGAGTTGTGCGGTTAGCCTGGAATAATGACTGGCAATTACCGGCAAGCAACCTCCGTCACGCTTCGTGGCCTCATTCGTCGCGACAGGGCCAATTTCAATTTGTCCTATTCGACAAGCTTTAATACTCGTCCCAATAACCCGATGTCTCCGCACTTTATATACGCCACAAAAGCTACACAAATTTTATATTGCTCTTCGCAACGGTATACATAACCCTGAAACGTGCGTCCGACGCGAAATGGCAATTTCATTTCTTGGGCAATGCTTTATTTGCACGATAGCAATTTCGCCGGATTTCCCACTCTGTCAGTTGTCTCAGAAATAAATACATATAGGTAGTTTGTTTTTTATTTGTTTACACCGCACGGAAAGACAATATAGACAAGATTCAATTCACCGACTGGCTGACGTACTCTCCGAAGATTTACTTTCGCATTTTGTGTTAAATCCTCGCCAGAACCGAAACTCATCTTAATTTTGTTTTTTTTTTTTTTTACCACAATTAATGCTGACGGTTCATTGTGTTGTCACATTGTGGTGTTCCGAAATTGCCTCATTACGTTCGTAAGATCGTCCTTGAATTATTGTGCAATTGTCAGTATTGTTTGTTGTTGCAAGAATATGCAATTTTCGTTGAATACTCGTGGGGTGAATACACATGAGGCGAATTTAGCATGCCCCGGGGACATTTGTACAATGCTAAATTGTACCGAAATCACGTGACTAGCGCGAGCGTGACAGAAACTTCGCAAGATAGTTTGACGGAGGAACTGCAGTTATCCCTTATTGTGATACACCGGTACATCGTGCACGGTGATTGGAATCTCGTACTATGGTTGTTGTTTGGAAATTCAAACAGATCCGCGTGCGTGATATTTCACTCGAATGAGGAAAGCGGCGACGTTATACATCAGCATCTTGATGCCCAAGTAATTAATAAAGAGTTATTAATTTGCATATACGAAGAGTCATGAGTTTGTACGAGTATAACAACATGGCTGATGAATTTTCCGCATTTACGTTGTTTATATTTCTTTTATTCAAGCTGACAGTTTATCTCCATAATTGGGCGCGAAAACTTTTTGCGTTACATGAAAACAGAAATCTCGTCATTTTTCGTTGAGCGTCACTTGCGGGCCGTTCGTATAAATACTTTTTGCCTCTAATTGTCTTTCCGGTACAATTTATTTTCGGTAATGTTCTCTTTATCAAATGATAACGTGAAGAACATCGTATGAGAAATTTGGGAGAATAAAACTTTTTTTTTTGCACATTTTTAATTAATTGCAAACAACATAATTCGCTAATAATTTATAAAAATTTTGTGGCAACGAAATCATAAGGGTTTTCATTCCTAAAATTAAAAACAAAATCCTCTCTGCAGTGCGACGTTGACGCGAATATTAAACACGCAGGATCAAAAGTTTTCTCTGATTCCGTTAATTGCTACCAAAAACACATTGGTTTTCGATAGGACTGTATTAACAATGGCCACTCGAAGAAAATTAAAAATATAGATATATATGTACATAATAATGGTTAATTATTATAAATTTAGTCTCGTCATCTCGTTCCATAAACAACTTTAATTATAACTCAAATGATGTAGTTTTTCTCTGACGCAAATTCCATCGAACATTGTATACATATACCCTTTGTTGCGGGCTCTTGGAAAATTGCTTCTCCCTATAATCTTGGGTTCATTTATTTTGCACAAGCACGACAAACCAGGTATTATATATATATATATGAACGACGGCTATATGATGCGGTTTATTTGTTTCACTTGGCGTATATATTATATAAGCTCCGTGAGCTTCAACAATTCATCATTATCGTGATGCAAAGTCGGTTATGGAAAATGAATTCATGAATACGAAAGTAGGTGATGATCAAGCGTTCGTCCACCATTCTTCATTCACATTTATCGCCTCGAGCGAATTAAATTTTACCTCGAAGCTTACATTTACCGGTAATCCGCGACTGTTCGAATATGCAAGAGCTTTGTATTATCTATTCATCGAATTGTACGTTTTTATTTTTTATTATCGTGGAAACTGTATCGCTAGTGATTTAAAATCAGTGACTTTTTTTATGAGAGTCGAGAAATAATTAATTTCTCGCAAATCTGCATTGGTTAAATAATTCGCTCTTTAATTATTCCTCCCGGCAAAAGTATTTGTATTAAAGTCAGAAAGATTTATTCTGATATAAATCAATGTCCCTAGATTTTAATAAATCTGAGAATTTTCATTAAACAAAATTGCTTTCCCCTTGTCTCACAATTTAGTATGATTGAAATCATTTCTGTAGCATCAGCATTGGTATACAGGACATTTTCGGCGTCATATCGGACCCGGAAAAACATGATGATCCTAACGAGGCATACCTATAGCAGTTTTATAAGATAACCTTATCGGGGTCGGGTATGAAGATAAAAAAATGTTTACCGAAGAATATGATATTATCTTACAGGCATTTAACTATAAAACCGAATGAGAGATAAAAAATATGGCTAGTATTTATTGTTTGATGTATTGAATAAATTATTTTTATTTCGCGAACGTATATATAGCAGTACCGATTGATGGTTCACGTACATTTTTTTCGATCCTAAACTTTTTGAGACAAAAAGTATATATAGCATGTAAATTTTCAAGTTATTTAGAATTTACGTCAACGAAGAACCAACGTGATTTTACAAGTTTTCACGTGGTGTGGGTAATGAAGAAAGTTTTCCATCCATAGCCTGTCAAGTTTTTAATGTGGATCGCTTGAATAATGGTACGACGATACCATTGATCGTTTTCGCTATATACAAAAGAATATATATAAATATAGAAATCTTCCTATCATTTACTACAAAATTCATTCGCGGATTTACACGTCATTTTCTATTGGAAATTGAAATTTTTCAAGACCGTAGCACGGTGGCAGGAAAATCTACAAAGAAAATATTTATTCACCAGACGTGAAACAAACACAACTTCGTTAGTGAAGGATTAAACAATGCTGAGTAATAAAATTGGCTGTTGGAATGAAAAAAAAAAAAAATTATTTTGAAAGCTTCGATACATGACGACTAATATTAATATTATTTTTACAATAACTCATGTGTTTCCAACACACTCGAAAATTAATATTCACAAATATATATGATTAACAGTTTTTAAAAAGTTTTTTTTTTTTTACGATAATTGTACAATCGTATTTTTGTACTAATTTGTGAACTGAATAATCAATTTTATGTAGTTGTTTCTGGGGATTTTTTGAAACCAATAAATAGATTCGTGATTAATCAAGATCGGATAAAATTGGCCAATAACACTGGTCTGCAATGAAATCCTCCTTTAAAAAATTTTGTCATAAATATGACGATTCAAATGTTCTGAATCAATCCCCGTTGGCCGATTTTTTCCATCACGTCTAGATTTTTTTATATGAATTTTTTTTTTTTTTCAAAAATTTGGGTTTTTTTAAATTTTTTTGCGCGTCAATGTTACAAACAGTGTATATACAAACAGTGAATGTACAAAATAAGTTTTAGCGAGTTGTAAGAGAAAGAAGGGAAGTGCCGAAGGTGATTTTTACGGTAGTACATACGCGCATGCGCAGTATTCGCTGTGACTTCACAACAGTTGAGTGAAAACTTGTCTCTTAATTGTTTACATTTTGTATCAAATATTTTGGTAAGTTTTGCATAAAGTTCATGTTCTGTATATTGGTTTTGAGTATTTTATGTGTAGTTTATGTATTTTTTTATGAGCAGAGCCAATAAATATAAAATAGATGTTTGAAAATTATTTTAATAAAATTTTATGTAATTTTAGGTTATAAAATGCCTCGAACTTGTAAAAATTCTACCGACTGTTTTTGCTACATTTGTGGGGAATTCGTACTAAAAACACAGCGAAATGTCATGACTGATCTTGTTAAAACAGCTTATAAGCTATATTTTGGATTTTCTATCGATGAGCGAGATAAGAGTTGGTTGCCAAAATTATGTTGCAATAGCTGCTCAAGAACGTTGAGAGGTTGGCTTGAAGGAAGCCACAAATCCATGCCGTTTACAATGCCAATGATTTGGAGTGAGCCTCAGAATCATGAAAATGATTGTTATTTCTGCATGACATCAACACGAGGATTCTCGAAAAAAAATAAAAATAAGATTGTATACCCGAACGTCCCATCTGCAAAGAGACCAATTCCTCGTGGTGAAGGTACTTTACCTCCAATTCCACCAATTAATGAGAAGGTGGAAAATAAAAATATTTCTGGTCTTCAATCTTAATCGAGTTTTCTTTCTGCCGGTACATCTTCATCTTCATACACTTTGTCTGGATCTTCCAGTCCATCTAAAGAACCTCATTTACTTAAACAAGGTGACCTAAATGATCTTGTTAGAGCCTTGGGACTTTCAAAATCTAAGGCGCAATTACTTGGATCAAGATTAAAACAGTGGAATCTATTGGATAAAAGTACCAGAGTTTCATATTTTCGTACGAGGCAAGAAGATTTTACGAGTTACTTTTCCAAAGAAGATGATTTGGTATATTGTAATGATGCTGCAGGGCTTTTTCAAGAACTGAGTTTTCCAGAAGATTCTAGTGAATAGAGACTTTTTATTGATGCTTCAAAAATAAGCTTAAAAGCCGTTCTACTCCATAATGGTAATAAATACCCATCTGTGCCCGTTGCACATGCTACAAACATGAAGGAAAATTATGCAAACCTAGAGGTATTACTCGAAAAAATTGAATATTCTCAATACTTATGGAATATTTGTGCTGATTTAAAAGTCGTCGCTATACTCACTGGATTACAAGGAGGATACACAAAGTTTTGCTGTTTTCTTTGTGAGTGGGACAGTCGCGCAAGAGAAAAACATTACAAAATAAAAACTTGGCCACTAAGAAAAAGTTTAACTCCTGGGCTTAAAAATGTGTCTCAGAAACCTTTAGTGCCAAGTGAGAAAATTTTTCTGCCACCACTTCACATAAAGTTGGGACTCATGAAAAACTTTGTGAAAGCTATGAATAAAGATGGTGCAGGTTTTCAATATCTAAAAACAAAATTTCCTCGAATCAGTGACGCAAAATTGAAGGAAGGAATTTTTGTAGGTCCGCAGATACGTGAGCTAATGAAAGATGAAGCTTTTGATTCGAAGTTGAGCGAAGCAGAAAAAAGAGCTTGGGTGGCTTTTGTGGAAGTTTGTCATAATTTTCTTGGGAATACAAAAAGTGAGAACTACCGACAGATCATTCGGGAGCTTCTTTCTGCTTATAAAGCCTTAGGATGCAATATGTCACTCAAGATTCATTTTTTGGACTCTCATTTAGATTTCTTTCCTGAAAATCTTGGAGCCGTATCAGATGAGCATGGTGAAAGGTTTCATCAGGATATAATGCAGATTGAAAAACGCTACAGTGGGAAATGGTCAGCAGCAATGCTTGCTGATTTCTGTTGGTCAATTCGCCGAGAAACTCCAATAGAAACGATGAAAAGGAAAAAAACCACAAAATAACAAATTTTCTCACCATATAATGAGATAACTGACCGATATTTATTCGCTTTGTGACTATAATTTAGGATTTTTCACTGTAAAACTTAGACCGTAATATTTTTTCATTTCGTTATGATAATTGATATTTCAATAATATTGTTTGTTAATTAAATAAATATTATATTGGAAATCTACGTGTGGTACTTAATTGTATGTCAGATTCCGTGGTTAGAGCACAAAATATGATGAATTCATGCATGAAAACAAGAAGGAGAAAAATAAAAATTTTTTTTGCAGACCAGTGTAATTTGTTTCAATTTTCTTGACAAATTTAAAAATTTTGAAGAGATAAAACATTGGTTTCTAAACTTTGAATTTACGGACTTGTCATTTGTAAACGTCACAAATGACAAGTTACACCTTCAGTTAATAAACTTTACGTTTATAAAGTTTTTTTCCTAATCCTGGTCAGAATGAGTTTCACGAATCAACTATTGTGAATTATTTCCAATCTGAGGATTCATTAATTATTCGAAATGGAACTGGGATCGAATGACTTATCACACATTAATATGGCACAATCCTTAACATTTTTTTTTAAATTGTTGATACACATTTTGTTAAATTAAGTTACTGATTAGACCCTATAGCTCCATTCTCTTAAATATTCACATCTCGTATAGTATGGAATATTATAGTCGTATGACGATTTATAAGAGAATATGATAATCCTCACGAGAATGACTGATAAGAAACAAGTGCGACAGGGTTTAACGATTTATCTCGTTTGTATGTTCAACGTGAGAATGGTATCGATATAAAAAGACCGTGCACGCGGTGCGTCTCTCTCGGGATAAACTAACGGCGAGTGAAGTGTTGAAAGGCGAATTTCATTGGGTGGGGAATGGATAGTTGCCGAGTCACTTTGGTCATTCTTCACGTGTACCACAGTCTCACTTTTATCTCTCAACAAGTGGAATTGCTCTTGCTGGAGCACATTACTTTCATTCAAACAGTATTATGTACATATCTGTATCTACGATTTATCAATTACTGTAATGGATTAAAAAAGATAACACAAAATACAAAGGATTTTACATTGTGGATTAGAAAAATTTAGTTCAACGAATTGGTGAGTTTCTGTGCAATCCTGTATGAGCATTTTCGTACTATCAATGTAAATTTTATATTATTCGCTTGTTATTGCCATCAGCATATTTATAATATCTGATGAAACTGCAGCGACGGACTCAGTAAAATAAATTTATTTTTTACTTAAACGAGATCTAGTAATATGAGCGAAAATTTATTTGAATCAAATACAACATCGAGTCGCCGAGAAATATAGTTGATTCAAATAAACTTTATTTCATTAAAATCAAGTTTATTCAAATCACATAAATCAATATTTTCTTCATTGAAATTGCCCAATGATATTTGCGACGCTATAGGGATTCGTATGGATCGAGAAACGCTGAGTCAACATTCAATAACTCTTCCTTCGTGCGCCATAGGCAAATGCCATTTCGTACGCTTTCTGGTGTAATCAGGTTTTGAACTTTTTTGAATACTGCATAGAGAAGCTTTTTCTCGTATAAGGTGCATGCTCGTATACATACATACACGGTAAATCGGTCGACACTTCTTCAGATAAATGAACGAGTATTCGGGTTGCATGAGAAAAATCCTGATTTTTTACGCGACGCGCAAACAATTTTCGAGGCATTTATAAAACTAGTTTGTGAAAGGCCTTTCAATTTTTCATATTTAACATAGAGTCCGCTTACTCCATATTAAATGTACAAAATTGCAAGGTCTCACAAAATGGCTTCATTAATGTATCCTTCTAAATAGTCTCGAGAATATTATTTTCGTTTAATTTTTGTTTACACAATTTGTTCATTGAATAATGTAAAAGTTCTTTAAAAATCCTTTCATTCGGAACAGTACTATGACCGGAAAAAAAATTCATTTATCAAATTTACGAGAAGAATTTCTATTTTTTCCACAATTAATTTTAAATAAAAAGTAACAGAAAAATTGCACAAAATTTTAGCCACTTCAGTTGACTAAAAGAAAACATCAAAAAAGTCCAGCTAAAGTAGTTAAAGTTTAATATTCATGGTACCTTCTTTATAGTAATTTCAGATTATGTACGATATTGCACTATAAACATCATCGAAATTGAGTTTTGAATGTGTCAAATAAATAAAATAGAAAATTCATGATTTTTATAAGATATAAAATATTTCGATTCAATTTAACATCAAAATTAATGGAAAATTAATTACATCGCAAACATATTGTAAAATAATTGACTTTGCCATGAAAGTTTAATTAATGTTCATCTTATCGATAAATGCCATCGACATATTTTAATTGTTGCATTTATCTCATTTAGTAAACGTTCATAACAATAATCGTGTATGAAAAGAACGACACAATGATCGACGCGTGTTGTCGAATGAATCGACAACACGCGTCCATTGGAATGTCAGTGGGGTGGCACAGCTCGCAAGTGAATTTCCGGTGACAATAAGTTTCACGTCAACGACGAGTGCCCGGTGAAAATTGACTCCCCGTGCACGAATCTCGTGAATATGTATAGTGTGATAAATCTTTAACAGAGACTCGATCATCGCCCTTAACAGGAAAAAAAAAATTCTCATCGCTCTACCTTCGGCGTTAGTTATTTTTGAATATTTTCAACGTTTGCAGTGAACAATATGTGTATTTTAATGCACACCAACTGCCAGCTCTCATATTTTATATTTATTTCGTCACGTGCTGTTGGATAATTAAAAATTCACGCACAAATAACATGTAACTTTTTCGTGATTATTGTACCCGGTACGGAGGGTGGCGAGGCCATTGAGAGAATGAACGATCTTACGGTTCGCTGGATTCGGATAAATAACCACAGTATGTAGAATACGTGACATAATCGTCAACTCTCGAGAACATCAACTCTCGCTATACACAAGCTCTCGTGATTATTTCCCTTATCCACCCCCCCCCCCCCCCGCCCCCACTTTTCCTTATTGTACTGAAAATGTTCTTACCAGTAATGTTGGTTTATTGCAATGCAACTCAAGTTTTCCTCTGGGGATACTCGAGATGTCTATCTCGACTGTTACGCACATCACCGGCGGAGAGTATATATGTACATATATATACATATATATATATATATATATATATATATATACACTCGACGTGTGCGCGGAAAAGGAAAAATAAAAAATAAAAAAAGAAACAAAAACGAATATCCTCTTCTCTGTGGTTTTTCGCGTTGCTCTCTGGTATCTCTCCGATTTCCAGAGTGTGATTAACATTTCAATTCTTAAATCTAATTCCTTCCACTGGGAAATAAACTTGCAAACACTGCTTTTCTCCTCTTCGTTTCTGCCTCATCTCGGCAATTCAATCATTTATATGTATTCGAGAATCTGTGGAAAAAGCTTGATGAAAAAAAACGAATTCTCTCACGTTCAAATAGTTTTTGAGACTGAAGGTAGTAATGGCAATACGAAGATCTATTGTAATGGGTGATATAGAAACAAAAAATCCGAACATCCAATAATTTTGGATTATGTAGAATTTAACGTACAATTATATGTAAAAAGTACAATTTTTTTGCTTAATTGTTTCTACCATTTTTCCAAGTGCATTTGCATTATCTCGTCAAAAGAAAATAAATTTTTTACGAAAACAAAGCTTTCTGTACGAGGAAGCAAAATTAAAGCCACTTTTTCATAATATTGTCTGAAATCGCGAAATCGATTGTATCCTAAATGTGTTATTCAACAGTTGTTTCAGTAACAAAAAACAGACAATCTTTGTATATATAAAATCCGTTGAATGTAAAAAAATCGAACAATTGAGGATATTTAAATAGAAAAATCTAAATGACAATTAAGCGTCGTTTTGCAATGAATTACGTAATCTCTGTGCAAATTTACGATTGTTTATCTATTTTTCAGTTAACTATATATTGAGCCAAACAGGAGATAATTAACGTTAGCTTGATCTTGAAAAGATTATGGAAACCATTAAAAAAAATCTATTCCATTTTGGATCTGGGAAGGTACGGAGTTCTCCTTTATGTTAATCTGGGATTGTATCGTATATATATATATGATCTCTGTGTGGAGCACTGGCACGTGTGTGAAAGGACTAGAGTGTAATACACCAATTCCAAGGACACTCCATGCAAAGCTCTCTCTCTACACGTTCGGGGCTGTTCGTTTCAGTGTACCACGAACACGCATATTCATCAATACATACCCACAATTACCGGTTATTAATCGCTGATGCAATACCAGGGATTCGCGTGGACTCGCAACCGTAGCGAGATAATGAGCTACAACATGAGAATTACTAATGTCCGCGGGAATCATATTCATAAGATACTGTTCACGTTTGCGTTCAATTACGAAGCATTTAATCTTTTTTTTATTTAGTATTATTCGAGGCGTAATTCAATATGTATTCGAAATGCATAATTCAATAATATTAATCCGTTAATATCGTTATTATTGTTTTTATTATTATTATTGTTATAAAAGGCCATTAAATTAGCATATTCCATGCCCACGGGTCCAGGAAATATTGAAGACCTTGTTTATTATGCCTAGAAAAACTGGAGAACAATGATCTCTGAATCTTCATAGTCTTAGGCAGTTTCGTCATTTGTTGTAGGTTTTTTTAACACCAAAGTCTGAAAATTACGTCAATTTATCTGAAAATAATAAAGATATGATATAGATATTTGAAATAATTAATTTGCAGCATTTCTCGAAAGTGGCGTTCATTGAACTATAATTTTCCATCAACTTTATAAATTTTCGTCCTCTCGAGGACTATTCATTTTTTTTACTTCGTCCTGTTAATTTTTCATCACTCACACCATTTTTGTCTAAACAAAAAAATGTGAATGTTCAAAATTCGTAACAGGTGAAAATAAGATTGACTCAGCATTATATAAAAAATAAGATTGACTCAGCATTATATAAAAAATAAGATTGACTCAGCATTATATAAAAAAAAAACACAAATATTTGTCGCAATCGTACAAAATCAATACACTTAAAAGCTTCAATAAAGCATAGCTTTAATGCACATAAATCGCCGTCAGAGATAGTCAATCCCTTGTTTTATGTGATCGCTGCCACCGAACACACCAGACACACAATTTACATCGATATCGCTCGCTAAAAATCATAAATTTCCACTTCGCATAATTTAACATATAAAACCATGTGGAATACGCGCGCTTTTTACGGATCCATTCATAAATAAACATTACGATAGGAGGATGAGATAGAGAAAAATGGGAAACATTTTTCAAACAACTATGCTTAATGTACATCAGCAGGTCCAGAGTGGTTTCTCCATTGTGGTTAATCTCTCGTTATCACTCATTCGTCGCGTCCACCAAACTCTGACCATCGTCCAAATGTCTCCGGGCGCGCGTATATACTTATTGGACGGATGAAAAAAACATAAAAACGAAAAAAAAAATCTTGTTACACGATTCTCCCGTGAATGTGCGTCGTTGCGTGGTTAACGTGAAAGTACGGTGTAGCTCGTGTATGAATTTAAAATTGTCCCCTGCAGCCACGACAAAAAAAGCTGACAATGTCGGGCGAAGCTGCGATATTACGTGACGTCTACTTTCAAGCGCCCGAGCATTATTGCAACAGGACCCTTATACAGCTGTTTGTGTGACAGCGCTCACACTGTGTTCGCAATGAAGACAGTTACGCAAGGGCATTGTTTCGTATATATCTTTTTTACATTGTACTGACTTTTTTTGTACACCCTTTTACGCGTGTTATTTTTACGTCGAAATTTAGACGGAAATAATTAAATACGCGCTCGGGTGTTTGTAAAAAGTGAGTACGATAAAGAGGATAGGGAACAGTTGGTGAAATTATTTATTTTACGGTGCATAGTTTCATTGTGCGGTATAGACGTAATCATGCTATTACGACAAAAGTCAAACATCGATGAATTAAACGCCGTCAGAGATGATGTAAAAATTTTTTTTCGAATCCAATCTCATCGTGATAAATTGAACGATAAACTTGCCACAAAGTTCATGTTCACGTCGTAAATAAGTTTTTGATTCAACCACTGATGCGTCTAAAAGTCCAATCTAACGTTAAGGAAAAATAACATCGAAGAAGTAACAGAAAGATGATTTTCAAGAGGTTAGGAGTCTCCCAAGTACAGGGATGCATGCGGCGCGAGTTTTCCAGTGTCATTTTCTACTGTTTATCAAAAATGAGATGAGGCAATTGTGGCATATATATCATTGACCGTTAATTATGTCGAACATACATTTTTCTAGCATCGTTTATTTAAAGACTTTTTTTCGAAGCAATTATCGTAACTTGTTTAAAATTTTGGAAAATGGCGGTTAGATCAGATCCGGAAGCGGTATGTTCTATCACGAAATCTGTAATCACTAACGCTGACTATAAGAACCACACGGTATCAACGATTTCATAAACGGTTCAATAATATCTGAGGTTCAATATCTCATCCGATTCAGTATACAGTGTGACAATTATAAGGTGGCCATGTATTTTTTACCGCTTTGGCGTTGACAAATCGGGGGGTTTAAGAAGCGGTTTCCGAAGGATTTTGGATGCGCTTTTCGAAAAAAAATATGTCGCTGATGTGGGACGTACCATTCTTGGGTAACGAGATATTTTTTTTTGAAAAAAATTTAAAAAATGCTTTTTTATTTTTGAACAATAAAGTTCATTCGATTTTGTACACGAAACGCTGGTCTCAAACTCGTTTCAAGGTTTTTATCGTGGAGAAAAAAAATGTTGAACTTGCATATTTTGTGAGTCTATCCGTCTTTAATTTCGAGAACAGTGGAACAACTACAGCAGTAGTGATGTTGGATCACGTAGTCTCTGTCTGATTTCACGAGCGTCGGAGAGTGAGGTTCAGAAGGCCATGACTATCACGACGAAAAGTGACATAATGCTAAAACTTGGATCCAACGAAAATTAAATACAGCAAGACCGGGCAAACGTAGCTCGACCGATCCTTTTCTGATTATCGATAGCCGTCGTATCTTTTTCGAATAATTATGAAGGATCATTCGGCATCGTTTATCAGAGAAGGTGAGGTAAAGTTACGTTTGGCTTATCTTAAATAATTTTTTTTTGCGTGAATCACAAGGCACGTTCACTGCAAATTGTCCGGTTTGTCAATGGTTTTCGTCGCCTTTTAATTAATGCACATGACGCAAACGGTCTCCGTTCATGAAAACCTTGTATCCATAGAAAATTACATAAAGCGAGACAGGGCAAACGTAGCTCGACCGATCATTTTTTCATTAACGATATCTCATGTCGATCGAATCGTTTTAAGACCATTCTGAACACTAATTTTCCAACTATTCCAAAGACTAATGTTGGTCTTGAAACTAGTCTTCGAAGTGGTCTTAAAACTAGTCTTGAGGATGGTCTTAAAATTAGTCTTGAGAATGGTCTTAAAACTGGTCTTGAGAATGGTTTTAAAACTAGTCTTCAGGATGGTTGTGAAACTAGTCTTGAGGATGGTCTTAAAACTAGTCTTGAGAATGGTCTTAAAACTAGTCTTTAAGATGAGTATAAAACTAGTCTTGATGATGGTCTTAAAATTAGTCTTGAGAATGGTCTTAAAACTGGTCTTGAGAATGGTCTTAAAACTGGTCTTGAGAATGGTCTTAAACCTAGACAAGTTTGAAGACCATTCTCAATACTAGTTTCACAACCATCCTGAAGACTAGTTTTAAGACCATTCTCAACACTAATTTTAAGACCATTCCGGAGACTAATTTCACAACCATTCTGAAGACTAGTTTTAAGACCATTCTCAAGACTAGTTTTCCAACCATCCTGAAGACTCAAGATCATTCTCAAGGTCAAGTTTACAACCATTCTAAAGTCTAGTTTTAAGACCGTTCTCAAGACCAGTTTTAAGACAATTCTCAAGACTAGTTTTAAGACCACTCCGAAGACTAGTTTTAAGACCAACATTAATATTCGGAATAGTTGTAAAATTAGTGTTCAGAATGGTCTTAAAACGATTCGATCGAGATGAGATATCGTTAATGAAAAAATGATCGGTTGAGCTACGTTTGCCCTGTCTCGCTTTATGTCATTTTCTATGGATACAAGGTTTTCATGAACGGAGACCTCTTGCGTCATGTGCATTAATTAAAAGGCGACGAAAACCATTGACAAACCGAACAATTTGCAGTGAACGTGCCTTGTGAAAGCGCGATGGACCGATGCGCGAAAACCTTGGATTCACGCAAAAAAAAATTATTTAAAATAAGCCAAACGTAACTTTACCTCATCTTCTCTGATAAACGATGCCGAATGATCCTTCATAATTATTCGATAAAGATACGACGGCTATCGTTAATCAGGAAAGGATCGGTCGAGCTACGTTTGCCCGGTCTTGCTGAATTTAATTTTCGTTGGATCCAAGTTTTAGCATTATGTCACTTTTCATCGTGAAATCAGACAGAGACTACGTGATCCAACATCACTACTGCTGTAGTTGTTCCACTGTTCTCGAAATTAAAGACGGATAGACTCACAAAATATGCAAGTTCAACATTTTTTTTCTCCACGATAAAACACTTGAAACGAGTTTGCGACCAGCGTTTTGTGTACAGAATTGAATGAACTTTATTGTTCAAAAATAAAAAAGCATTTTTTTTATTTTTTTCGAAAAAAAATTTCTCGTTACCCAAGAATGGTACGTCCCACATCAGCGACATATTTTTTTTCGAAAAGCGCATCCAAAATCCTTCGGAAACCGCTTCTTAAACCCCCCGATTTGTCAACGCCAAAGCGGTAAAAAATACATGGCCACCTTATAATTGTCACACTGTATATACGAGGTCTGTTCAAAAAGCATCACGAATTTTGAATTTCCGCGGGCGACGTATATTCGATTTTCGATTTATTTGTGGTGTTAGGTTGGTACTCATGTCCCTCGCTTATGCTGAAAAAATCGGCCACTTTGAATGTTTAGTTAATTGTTGACAGCTGTTTTGGTTAGACGTGTTTTGGCTTGTCTTCGATTTTTGCCTATTCCAAAAAAGCAGCTTCCATTGCGATGATTGAGCTTTGGTTTCCACGTCATAACCATAAACCCATGATTGCTCACCAGTTATGACACTCTAGAGCAAATTTGAGTCGTCGCAGGCCGAGTCCAACAGTTCCTTAGCAGTGTTAACGCGGCACTGTTTTTGTTCGAAATTCAAATCATTGGTAAAAATCGAATAGCACGAGCCAATCGATATATTTAGTTCCTCAGCAACTCCTCTAACGGTGATTCGACGATTGGCCAATATCATTTTCTTCTCTTCATCAATGTTTTCGTCTGTTGTTGATGTGCTCGGGCGTCCGGAACGCATTTCGTTGTTCGCATCTTCTCGGCCCTCCGAGAACATTTTGTACCACCGATAAACGTTGCTTTGGTCCAAGGTAGCTTCACCATATGCCACAGTCAACATTCGGAATGCGTCCGCGCACTTAATTTTGTTTTTCACACAAAATTTGATACGGATTCTTTGATCCATTTTTTGGAATAGGCAAAAATCGAAAACAAGCCAAAATACGTCTAACCAAAACAGCTGTCAACAATTAACTAAACATTCAAAATGGCCGATTTTTTCAGCATAAGTGAGGGACATGAGTACCAACCTGACGCCACAAAAAAATCGAAAATCGAATATACGTAGCCCGCGGAAATTCAAAATTCGCGATACTTTTTGAACAGACCTCGTATATACACACACACACACGTATATACATATATACATATAGGCGTGTGTGTTTCTACACGTTTGTATGCACGTACTGCATATATCATAAATTGAAACGTTCGCCCGAGATCCCATGCACGATAAAAGACCATGCTCTATTGAAAGGACCTTCATATTGTTGTCTATCAGCGAGCAATTTATCTGCAATTTTCCCCGATAAATTTAAGCGCTATGTGAGCCGCCATTGAAAAGGATTTTTCTCTTTATCATCGAGGTCCGTTGTGGTGCGGTTTAGCGAACAACCGGCGAATAAATATGATGATACATTTTGCGAATCGGAGTACAGCACGTGGCATCCACTCTAGAAATTCAATCAACACGCTAATTAATTTATCTCTCGTCGACGTTGCGATAGCGAAACGTCATTAACGATGAATGTGATATTAGGAGTTTTAATGAAAAAATAAAAAATAAAAAATCATCTCCTCGATGTATCAAACGTCACTTTTACGGAGTTATTATTATCATTTTATTAAATTGTTATAATATTGTTAAACTTTAATATTTTTCCGTTTTATTCTTTCGGGATCGAACCAATATGAAGCACATTAATGACGTAAACTTTTGTTTCACTTTGTATTATCGTGTTCAACATTTACCAACCTGGCGATCGTTACTTCAATTGAGCGACAGATCATTTTACTCCTGAAGAGAAAACAAAAAAGTCGTAACCGCGCTGTTATTTCAACCGCAATATTCGATCGATCTAATGAGAAAAAGTCGTGATCTCGTTAAAGTTCAAATAACATTCTCTTTTTAGTTCGCAATAGTCGATCAAAGGTGTGTGTATACGAAATACCATTTTTTTCTCTCTCCAATGACCTCGACCAGACATATACCGCTCGATAAATATGATTAACCGGTATAACACGATCCGACCGGATAAGAAACTCAAGGTTTTTTTATCTTGCAGATACATATCCGTGACACACGTTGTTACAAGCACAACGCCGGATTATGTACACCGCCTTTATTTCCGTGAGACGCGGGCGTTCCTAAGTTGCAAAAATCAGTTGTCTCGAAGTTGTCGTCCAGCGACTATACACACGAGACTCGATCATCAAATGTTCGATATACATATCTCCCGATGCGATAACTCCTCGAGACGATGTAAACGTTGACAATTATCGTAAACGTTAGGAAAGGAAATAACAAGAAGAAAAAATAAATAAAATTCCGCTCGTTTCTTCTGTCATTTATGATGCCGCTGCTAATCTTCAAATCACACTGGACGTGACGGAGAAGAGGAAGGATTCCCATGTATTCTGTGAAACAAGTGATAATCGTGAAAAAATTTAGTGCAGAAGAAAAGCAAAAAATTAGTATACGAGAAAAAGGAATGCGGCGATTGGTCCGGCGTTACGGGATAACGAAGAACGTGCAGAATATGCGTGCGAAATATCGAAAGTGATATGAGGAAATTGTGATGAGTGATGTCATTGTGCGATCTGTGCGGGAAACAGCATTTTTATTAGAAAATTCTACATCTCGTTCGACGAGTTCGATTCTTCGCATCTAGTCAAACGAGTCACGAAGTTTTGAGCATCTGTTGCCAGTGACATTTGAAAAAGAATTGACATTCCATTCGAGACTCTGTAAAGATGGCCGTGACGAAGGAAAATAAGAATGGTCAATTTTTTAACGTAGAGACGGTTGGCGCGAGATTCGAGCCGTCCGAGAGATGGCGAATAATGAAGAATATACTGATGATCGGTGTGGCGTTCATGGTACACTTTACCGCTTTTATGGGCGCTAGTAATCTTCAGAGTTCGGTCAACGCCGACGAGTCATTGGGCACATTCACCCTTGCATCGATCTACGGCAGTCTCATATTCAGTAATATTTTTCTTCCGATACTGATGATAAGGTAAATGGCTATTTCGTCATTCATCCAATCACTCATTTACAACATTGATTACAGAACGCATCTATGAGAAATTCTCTTTGCGAACTGGTCAACTGATCAATTATTTGAGCATTAATAATGATAAAGAAAACTATCAAATCTTATAACTCGTAAAACATTTGCAATCGTTAAGAATTTAAAAAAATGTTCATCGTACATTTGATGAGCTCGTTCGATCACTTCGCATCGTCTAATCTCAAAATTGTTAGCATGTTTTTAAATGCTAAAATTTAAAAAAACATTAATATCGCGTTCTATCGCATATGAAAATTTTAAAGATTGACAGGCGAGTATTGATAAATACTCGTAATTGTCATGAATTGTGCAATACTTGTAGCGAAGGTTTGATCAGATTATTGACCGCAATTTCGACTGACCAATTTTTCCGGGGATTAATTATTAATTAAATAAATTCTTTCCCAAACATCTTGCGCAATTAGATTCCGATGTAATCGATACCAGAATCTAGAATTTCGCGTTACAAGTTGATTATCAGAATCGCGAATGGGAATGTTTCAGAATTTACGTGCCCGAAAAGGCAATATTGTTTTCTATGTCCGGGTCTCTACATAATGTTTCCCAGCTATCAAAATATAATTTCAACAAAAAATTGGCCAAGTTCACGACCCTTACGTGAACGTCAGCTGTTGTCAGCAGTGTACCCGAACTCTTAATCTTCTTTCAGCTGGCTTGGATGCAAATGGACGATATCATTGACGTTTATCGCCTACATGCCTTTCATAATGGCTCAATTTTATCCAAAATTTTATACGATGATACCGGCTGGGCTGGCCGTAGGTCTTGGCGGTGGACCACTCTGGTGTGCCAAATGTACATATTTAACAGTTGTATCAGAGGCTTACGCGACGATCTCTGATCTAGGTGCTGACGTTCTCGTAACGAGGTTTTTCGGTCTATTTTTCATGTTCTATCAGATGGCACAGGTCTGGGGTAATCTCATCTCATCGGCGGGTATGTGTTTTTTATCTTCTTACGGAAACGATCCGGTTTATCCCTGCACTACGATCTGACGATTATGAACAAAGAACCCAATTACTGACACGAGTCTGATACGTACTGAGTACTGACACGAGTCTACGCTACGAGGTCTGTTCAAAAAGTATCGCGAATTTTTAATTTCCGCGGGCTACGTATATTTGATTTACGATTTTTTATGGCGTTAGGTTGGTACTCGTGTCCTTCACTTATGCTGAAAAAATTGGCCATTTTGAATGTTTAGTTAATTGTTGACAGCTGTTTTGGTTAGACGTATTTTGGCTTCTCTTCGATTTTTGCCTATTCCAAAAAAGCAGCTTCCATTGCGATGATTGAGTTTTGGTTTCCACGTCATAACCATAAACCGATGATTCGTCACCAGTTATGACCCTCTGAAGCAAAATTTGGGTCGTCGCGGATCGAGTCCAACAGCTCCTTAGCAATGTTAACGCGACACTGTTTTTGTTCGAAATTGAGCAATTTTGGCACGAATTTCGCGGCGGCCCGTCTCATGCCCAAATCATTGGTAAAAATCGAATGGCAGGAGCCAATCGATATGTTTAGTTCCTCAGCAACTTCTCTAACGGTGATTTGACGATTGGCCAATATTATTTTCTTCACTTCAGCAATGTTTTCGTCTGTTGTTGATGTGCTCGGGCGTCCGAAACGCATTTCGTTGTTCGCATCTTCTCGGCCCTCTGAGAACATTTTGTACCACCGATAAACGTTGCTTTGGTCCAAGGTAGGTTCACCATATGCCATAGTCAACATTCGGAATGCGTCCGCGCACTTAATTTTGTTTTTCAGACAAAATTTGATACAGATTCTTTGATCCATTTTTTGGAATAGGCAAAAATCGAAGACAAGCCAAAACACGTCTAACCAAAACAGCTGTCAACAATTAACTAAACATTCAAAATGGCCGATTTTTTCAGAATAAGTGAGGGACATGAGTACCAACCTAACGCCACAAAAAAATCGAAAATCGAATATACGGAGTCCGCGGAAATTCAAAATTCGCGATACTTTTTGAACAGACCTCGTACAAACGATATTTTCCGATCATAAACACGACAAAGCGGTATAAACGTATCGGAGATCTCGAGAGAAGAATTGCATATTAATCCGATGCAATGATTAGGTACGAATAATCAATTTGCAATATTGAAACAACCTTTCGTATTCTCATCATTGGACGGACATTCGAGACAACGTATCGATTTATCAATACATCGATAAAACATTGAATAGTAAACATACTCACCAGTCAACTAGGTTGACGTGTCGGTATACGATTTCCGCAAAGTTAATATATTCGTGTCTTGAAACGTCTATGGTATAATAACGGATATTGTAATTTAATTCTGACAAAGAAAAATAATACATTTACTGCTATATCGTCCTAGGTCGTATGACACGCCCCTTTGATACTCGATAAATCGCTTTATGAATTCGTAATGTTATATCATTGTTAATTCCAATTAATGCACAATATCCGTGACCAATGCTCGCATTCAGAATCTATATGCAATCTAACTGATAAACAAATATTTACATTCTACCGTTCTTTGATCCTGCAAAATCCGTGATATCGAATGAAACGCAAAAAGGGTCCACGAGTCGATGGTTGCACGATTTTGAAATGCATATCGATTAAATTTGGGAATATAAACAGTTTACCGATGGTTCCACACTCGCACACATCGGGGCAGTCGAATAATCGTCAGACGATGAATTAGAGACGTATCTGCATTGTATACTAATATATCTTACAGTACTGTCGTACGGAATGGACGTCGTACCGACGAACATCACTCTGAACAGTTCGATCGTCGCCGAGGTGTGCGGCGCGAATTTCTGCGGTGTTACCGCAAGCGAGACGGAAAATCCAAACTTGCAGCCACCGCCACCAGAACGAATTCATCTTATATCGGGAATTTATTTGGCATGCATGGTGGTTGCGTGTCTGATCGTTGCGTTTGGCGTTGATTCTTTGTCGAGGTTAGTTGAACGTAGGCTTACGGAAATGAAATTTCTCGTTTCTCCAATTTCAATACAGATGTCAACGTGAATAAGTTACGAGCCGGGAACTTGTACGCCATGCAATGTTACTGTGACATATTGGGTGAAATCTCTCAACTTTGACGATAACAAAATTACTATTATCCACGTACATGACTATCGGTATGTTCGTATTTCTAGTCTTCAAAACATCCACATTATATATGGATGTGGATTTTGAAATATGAATATAAAACTCCGTTCGCTCGATGATCCTTCTTACTATATACGATCCGGAATCGTTGGTCAAGTTTTTGCCGAGACTCTGCGCAGAATGATCCTTTCATTCCACGAATAATCAATAATTCAATATACCGATATTCCAGCAGATGTTTCTCGTGGACATCTCGACCATCCGCGGCCTTCATCATTATAATTCTTAATCGAGAAATGGCTCGTAGTAAATGAATACAATATACAGCGTGTCCTAAAACTAGCACGTTAGACTGACACGAGGGTTATATTGGTTCCAGACATATAAAAAAAAACAAATATGACCTCGCAAGGAAAGTACCCGAGGTGTCCCCCTCCGATTTTGTTGAAACTCATGTATGTTTTAGACCATTAAAAACTAAGCGACACGTATTTTTTTTATCGGCGGAAAAACGGTTTCAAGGGGTGAAACCACCGCCTAAAGTTGCTTAGGTCAAAGGGCGATTTTGCAGTTTCACATACAAGCAGTGCATCAATTTTTATGAAACAAAAATTAAAATGTTCCTTATGCGAAGGAATGAAGAACCCACCAGATAATGAAAACAAAAATATATTTTAAGGGGTTGAAACACCCGTGAACATCTACTTCTTGCACCCTACATTGAAAACTTGCGAATCGATTGGAATGAAAATTATGTTGTTTTATAGCGGAAATAAAATTGAAGTTGACGTATTTGTGCAACAAAATAGTTTTAAGGAGGGAAGCTGCCCCTATTTGAGTTTTTACATTCCAGTTGTCTCCTTGTCATTCCAAATGTGTTTGCCGATACGAACTCTTATCATTAACCTATAATGAATGATTCATTTTTTTTTAACCCTCGTGGTCACACGTTCTAGAAATAACACGTTGATCACAGGGGGTCGGAATGACCCCAGCCATGTTTAAACAATCATAAAAATTCAGGATACTAGTTTGAACCTTTCAGAATAAGAATATCATGGCAACAAATTTTTATCAAATTTTCAAAATGGCGAAAAAAAATCAGCAAGGAGGCATAGTAATTCTAGCTTAAAGTTGCGCTTGGTGTCATTTTGACCCCGCGTGACCACGAAGGGTTAAACTAGCACGAATATTTAAGGGTACGAACCACCCTTTCTAGCGCCTTTATTAATCGATATTCAAAAGTTTCTCAACCACTGCTACGAAATTTTATGATGGTACGATTTTCGAAATGTTTACAAAATGGACTTTCATAACAATGGTAGCAGAATAAGATGTACTAGGTAGCGATTTTCCGAAAAATAAAAAAAGACTATTTTTCTTGAAAACCATGAGACTTTTACTGAGGGCATATTTGTTTTTTTTTATTGGTCCGGAGCCAATCTAACCCCCGTGTCACTCTGACGTGCTAGTCTTGGGACACCCTGTATATATAATGCATAGCTATTGCTGCCCCATCGAACAAGAACTTTCACGATTGGAACACTAAACCCGAGATAAAATTATGATCCCTCGATAGATTTTATATGGGAGTCATATTTCTCAAGTTATTCAATAGTGCTTATATATTGGCATGGACGGGAAATTTACGGGCGCTCGGGAGCTTCAAAACAGGTATAATTGCCTCTTTTCTTTTTTCTTTCTTAATACAAAGTTCTAATAAATTACGGATCGTTCCATATCAATTGAATCAGCCTCGCAATTCGTGCGGACTGGACTGCGGTATAAAGTTTATAGACTGCTCAATTTCGAAGCTAATGGTTCAGTCTATCATAAACTGCGCTCAAAATAATGAAAAAAAAAAATGATTTTTCTTAATTCACTAAGGTCATATCTCGGAAACTAGTAATTGACGATAAGATTGTTAAAAAAAACCGGGGTTTCCACTATTCCTCCCGGTGTGGATAGGCGTCATTGACGTTATGATCGACTAATGTTATCATCCGGATGGTTAAATCTTGAACGTTCGAGAAGCACTTGACAGAGTGCATTGAGAAAGACGAAGACGAAGTGTTAATATAGAAATATAGACATGTAGAAAGATACATATCGATTGACGAATTTTATCGTAGATATGACAGAGGAAGAACTGGATCGGCAACGGGACGAACGGGACTAAAGCTATTGGCCGTTACATTGAAATTGTTGAAGGAAAAAAGTCAGCTTCTCATTCTGCCCATAACAATGTTTATTGGAGCGGAACAGGCGTTTCTGTTTGCTGACTACAATGCTGTAACTATATATATTTATATATATATATATATCTGTAGACATATATCCCATAGACGATAAAGTATCCAAGCTGTTATCCTTCTTCTCCAATTGCTTTCCTGCGCTGCTAAAAGACCCAAGAGCACCACATTCGAATGTTATATCGATATATCGAATGCAACAGTACACACTTCGTCGTCGTCACCGTCGTCTCTTCCTGTTTTCTTCCTTTTCTTCTCTTTCGCTTCCTTTCGTTCGCTTATATATATTGACGAATATACATAGGTAATAACATAAACGTTTTCAGTCGTACGTTTCATGCGCCTGGGGTATCAGTAACATCGGCTACGTCATGATATGCTACGGCGTAGCAAACGCAATAGCCGCACTGACGACCGGCTCGGTCGTCAAAGTTACGGGAAGAGTGCCCGTTATCGTATTCGCATTTCTTCTGCATCTGATGATAATAATAGCACTTCTATTTTGGAAACCGACACCCGAGCAGGGCTTGATATTTTTCCTTATGTCCGGATTGTGGGGCGTATGCGATGCCATCTGGCTCGTTCAAGTGAACGGTGAGTTTCGTAAATGGCGTGAAAGAAAACACGTCGTGAACTTTAATAATTTCTTTATCATACAGAGGCTTTTCGCGATACCATAATTGAAATGTGATTTGAGATTGACAAGAGTCTCCGTAGAGTCATCCCTGGTTTTCGAACTTCCACACTGATTTGTCGCGTTAAGTACTTGGTGTATTCATAGACTCACACCTGCCATTATTTTGAAAAAAAAATCAAAAAAACGTTGTTTATTTTTTCTATAATTTGTCTATTATAAATTATTTTATAGAAGTGACCGGTATTTTATAGCTGCATAAGTTAAAAAGCAATGTGCAACTTTGAATTTCGTGTCAATCGTTTTTCAAAAAATACGATATTTGGTAAATTTTTAATCCGTTTTTTAATTAATTTTTAATCCGTCTAAGCTCATCTCCATTACGAAAAAGTACATACCTTGATAACTCCAAATTTCCTTTGGATAAATGGTTAGGGGGATAAAAAGAAAAACAAAAATTCAGTATTTTCAAAAATCGAAACAATAACATCTCGACCTCTAATCGTACAAGTGAGGAAAAGAATAAATTACAATTTGCACAAAAAAAAACAACATTGCTTCTTTATCGCGCCAGCGTTGGGGGGAAAACCTGACTACGGTAAAGATATCCCGGTCAGGAACAGCTAAATGGTCAAAAACTGGGTCTCGTTTAACTTATGCGAACCGGCGAAAGGTCGAAACTGTAGAAATGTAAATTTCTTCGCTCACTCTCGTGAAGCGTCTCGGGTCAACTCAAAATAGGGTTCTTTGTTGTAATAGCAAAATTAGAACAATCGATGGCGGGAACTGCAGAGCGAATAATAAAATGTCGTGCCACAAGAATTTATAATTTGAATTAAAGTGGATTCAGCTATTTTCATTTCCCCGCAGTCGATGTACTTTCTGCTTTCTCATAGACCAAGTTCTGTTTTCGTGAAAAACAAATATCGAATTTTTAATGCCAATGTGGTAAAAATATGCCAAACCGTTAGAAAATCGGATTTCGAAAAAAATTTCGCATGCGTAACAGCGAACTGATCGATTTGGCTCAAAAGTTGCACGTATTTTGGGCATTGATCCCCATTTATTTACTGCAATTTTCGTTGTAATTACTGAATGAGGATTCGAGATTTGACGGGGTTTTGAAAATTTTGAAAACTATCTCCGATCGCGCTACATTTTGTATATTTTCGGGCTCCGCATCAAGACCATTTCTTCATAAATGTGTTAAGAGAGAAGGATGTTTAGTATTGAATTTAACGTGAATCGCGTGAGGGTTTCAGAATTTATAAAATTTCGATTTTTTCGAAGAAACTTTTGTGATTGATGCAATTTCAACAAATTTCGAGCTCTTCGGCTAATCTTTTTTTCATCAAAGTGTCATTAATTGAATTTGGGCGTGAATCGGCGAACCTATTAAAATTGTTGTGAATTTTACATTATTTTATTTTTATTTTCGCGTTCGGGAAATTGTATGTTCGCTAAAACTTTCTGAAATTCTCAACTATAGAGGCGGTACTTGCTATAAAAAGTAGATTACGGGATAACCATATTGGATATTGTCTTTAGAATTAAATTTTTTTTTTAAACTTGTAGATTGTAAAAAAATGTTGAATGTTTGAACTTTTCCGTACTTCGTAAAATTAGTGAGTCCGTTATAACTTTAGGAAAATTTTGCAGAACTATAGTGAAGAATCATAAAACTTTTCGACCCACATGCTACCTTAGAACCTCGCTCAAATCGAATTCAGTAAAAAAAAGCGCTAACTAAAAACTTTGCTCATTTTGAATAAGCAAAGTTGTAATAATAATGATTTTATCTCACTCACAAAGCTTCGTACGATAGAAAATCGAAATTTACGAATTAACTTGCTCGTGGAGGGGGGTTTGTGAGCGAGATTAAATAACGAAGAAACAATGTGCAATTTTCGAATTTGCAAGTTTTTATTTTGAATTTTTGGAAACTTTTGTGACTTGTCGATTGATTAATCGTTTTCCAAATAACGTTCCCTATATTTTGTTCGCTATTCCGTGAATCTCATACTGTCGATAATATTTCTGTATTATCGGAGAGCGGGTAGTTCAGAATTGCATCTAAAATCAATAGCGAAGTAAAGATGGGGCACGAGCGATGCCTTTCTGCACAGTTATGCGTGATAAAGTATCGGTTCTTAATTTTCACTGGTATTTATACTTTGCCATAGCCCGATATGCCATTCTCTCTCTTCAATAATATCATTTTCCTTCTTACCGACCGTTGATCAATGGCACTTTACTTGTCAATGGTAAAAATAATAACATTATCTAGGGTATTTGACTCGCGAGAGCGACTCTCCCGCCACGTCCCTCGTCCACCTCACCGACGGAGGACTCTATCGATAAAAGGCGAGGGAACAATGTCAATTTTTCTTTTCTACTTTCAGCACTGAGCGGAATACTGTTTCCCGGTATGGAAGAAGCGGCTTATTCGAATTTTCGTTTGTGGGAGGCGACTGGTTCGGTAATTGCGTACGCTTACAGTCCTTATCTGTGCACGTACATAAAGCTCTATACATTGGTAGGTCTGCTATGCCTTGGGGTTCTTGGTTACGGGATTATCGAGTCCACCGGAAGAATAAAAAGAGTAGTCGGTGAAAAATCGGATTTCGAACTAGTTGCGGCTCGTGACGCGTCTTGTTAGATCGCTGCTCGAAATTATCGAATTATTTTTCTCGCGGATAACCATGGCGCCGAAAAAAAAATTAAATCACATCGACTCATTGGGTTCGCGTGTTCGGTAAGAAAAAAAAACAGTACATATATATTGAAGCGACACATTCGTGTAGGATTTGTACCACAATATAAGTTTTTATTTTATTCTTGTGGACACCTACTAGATTTTACACAGGTATTCGCTTAACGGCTAAGTGTTGAATTTTTTTTGTTTTTTTTTTGCATTTTCTGTTCTTCCTCTTGTTTCATTAAATACGTAGCGTAATGTTACATCGTTTCTAGGCGCTAACATTGAATTTCTAGAACTACGGCGTTTATCCTAATTGTATACTTATGTGCTGAATTTTTATTTTTTTTATTTTTTTGTCGATCGCCGTTAAACGATCCGTTGTTGTCTCGAGACTCTGATCGTACTCAATTGTACAATACTCGACGAATAGATCGAGGTATCTCGGAAACAAATACAACCAACTATCATCTCTCTTTCTCTTTCTCTCTTCGTCGCTCGTTCTCGATGTGACAATTTCTACGAGCTGTTTGAGAATCTTTTGTATAGTTTGTTACATCTTTTGTTCTTTCTCTTCGTTTTTGTGTTACATGTTGTTTTCCATTGTTTTTTTTTGTTTTTTCTTTCGTAGCGTCATTAAATTGCTGATTGTATTGTGAATACTAGCTCAACTCGGGCGATGTATTTACATTTCAAATTTCGCAGTAAAGTTAGTTATTACATTTTATAAAACGTAGTAGGAACCTTGGTTTCGCTGGGCAATGTTTCAGAAACAGTTTCCTCTTTGTTTGTTCTAAATTTTATGGATATACAATATATATATATATATATGTGTGTGTATAATAACGATTTGTCAGGCTGTCGGTAACGGATAATTTCGATTAATTATTCAAAAGTGAAATGTGTTTGATGGCGACCGTCAGTCATGTTATATTTTAGTTTTGGTAACTGCGACGAAACATTAGCCCGTGGATCTATCTTCCTTAGAAATATGACACTCACGAATACAATTCACATATTTTTTGTTTTAAATCTTGTTTCTTTTGTTTTATAATACTCACGTTGATATTCTCATAATAAACCACTAGATATAATTGTCACGAAGAAAATACACATGATCTCTACAATTTGTTTTGTTTTGTTCTTTTTCTTTTTCTTTTAATTTCTTTTCACGTTCTCTTCATCCCTCTGTTTCATAACAAAATTTAATAACCGGAATATCTCTGTACAAACATTTTTTTTTTAATTTACTTTTTTCTTCATTATCAAAAGGACAACGTTAATCTCGACGTGTGATTTGGATCAAAATTTTGAATTTTGAATATCGCCCAACTCTTTTATCAATATAGTACAAACGTTTTGTTTTTTTTCTCTCTTTCTCTCTCTCTCTCTCTCTTTTTCATCACGAACGTCGTCGTTCAATTTTGTTCTAAAGACGAATCTCATCGACGCGCTCTGTGCGCATTTGCCAAAAATTTATTCTCAACCATGTAAATTTTCTTTGCACGAGTCTAGCTATTTTATAGCTATTGGTTTTTTTTTGTTTTTAATATTAAAAGATACCTCAATATTACAATGTCTAAATTATTTTTTCTTTCTCTTCTTCTTGTTCTCTTGGTTTTTATATGTACATCCGTCGCTGCGTCGACTATGCGGTAGTTTGTAGTATTAATTTTATATATATATATATGATTTTTAATCTTTTATTTTTATTCTTTTTTTCATTTTTCCCCCGTCCTGGTATAATTCCATACACGAAGCTCAAATTTGCGGGAGTTGCAAGTACGGATATTACGAATTTATTTTTATTCTTTCTTGTTTTGTTATTTTTTTGTTTGTTTGTTTGTTTTTTATTTATTTCAAACGGGTAGTTTAATTATGTATTATGCGAGGCTACGTGCGAAATTCTAGAGAATACTTGTCAAGCCCCCCCCATCGCCCTTCGGTACCGCCGAGACAGCCGCGAATCAAGAGTGTATTTTTGTTCTCATTCATTATTTCTCCATTTTATTTATTGGCTTTTATCCTTTTCTTTTTTCGTTCAATCTACTGAAATTTTTTTCGTGCGGTGGGTCAAACATTTTCTTTTAATTTAACGGCCGAACGTGACCGTTGGTGTTTTTGGGGAACTTTGAGGGCACAAAAAGAGCCCCTTCGGTATGGCAGGGTTACGAGGACTAGGCGTTCGGAAAATTAATAAATTTTTAATCGTCCCTCTCTTGTCCTCTCTCACTTCTCATTTTTTCTGTCTCACTTTAAATTCATCGTCGACGTTTCGTCCATCATATCCTCAACAGAGATTTTGGAGATAGAATTTTGTGAGCCCGGGAAAAGAAGAAAAAAAATCCTTGTCTCTATCATTCGTTCGTAGCGTATATACTTTCACAGAAGAATTTATTGCAATTTTACTCACTATTCAATTTCATTGATGCTTAAATATCTGCATTACTCCTATAGAGAGTCTTTGAGCCTGGAGACGAAACCGATCGGGGACGATCTTGGGTATCCGAACACACGATCGCCACTCTCGATTTCTCATATATATATATATATATATATATATATATATATATTTATTTCTGTTTATTTATTTATTTATTTTTTTATTTCTTCGATCGTCAAAAATTCATTTTTTTTCCTGATCTTTAAATTCAATCATCGTCACTTTGCAATAATCACTTATCACCGTACGAGATTCTGTCGCACTTGCGTCGGATTCACTGACGACGGAAATTTTAATAAATATAATAATAATCGTCGGTTTTGTTTCTCGATTTTCTCGGGTCTCTCCCTTTTTGTTTTCCTTCTTTCTTTGTGTTTTAATCATATAGGTATGTAGACATACGAATCACGAGTAGTAATGTCGATTTTAATACTATTTACAGATAATACACGCGTATACGTTTTCGATCACAATGTGCGCGGTGAGCGTCGTGTGTGTTTGTGTTTGTGTCTGTGTGTGTGTGTGTAATCTCTTGACATTCGTCGTAATCGTGCGGACGGCCTTTGGACATAGCGCGCGAGGAGAATCACTATTTTATTAAAACATTTTTTCGCGTTTTTTTTTCCTCAATTAGCAAACGAGAAATGCGATTGCAAAGATGGCTAGGATTTTTTGTTTTCACGCGTGACCGGTGAAAATTGAACGTGAATTGAGAAAAATGCGGATTTCGTTTTGTTGGAGTGAGAAAATGTTTTTTTTTGTAGTTATTCGAAAAAATGACCCATTCCTCCCCGTTGTTTGTTGGCGCCATTGTTTTTTCTCAATCGCTCAATGAAGGTAATGCGAAATTTTTACGGAATTCTCGTGTAAAGTAATAATCAAATATGAGACGATGAAAAATTGAAAAAAAATTAATAATAATTGAAACTTATCAAAAATGTTTGTTTACTCGTAGAAAATATAGATTGGGGAATGAGCAGTGAGGTATGAATGTACAGTTTCGATTCACCGACGCGACAGCATAGAGTTGTCAATAATTCACCGGCTATACACGGGCTGACACCGGTTGACGCGCATTCTCGAGGACTGTCGTTTAGACGGACTTTTGTCCCGAATCTCTCGGACATTGGGGGGTGTGGGGTCAAAGTGTCGTATGAAAAAAAAAAACAAACGTTGTCGAATAATTCTTGTTGCTCGATTTGTTTCTTTTTTTTTCGTTTCTTCTCACGGTATATTCATTTATACCGTCGTTCCTTTGACTCCCGTTATCATTTTCACGGTATTCTTCAGGGCTTGCCTCTTGTTGCAGAACCAAATTCTTATTACCTCCCTCTCGTAGCCCAACTGTTGCGCCAATATCGTTATCTCGTTTCCTATAATCATGTAAAAAAAAAAGAGAAAAATGAAAATGAAATTAGTAATTTTAGTTTTTTCTTAAATCACTAATTCGCAAATTTTACGAATATACGTTTAACGTTTATGGCTGACTAAATTCTCACCTGATGGATGAGTATTCGTGTCGAAGTGTGCATTTAGCAATTCCAAGGCCTGCGGTGTGAATGACGTTCGTCGTTTTCGTTTTTTGCTCGGTTCGACGCCGATAAATTCCGTAAGATGATTGGCGCCGCTCTTGTACCTGCAATCATAAGCACTACTCTCACTCAAATTCTGGCGACTTGTCGCATCATTGCCGATGACGCGTTTTCACTTGGCGAAAATACAACAAAAACAAAAACGTACACTGACGCATCGCGAGTGAATAGGAACGAAAAAATAGAAAAAAATAAATAAATAACACGAAAAATTGGCGTGAAAAAGTGGCGGGAAGGGGGGAGGGAAGACAACGATGGTCGTGTCAGTGGGTAAAAAAAAACGACAACGCGAGAGAGGCTTCGCAGAGCCCTCCCCGAGTTGGGGGATGAGGGTCGCGATGCTGATTTGGGCGATGTTTGGGCGCGACCGTAAATTTATGTTTTTTAATTTAGCCCCGAGGAAATGACCAACTGTCGGGTAACTGGCGGGCAACGAAAAATATAAAAAATAACACAGGCAGAAACAAAATAGGACGGAAAAAGAACACACACACAACAACAACGAGCAATGAGAATTAGCATCGGTTGTGCGAGAGTGGACGGAGAGGATATATGTTTCGTTAAATTCGCGAAAGCAATATGCTAATGTGTGATCCACCGGGGAGTACGGGGGATGAAGCAATATGTATTCCGAAACAGGGATGGCTATTCGTGGAAGTACACGATAGCTCGGACAGGAGAAGATGAAAAATAAGAAAGAATGAGAACGAAAAGAAGAAGAAGAAATAATGAGAAGAGGATCAAGAAGGCAGAATGAGAATAATAAGATGGAAGAATGAGGAAAACCACAAAACGAAAGAAGAACAGGACGAAGGGGATAAAGTAGAAAAGAGCGCATAAGACGAGGACGGAAAGATGACGAAGAAGAACAAGTGGAAAACAAGGAAGATGAAAATGCGAGAACGAAGTGGACAGTACGAAGAAGAACGAGACGAAGGGGATGAAGTGGAAAAGAACGTATAAGAAGAGGACGAACAGATGACGGAGAAGACGACGAAGAAGAACAAGTGGAACACGAGGAAGATGAAAATGCGAGAAAGAAGAGGACAATACGAAAGAAAAACGAGACGAAGGGGATGAAGTAGAAAATAACGCATAAGAAGAGGACGGGAAGATGATGAAGAAGAACAAGTGGAAAACAAGGAAGATGAAAATGAGAGAAGAGAACGAATAGGAGGAAGTGGACGTAATGGAAGATAAAGGACGGAGAAAACAGAGGAATAATCGAATGAAGAAGAAGAGTACATGCAAAAGAAGCAAAAGCACAAGATACAGAAAAGACCGATAAAGCGGTGGTCCACGAGAATCGTAAGATGGCGTGGTCGGCTGTGGAGAGGGGTAGGGTACGCGGCAACAAGGTGCCAGTGGCGACGCAGTAGGAATCGCAGTGCACGGGGCAAGAGAGCGGGCGGATGACGGGGGGGGGGGGGGGTGGTTACATCAGAAACCTGATTTTAATTAGTCCACAGTTTAATTACTCGGCAGATAAATCGTGCACGTGCACCGCATAAACTAGCCGCTTTCATTTTTTTCCATTCGCCGGTGTAGCCGGTGTGTCCCGGGCCTCGACGCCGACGCCGCCGACGCTTATTACAGATCACGGAACGCGGAGGAAGGAGAGCCGCGGCACGGTCGCACTTAGTTTTACGTTTCGAGAATGCGGCATGGATAATACGGTTGGTGTTCGGCAAAATGCCACGGCGATCTCGGCAATGCGAATAGAACGCTGTTTTATATATGTACGCTCGAACGACTCGCGATGAATCGCAAGATCAAATGATCCTCTCTGCTGTTTTCTTATACGAAACGTTAACTCGACGTTTAAAGGAAAACGATTATATTCGCCGCGAATGGAGATTATTCGAATCTTAATGTGTACGGACGTACTAGGGCATTTTATTATCGTACGAATTAATGCTAAAAAAATACATCGCAGACTATGTATGGTCCATTATGAAAATTGTCTACATAGAAAACAAATTTATATATCTCTTTTTACATTTAAATTTATATTTATATACTTGCAGATTTTTAGTTAAGGGCACTTTTCGCACAATAACAAAAAGTGTGAATATTTTTTTATTTTTTGTTTTTGCTCCGTCACATTGAACTTTTGAGTTTTCGACAAATGCTCGTTGTGATTAGTGTCAGCGGAACATGTCTCGTCGGACAATGGTTTAAAACATCGTGGAGAACAAATAACAAATTTTTCTGCACTTTCCTTGCAGACTTTTTTTAGGAAAATATCGAAATTTCCCACTGAAAAAGTGCATTAGCAAGCTTTGAGAACGTTAGATTATTCAGAATATTCGAATTATTGCGACTGGGTTACTTCGAGAATTATCGAATAATGATGGAGGCTTTGGAAAAAAATGTTGCAAATGGAACTTAAAAATGTGTGAAAAATCGAAAATACCTAGTCGGTCTTTGGTTCAAGCGACATTTTAAAGCTCGAATGGTTACGAAGAGAATGAGCACAGGAGCGGAGTCACCTTCGTATCGAGAAACATACAAGCAATTAGATAAACATGTAGCAATTTTAGTGTGCCAATTCGTTTTTTGCCAAAATCCAAAAACGTGAATTTTTTTTAATTTCCTCAAGAAACCCTATATCGATATATTTCCTCCCATTGATCACAAACATATTTTTCGATGAGTACATTTTTTTTACATAGAAATTTTTCTTCTAAAATTGAATGATTTATGCACCACAATTTACACCATGATACCGCGAAAATTATCGAACAATATGATACGTGTGGTATGTGTAGGATGATGATCGATATGCACATCCGTATATTATTCAACTCGGACTTAATCTCATATAGCGACATTGTCCCGGAAACGAGAATTAGCGAGCTCTCTGTGCCGCTTGTTTCGATTCTAACAATGACGCAAACACTGCACAATATATAGTATACGTATCCTGTACGTAGCGTTCTGGTATTTGTGATGTATAGATCGATAAGCAAGAATTTAATTTGGCATTCAATGACATTGGACAGAAATTCTCGTTAGCCCAGAACCTATAGGCTCTACATGTTAACAGCGCTGAAGATTAGACATTGGCCGAATAAACTTGAATTTCCCTACTGCGATCGATCGTTCGATCAATCGAGTCGATAAAGGCGATTACTGTTACCGACACATATCTGCTAAAAGCGATTTTTTTTCAGATATTCATTTGAACTGTAACACGACTGCCGATACACTTGAGCGCGCTTGTACCACGTGAAACACGAGTGTGAGGGCGCCAGCTGAAAATTCTTATCGGTACTTTCTACCAAACGGCACAACCGATCAAGATGGGATAAGCGTAGTCACTTTTTGCCCATCATACTGCAGTGGTTAAGCTTATTTCATCCCGATCGATCGTGTCATTTCGGCCGCGTTCGGAGCGTGTGATACGTTCCATTGAGGTAGTAGTCTGGTAACTTGGGTTCAAAACATCGAAGAATTTTTTTTTGCTTAATTTGAAAGTACAATGTCTTGAGAATATACTGTGAAAATTTCAGACCGAAATTCGAAATACTTCCGGAGTTATTCTCAAAACAGTGTTTTTCTGGTCAGCCCTGGTCCTAACTTTTTTTCTACCGAACCGATTGCTTTCAAATTTTAACAGGCTACTCCACACACTTATAGTTCTCGTCGGAACTACCGAGACATTTTTTCACCCCTAACTTTTTATTTTACAACCCCTTCTTTGCTAAAATAAAAGGACTTTTTTTTCCAAAATCCGCGATTGTGTTATTTATCCATGAAATTTAACTTCAGTAGTTCCGACCAGAATGACATGTCTATAGATTAAGAATTATCAAGAATTTTTGATTTCAGATAACATCGAGAGCCAAAATCACCGGGGCCACCCACGCGCTTTTTTTTCGAGGTGCCAACTTCGATCAATAATAATAATAATAATAAACTATTAAATTTTATCAAAAAACATTTTTTTTGTATCTTCAATATGTAAATAAAAACATCCTAAATATCCAAAACGATTCATTTTTATTTTCCTACAAAAAAACGCCCTCCAAAAAAGACATGAAAATCGGCTTAAGTTACCAGACTACTACCTTAGGAGAAGTCCCTAAAATATGTAAAATATTAAAACCGCTGTAGAGATTTTGTTGTGATAAAGTTCAGCGAGCATATCGATCATTTTTATAGATCATCTGTTGAACATTGGACTCAATAAAATCGCGCTGACAGAAAACGTACTCGTTGTTGCCAGCTGCCGATTTTCGCGATGATCGTTCACGAATCGTGCAATTCACGCGGAGAAAAGACGTTGAAAATAACATTCAACGAGGACATGGAAATTTGAAAGAGAATGACGATGCACATTGAAGTCTCTCGCGGGTAGACTTTCGATCGGGAAGCAATAAAATGTTCGACTAAAGGGGGAAATGTAAGTAAACCGGAGAATACATATCTTTGCGTTTTTTTTTCCATCGATAGAACATATCCGATCGGCCACATTCTCACAATATCGGCCGCGCGGCTTCTATACAACTATTTTCCTCTCGCTAATTAACATTCTCTACCGTATTTATTAGATGCCCGATTCCGCAATTAATCAGTTGAATTCAATTAGCGTATTACCAATTAGCACGCACACGCTTTCGCCACGCTTTCTCTCTCTATCTCTCTCTCGGGTTGAGTTTATATATGGTAACGCGTATATACCCTTGCCCTCCGGGGTGGCATTGCCGAGATCCTGTTGGATGATTACGGACTAATCGGGCACACGAAATACGATAAGGTTATATGGTGTTTGTAGCCGTTGCCGATCGCGATGACGGTTCCCCTTCTCCCTCCCTGCCGTCTGGTCGTGGATCGACTCTCGGTATGCCCATATCGCGCGGACAGGTTCGCTCAATGAAATTATCCTATGTACAAGGGTGTGAATGTGAAAACGCGGTCCTATGTGCGTGGCACCGTGTATATATCGACGCGATAAACGCCGTTGCTGTTGATCTCTCGACGCGTGAACAGCCTTAACCGCGGTGTTTTGCCGGGGGAAAATACGGTAATGCCATACAGTACGATCTCGGACAAGTTTTAGAGAGAAAAAAAAACCGGAAATTCAACCCTTGATAGACTGTATTTACGAACGCTCTGTCAAAAGTTCCTAAAGGAACGTCCCGTATAGTAGCAAAGAGGTTAACTCTGGGGGAACTGGAAATTAGAGTCTTCGGGAATAGGGCTGCGAACCTCAGGGATATCGAGGTTAATCGCGAAATATGAGAATCGATTTTTAAATTATTCGAAATTCTTAACATTAAATTTTGCTTAATTTGCGGAAATTCAAGTGCGATGGCCTCTGCTTCTAATGAAATCCGCATTTTCAATTTTTTTTTTCATTGATTATTACAAACATAAAAAAATCTATCGATGGACGTGCCATTTTTTTGTCTCAGTATCAAAATCGTTTATGGAATTTTATCAGCAAAAATCATATAAAAATAAACTCACCTCTCCTCGGCTTCTTTCATCCACCTCGCGAGTACCGGTTTGATTTTCTGCGCGCTCTTCGGCGTGATATCCAATTTCTCGAACCTAGAGCCAAGAACAATCCTTTGCTCCTTAACGTTTCACAGCAATTATACATTTTCAAATTATCACGCTAGACTCGTCCAAATGATCGAATCAACGATGTATGTTATCAATGAATTGTTTTCTATTTCTTTATTCATATATTCATTCAGTAATAACAATGTAATAATGATAATAATAATAGTAATAACTAAGTAAAAGGAGCACTAAGAGGCATGCATCGATTCGGTAAACAGGACATTGACAATGCGTGCATGCGTGTAGGTTTTTTTTTTCTTTTTTTTTTTTTTTTTGGTGATAACGCGTCATGATGTTGCCAACGCTGGTGTCGCAAAGTGTTTTAGAAGGAAAAAATAAAACTTTTATTCGCGTAAAAAAAAAAACACTGATATTCCTTCGCATTTTGATTAACATTATTGACATCGAGAGATAGCGACAGTGTGGAACATAGGCGCACACACAAAATAATTAAACGTGCTTCGAGACGGTTCGAACGAGAGTACGAGTCTTTCGCGTGTTGGCGACACCATGCCCAAGCTTGCCAATGCCCTGGCTCGATGAGAAATATAATATATAATATGTATATATATATACAGAGAAAGAGAGAGAGAGAGAGAAAGAGAGAGATATGTATATAAAGATATAGAACAAAAATATTAGAGAGTAATAGAGATATTAGAGAGATAATGTTGTTAATTCAAAAGTGCTCCTTATTTTCATTCGTCACGCGAACGAGATTAGAAACCAGTCACATAATACTGCAGCTATACCCAAAATCGTGATCTACCGAAGGGAATGTCGGTGGTTGGAATGGAGAACGGTGAGGATTTTTATATTCTTTCATTATTGTGTATATATATATATATATATATATATATATATATACATTGAAGTGAATAAATGACAATAAGAATGTGACTAAAAAGAAAAAATATATATATATATCTTTACGAACACCGAAAGTCAACGAACGAAGCACGAAAGTCCTGCGTAAACATCTCTCTCGTTGTGCGATGAACATTATTTTCCATTAACAGTGCAATATTTCGTGTACACGAGGTATATATTTCGCTGAATCGCGAAAAAAAACCTTATATTTCTTTGTTTTGTGTGTTTTGGTCGTTAACAAACAACGATGGTTTTTGACGAGTACGAGTTAAATGTTAACTTTGTCTTACGTCTGTTTGTTTCTCAATGTTCTTGGGTATAACTGCAGATATTGGAGTTGAATGAAAAAAATAAAAATAAAAAAAATTAAAAAAATAAAAAAAACTATTTCCGTTTAAAACTTCCATTTTTTTTTAGATAAAAATTAAGTAGCATGAGGGGTGAACGTACATAGCTTGCTGCTGAGAGGCAATCTGCGAGGCAGCGTACATCTGGGTAGCCAGGGCACTGGGGAACAATCACCAATGCTTAAGTTAGTCGAAACGATAAGGATCCGACTCGTCTACCGTGCTTTTTGTGACCGCTCATTCACCGCGGCAGATATTTTTTGGCACATCTCGTTTTTTTTTCTTTTTTCTCTTTATCTCCAACGACAATAATCTTATCCCAAGAATTGAGATTATTGGGTTTTAAAGGGCCATATGAGAACTATCGCGAAATAAATTTCCCTCAATCATTTGCGAAATACATTGAAATTATTATTTTTTATACGTCTGTACTCTCTATTAACAGTCACAAAAGTGCGTTGGTAAAAATTCTTAATATTTGCAAAAATCATTCGAAATTATTTGATTAATTATTTATTTATTTCATTAAAGTTACTCGAGGAGACGTCGAAGCATCTTATTTGATTCGTAGGATTCTCGAAAATATGACATTTCTTTGTAAGAATGTATCATCGTGAAAGTTAACATTGAAAGATGTCGAAAAATCTTGATCAACGAGCGCTTGGTATAATCAATTTTTTGAATACAAGGAACCGTGTGATTTTAGTGTATCGCGAAAGTAGCAAGGAAACAATTTGGTCGTTGTTTTTCATAACAACGCTTGGTTATTACAATTTATCGATTTTCGGAAGCAATAAACTAGGTGATAATCATAAAGAAATGTCATGTCTCGGTTTTTTGTTCTTTCTTAAGTCAATTTTCTCTTGCGATTTCCAGTGACCTGGCGCGGTGAATTTTTATTTCGTTGGTTTTTTTTTATTGTATCAAGAGACCCACGATCGGATTCGTTGTGCTTCCATTGATTTGTTTCTCGAGTTTAATTCGTCTTATAGCCATTGTGGTCTCACGGTCGAGTGTGCTCACCTGCATATTGCGCTTTGACTGTAGGCGGGACCCTCGGTGACGTTAAGAGCTTGTCCAACCTGCGTTTGCGTCAGACCCATTGCCAATCGACGATGCTTAAACGCCTTGGCGAACTCTTTGATCTCGTCAAGATTTATACCGTCAACAACGTTGTTCGTTGCTTCGTTGATAGTCGGTTGGTCTGCAAAGATAATTCAACAGGTTGTTCCACTTTAGCACTTACAAATAACGAGCCAGAGGCAATTCTAACGTGGAAGGATTTTTGTTTTTTTTTTCGACAATAGATTTACCTAGTGAATGTGTCAACACGGGTAATAGAGTGCGCGGCGTGTCATAGAGGTACCCACATACTTTTTAATCTAAAAGCTCCTGTCTATCCCCGTTTGATCCGACTTCTGAACGTATTAAATGTTACTATATCTAAGTCACAAAGACACAATGAGATTGTTGAATTAGATAGCGGAGCGAACAAAACTTCTCGGATCATCAATTTTATGATTGTGATATCTGCGAAAATACTCCACTGTGGTTATCCACTGAGAGATCAGATATTCCAACAGCCGGAAGTTCGATAAGCCTTGTTTCTGGTACCCCGATAATATCAACGTTAATATCAGAATTTCCGGACATTGGAAACCCAAGATACTTTCAGATCCTGAGCATTTTGTAACTGCTATTTCCGATATCTCGTCGCGCTTCTTAAGACAAAATGTATCGCTAATGGAGAGAATAGCCGAAACTTACTTGGCGAATCGCTGAGCAAATCGTCATCCTCGTCCTTTGAACTGTGCAAGCTGTTTGGCGATGTTTTAATCCCGCTTGCGACTCCAGGCCCGTGTGTCGTTGTGATGGTGATTTCACCGTTGCTCGCGGCAAGTCTGTTGAGGGCTGACGCCGCGGATACAACAGGTCCGTTCATCGGTGACGATTGTTCCGGCCTGTCTCTGTGATGCTTGTCCGACGACTGGTTTAACAGAGATCGATAGAAGCCGTTTAAAACTTTTGTTCCGTCCAAATTATTACTCGTCTCGCACAAACGGATATTCTTCAGGGCTCAATTGTATGCACTCTTGAGTGGATATAAGATGGGTTCGTAGCGGGGAAAAGCAGTTTCTCGATAAAATCGAGATACCGTTCAATCTAATTAGTAGTCCATCAGGGAGGAGAAGGATGAGGAAAATTATACGCGGTCACAGTCGAAGGAAAGACTTTTCTCTAACGAGATTACTCTTGTGAGATCGAGAATTATCGACTTCCGACTCGAGCCGATTGGAGAAAGATAATTGCGCACCATTGTATTTGGCTACGTTGTATCTCTCTCTCTCTCTCTCTCTCTGTCTCTCTGTCCGGATTCATGAATTAAATCGTACAGTAAAGCCACAATGGTAATGTCAAGAATGCTCATCAAATTGTCTTTTTCCTCCCGCTATGTCAGGCAACGGATGAATTATGTTTTAATTGCATTATTTACTCACCGCGTAGTGATTCATGTGCGAGTTATGTCGATGACTATGCTGGTGTAGGGAGGTGGTGAGTAGCGGTTGCTGGGACGCTTGAGCTGCTTGAACCGCTTGAGCCTGGGCCGCTTGAGCTGCCTGTAAAAGTTGTGGCTGCATGGCGTTTAGAAGTTGCTGACTCGCCGAACTGTTGCCTAGAAGATGCGGCAGGGATGCGTGATTCAGTCCCAAACCTGACGCAAGATTTGGACTCGTCGGAACTGTGTCGATGGAAAAAGTGATTGTGATATTGAGAAACCATCGTAACAGCATCGGACACGAGATTCAATGATGCTTTCGCTGAATGTCTTCGATTTCATCTCTCGCTTACCGTTGTTCGATGGTGCGTTCATCATGCTCTGGGGTGCCGCGATTGACTGAAGATTCGCCAGTGTCGTTGACACCACCTGACCATTGCTAAGGGCCAAATTCACCATCTGATTGTTCGTGACGTGGCTCACCGGAATTGTAAGAATAGTTTGCGTCGCGATACCTGAAAAGCGAGATCGAAGAAAGGTTTTTTCATTGTACCTCGCTGTGGAAACTTATTCGTTTCCTGTCGTTCGGAGTTTAGCGAACTTTGGACCACTGGTTATGAAAGTATGGACGAGACTTCTATCAAGCATCGTTGCTGTATTTTCCGTATATATCTAGTGTATACGTATAACGTTTACATTTCGTTGATCCGAGTATAGGTAGTGAAGTTATCAGAGTCTCATAGAGGGATTATTAAGCAACCCATAGGGCAGGTTACGTAGGAGGCCAGCGTAGTTGGCAAACTATTATCGTCGTCTTCATAGTACCAGGTAGAGTGCGCTTGGTCCTGCTGTGCACTGGGCTCTCTATCTCTATCTCTTTCGCTCTCTATCTCTCTGTCTCTCTGTCTCTCTCTCTCTCTCTCTCTCTCTCTCTCTCTCTCTCTCTCTCTCTATCTTTAGACTGGGCTAGGCTAGCCGAGAAGGACTGAGCTGCCTAATCATACTTAGAATAGTTTCGGGATTACCTCCCAGCTCCCATAATCTGATTAACTCGCCTACACGCGCTTAATATGATTACTGATCTTGAGTACCTGTGTATGTACCTAATAGCTTGGCTAAGCAAATCTCGCGTATTACGAACACCCATAAAAGTTTCACGTACTGAGGTATGCTAGATAATAAACCGATTACGAAGCTTAGATTTTATACGCATACGTAAACGAATTGATGGAAAAGAACAGACGATAAATTCTGTTTCCTTCTAGCTATGTCTCGATTCGCCGGATCCATATAGAGCGATAAGATTTTACTCCCGAAATCTCATCGGATGTGATGGTGGCGTATGTAGCTTAGCACTAGGATCTTTCTATCGGTGCGATCTTAATCTTAATTCCATCGCTGTATTCAAACGTGACTGTCTCTACGTCGTATCTCACTCAATCTTGGGAAATTCCATATTACTATACCTCTGTCCGTCAACTTCTCGTCAGTTCAGAAACACGCACATGGTCGGGGGATCGGGCAACTTCAATTCACTTAGATTCAGCGGATTTCAAGTTTCAGATTGCTACAAAGACATTAAGGGAACTACTAAACTTGATGGTGGCTAGGGTAAAAATGAAGTTAGTGCGAGAATCTATTTCCTAGATATGTATATGTCCGTTAGAAGGTAATCGATATAATAACCATCGAATGTCTGAACTGAGACCCGCTGTGACTGGGTACGGAGAGGACGTCCGGATGCTACAACGACGACGACGACGACGACGATGTCTAATGTGACTAGGAGAGAAGAGCAAAGGGTTAGTCGGCCGCGGGGCGAATGGACCATCGAACAGACCGACTGCAACCAAGGGGCATAGTAGGGGCACACCTATATATACATATATATATATATATATATATATATATATATATATATATGTGTGAAAGAGGGGAAGGTTGGCCGGGCACAGACCACGACGAAAGGTACAGAGAGCTAGTAGGGTCTCGTAGCAAAAGGGGATAGTAGTGAGACGTTAATTATACATTGAAATTAGTTGCAGAGTTTGCTAGCGCTTTCTCCCTGTTCGCCTCTCAGCGCGGTCCGCTTCGAGCCCTAGAACCGCACTAAGTATGGACGCTACGACTGGCGGAGTTCCTGGTCCGAACTGGTCAGAGATAGTCGCCAACATCGAGCCTGCGGCCTCTCCACCATCGCCGATATTATATATCAGCGTGAACTCGATTGAGTAATATTATGCAGCTGTGCGAGGGTGATTAAAGCTCAAATACCCGTCGCCATTAAATTCGCGGAATCGTACCAGAAACTTAACGATCAAATTGACGCTAATAGAAACTTTCCGCGCGATTATTTATACAGGACATCAACGTTCACGTGTACGGTATATCAATTCATGTTATAATTCCCCCCCCCCCCCCCCCCCCCCCGAATCTAAACTCACCTTGCGACGTTGGTATTAAGAGCTGAGCACCCTGGATACCCTGGACTAGTTGGCCCGATGTTAGTATGAACTGGGGCATCGCAACGGGTTGCGGCTGCGAAAGTAACTGGGGTAACGTCGCCATAGGGGCTGTACTCGGAGGTAGTAGGTGCGGCACCGTTGTCGTACTCGACGCGGTCGGTAACGTTCCGGCTATTCATGAAAATTTGATAATCCTATGATTCTTCATGATTCGATATAACGGCATGCAAGAATTATTATGATACAGAATGATTAATCATTACGATATAACGTACCGGAAGAACTGACTGTGAGATTCAGCGGTGTATTGATTAATTGACTGTTGGACAAACTCGCTGACATGCTCTGAAGTCCGGCGGCTAATGAGGCGACCTGCGGCAGATTCTGAAGATTCGCGAGATTCTGAAGATTTTGAAGGGTCACCATGCCCGCCACTGAAATTTCCGTATAACACATTATTTTATTTTTCTCTTTTCCGTCAGATATTGTTTCACGTAAAGATACTTTTGCTTTGAAATTGTAAACAATACGTTAGATCTCTTTTGGTTAAACTTCACGTTGAACCAATTGTTTCGTTCATCGCGGCTTGTAACGAAATCTTCGATCGAAAGTTTCTCACATTTTATTCGAAATAGTCTCTTGGATTATGGTCTGTACGTACTGGTACCGTTTAGGTGAGCTTGCGCCTCGGCCGCTCGTTTCGCCTGTGACATGTTCTCCGGTGAGACGCTTCTCCTTCGTTTTCGCGAATTCTTCATATTCTCCAGCAACATACGATGCTCGTGCATCACACCGGACGCTGGCTCCGGACTACCGACGCTACTCCTGTCGCTGTCCTGATAAGAACAACGGCAAAGAAAAAAAAAACAAATGGTTCGTTAATAATCGATGGATAACGAAGAAATTATCTAGCGAGAAGTCATGTCCATATAGTGGCATTTATTATTTTCTCATTATAATCGCATCGTCGTTTGAGTGGTCGCGGGCGATAAGCCAGCTTAACTTCGAGGAAGAAAGGGCTCTCTCGTGGAAGACATGCACCGGATTATAATAAATCGATAAATTATACATACAGCTATACAAAGATATATCTTTGGCTGTGTGTCTGTGTTCGGTACAGTATATAGCACGTTTCACTGAAATGCCTTACTAGGCTCTTTCTCTCTCTCTCTCTCTTTCGCCTCGACGATCGGTTGAAACTATACGGGCGGTAATGTTACCGGGTACCACTGCCACTTTGCATAATGGAATGGAAATATGCCGCGGGACGTGTATGGCCATAGTTAGATACAGATTAAGCGTTTTAGAGCTTCCTCTTTGGTTGCAACCGGCAAATTTAACGAAAGAATTCTTCACGAGCACTCAGCACCTTCCAACTATATATACTATAAATATACATAGTAGAGATTCGATTGTTTCGTTCTTCGTTTTGTTTCGACGAACTAAAAGGTCGAGAAGAAAATCGTGACTCAGCTAACCTAGCTCTCTGTCGCTGGATCCAATATATATCTAGCCACAGCTCATGAGAAAAGATAAAAGTGTGGAGGATTGGAAAAAAGAATCAAGATAGAAGATGATCGGATTTTGGCGATAACCATACCGCGTATTTTCATTTCCGGCAGGTGATTTCTTAGGTTTTTTGTTTGTTCGCGGGTTCGGTTGTGTTTTCGACCACCACGTAAAACTGTCATGCGTATGCACGATAGGCGATGCATTCTTATCAGCGAAGCTGTTTCCCGCGAAATCCGTGAGATTTTTCCGTTACCCTCGTAGAGTTGCGGCTCAGCGTGTTGGAACGAAAAAAAACACCTACACTCCGCACTGCCCTATAAAGCCCGGTCAATGCCTAACGAACGGAAAATCGCCTTCTATAGAAGAGAACGAGAGAAACTGCGAGGGCAATTCAATTTTTTTTTTTTTTTTTCGTTTGCTGTCCAGCGTGAATTCGTAAACGACGCGCGCGCAGTGAACGGCGATATGGGTACTGCATATTAAATGGACGAGGCAAGGGGGATTAAAGCCACGCGAAACGTATGGGCGCTCAGCATTTTTTACTTGTAAAAAAGCGTGCGTGTGACGTAGTAAGCCGCAAAAATGTATGTTTACGAGAGAGAGTGGAGATGTTTCCGAGAAAGAGTGGTGGGAAAATGGCGCGTTACTATAACCTGATCGGACCGATTGGTGTGCATGGGGAAAAGAGTGGGGATCTGCGGAGGAAAGAGAGAATTCCGGCCGTTTTCATAAAAATAAATGCTACTTCCGGAGGCTTTTGCATCGACTAGCTCACGAATTCGCGAAGTTTTTTTACCACCACAACGATAATCCAAATGTTCATGTCGATATATTGAATATATAAATCTGTGTATATACAGGTTGTCCCAAAAGTAGCACGTCAGAGTGACACGAGGGTTAGATTGGCTCAGGACCCATCTAAAAAAACAAATATGATCTCACAAGGAAAGTACCCGAGGTGTCCCCCTTCGATTTTGTTGAAACTCATGTCTGTTATAGAGCATTAAAAACTAAGCGACAAGTATTTTTTTTTATCGACGGAAAAACGGTTTCAAAGGCTGAAACCACCCCCTAAAGTTGCACAGGTCAGAGGGCGATTTTGCAGTTTCACATATAAGCAGTGCATCGATTTTGATGAAACAAAAATTAAAATGTTCCCTATGCGAAGGAATGAAGGACCCACCGGATAATAAAAAAAAAACACAATCGCTATTCTTGTTATCTCGCGTGTTTCTCGCCACTTTAGCATTTGGCGTGAATTTGGACTATGATTTGCTTACGATTTGGACTTTATAGCAATGGTAGCGGAATAACAAGTACCAGGTAGCGATTTTTCGCGATATCAAAAAACACGATTTTTCTCGAAAACCATGAGACTTTTACTGAGGTCATATTTATTTTTTTGTATAGGTCCGGAGCCAATCTAACCTTCGTGTCACTGTGACGTGTTAGTTTTAGGACACCCTGTATATGCACACATATTTAGTATCTTGCGTCGAGTTCAACACAGATAACGTATTAGCGTTTCTTCATTTTCGATTAAAAATACATCACGATGGATGTGGTACACATTGATTATATTATATACAATTTGGTTGACGGTATATACACGAATATACGTAAGAAATTATGTCAAATATACATGTACATGAATTATACGATAAATATGAAAATGAGAAAAAAAATACTCCCCAAACCTACGGCTTACCCGATTGAAATCTTAAAAAAGTCCTGTTAGAAACTTTTCATACTATATGTACAAATACCGTGCATCACCGCGTTCAATATCGCAATTTCCTTTACGAAAAGTTACGTAGTCTGGTAAGCCGATTTTCATGTCTTTTTTGGAGGCCGTTTTTTTGTACGATAATAAAAATGAATCGTTTTGGATATTTAGGATGTTTTTATTTACATATTAAAGATACAAAGAAAAAAAATTTTTTGAAAAAATATCATAGTTTATCATTATTATTATTATTGATCGAAGTTGGCACCTCGAAAAAAAAGCGCGTGGGTGGCCCCGGTGATTTTGGCTCTTGATATTATCTGAAATAAAAAATTCTTGATAATTCTTAATCTATAGACATGTCATTCTGGTCGGAACTACTGAAGTTAAATTTCATGGATAAATAACAAAATTTATTTGCTAAAATAAAAGGACTCTTTTTTCCAAAGTCCTCCATTTTGTTATTTATCCACGAAATTTAACTTCAGTAGTTCCGACCAGAATGACATGTCTACAGATTAAGAATTATCAAGAATTTTTAATTTCAGATAACATCAAGATCCAAAATCACCGGGGCCACCCACGCGCTTTTTTTTCGAGGTGCCAACTTCGATCAATAATAATAATAATAATAATAAACTATTGAATTTTTTCAAAAAAATTTTGTTGTGTATCTTTAATATGTAAATAAAAACATCCTAAATATCCAAAACGATTCATTTTTATTTTCCCTCAAAAAAACGACCTCCAAAAAAGATATGAAAATCGGCTTAAGTTACCAGACTACTACCTTAAACCGGTCTATAGTTGCATCGAAACTGAACACTCGGAGGGCGCACTGTTCGGAGGACATGTATATATACGGGGCTGAACAATTTGCAAAGATTAGCCGTCCGCGGTGAGCGGTGGTTAAAGGCAAACTATAAAATTTCCGGTGTGCACTTTATTGGCATCCTCCATTTATATATATCGTCTGCATATATAGACGCCGGTAGAGGGCCACACGTTTGGATTCCAGTTAAAGTAACCGGCTATTTGCTCCGATCGTCTGAGTAAACTGTGCTTGCATAATCGCGGCAATACCAATTTCGAACGGCAAAAGGGAGCGAGGCAAAAAGTTCGCGGGGTACGTAAATACGTCGATCGACCGAGCACGCAGAGAGACAGAGAGAGAAAACTATAGAAACTACGTGGAAAAGTGCATCTCGTGTCTGCTAGTATTATAATATTGTAAATTCACTCGAAAAAATCGACGATCGTTTGCATGTATAGAAAAAAAAAAAAAAAGAACGAAAAAAAATGGTCCTCACCGTCAAAGCACGGGTCATCTCGCTAATGCGAAAAAACGAAACGAGCAAGCCCGATGGCGGGTGAAAAAATGCTGCCACGGCGAATGAGAGGGTAGAAAGGGGGGTGGAGGGTGGCACCGGTGTACAGTGGATGCATGGCATCGGGTGTACGGGGCGGGGAGGGGAGCGGTTGACTGCAGAGTCGGTGGAAATGTAACGATAAACATTACTTATCGGCACCCCGGCCTTTAACAATGCGAATAGATATATACAGATAATAGATACAGGCATGGTCGTTGCGGAAGTGGTGCGGGAAGGGGGGGGGGGGGGGGGGGGTGAAAGGATTTTCGAAGCCTCGAGGGTATGTGCACTTTTTTGTGCCCCAACCCTTCCACCGCCACACGAGAACGCGTTCGCACAAAAACGCAAGTTTTTTGCAATAAAGTAATTTAACCGTTTGAGTTATGGGTAATTCCTATATACGAACGAACGCGCGAGATTCCCCGCACGTTGGTCCCCGCTCTGCCCATTGATTAGTATTAATGACTTAGCTGCACTCATTTTGCTCCGAATAAAAGTAATTGGATTTGGCTTCGAACCCCGCGGAGCGTGAAGCGGGGGTGTGGGCCTCGGATGTGTGTTGTTGTGTGCGGTACGTATAAAGAGGTGAGCGGGAAAAAAAAAAAATACGAGAGACGGAGGAAAGAGAACCAACTGGTCTCCTGAAGTGCGCGAGGGATAGAGAGCGGTATGTGCGAGTTTGGCGTGTGTGTAAAAATCCATTAATATCCGTTTGTGCTTAATAAACGATAGCCTCGGAGTAGTGGCCGCCATACAGCGCGCGGGAACCCAACAGTCTTTGGACTAATGGCCGGTGTTCCTGAATCGTTAATACGTATTTTTATAGTATATACACTAGCCTATATACCATCGGTTTTCGAAGTGTCTCGACGACCACGAGAATTCTCGTTTAATGCGCGCTTGTTATTCACGAAATTCTGGAGCACACGGAGCAACGACAGCTTCTTTATACAATATGCAACGACTTTTTCGAGTTCTAAATATCGCGGTGAAGTGCATTTCTCATACCCTCAGAGTATTCGATCTAGGGGAAATTTTTCAAATACAACAAACGCGAAGAACCCTCGCATTTTTAATAATCGCGCATTAAGCACGATCAGGTTCCGGGAAAATAAAACGCATAACCGATTTCATATCTACCATATTTAGTTTTTTATTTTTAGTTTATACGAGTGTTTTTCTGCTGGAACGATCAATGGAAAATCGAATGAATACTATTTTACGAAGTTTTTTCGAAATCTAAATACCGCGGTAAAGTGAGATCTTACTCGTATTTCTCATATCCTCAGAGTATCCGATCTTGGACGAATTTTCTAAAGATAACGAAGGTGAAGAACCCCCACATTTTTAATAATCGCGCATTAAGGTAGTAGTCTGGTAACTTAAGCCGATTTTCATGTCTTTTTTGGAGGGCGTTTTTTTGTAGGAAAATAAAAATGAATCGTTTTGGATATTTAGGATGTTTTTATTTACATATTTAAGATACAAACAAAATTTTTTTTCAAAAAATTTAATAGTTTTTTAAAAAGAATTTAAGAATTTTTTAAGAATTTTTGATTTCATATAACATCAAGAGCCAAAATCACCGGGGCCACCCACGCGCTTTTTTTTTCGAGGTGCCAACTTCGATAAATAATAATAATAATAATAAACTATTAAATTTGTTCAAAAATTTTTTTTTTGTATCTTTAATATGTAAATTAAAACATCCTAAATATCCAAAACGATTCATCTTTATTTTCCTACAAAAAACGCCCTCCAAAAAAGACATGAAAATCGGCTCAAGTTACCAGACTACTACCTTAAGCACGATCAGGTTCTGAAAAAAATCAACCGCATAACCGATTTCATATCTACCACCTTTACTAGTGCGAGTGTTTTCCTGCTGGAACATTCAATGAACAATCGAAAGAATGCTATTTTACGAGAAATATCGTTTTTTTGTGAACTAATAGTCAGTAATTCGATCCGTCAAAAACTAAAAGAAGGAAAACAAACGTCAAAAACATGTTTAAACTCAAATCTCACGATTTCGTGCAGTAAACATAAGAAAATGTAGTAAAAAGGTAAACGGAAAATGGAAAACGAAATCTTCGAAGATATAATAGATTACATATTATTGTCACTCTGGATAGAGGGGTCTCCATAATTAATTTTCGCACTTAACCGGATCGATCTATCCGAGCTTATATGCACTCAGCTACGGAGAATTTATGTGTGCATATATACGGGGAGGAATGAATATGATAAACAAGGCGCTCGGTGTATTAGAAATCTCGCAATTATCACGTGGTCATTGCAAACCTCTGTGTTATCGGTAGAGCGATGAGAGCTGACCGCAACCCCCTCTCTCTGTCCTCTCTCAAAATACACAGTCTCTTGAGTTCGCGACGACTGGGAAGCCACGACGCCGGCGCCGCATCGCTTTGTCTGTAAGTGTAATTAGTCCACAGGAAAGGACGTCGGAGGTTTTGGCTCGTTGAGGGGTTGCAGGAACGCGTCGGAGGGTGGAGAAGGTGAAAGGAGGTGCGGATGAGACGGGGAAAGAGAGGTGGCTCATCCAGCAAGGACTTCTCCACTTTATCCTCTCGACCACCCCTTTCCCAGCCCCTCTCACTCGTCGCTTCTCCCTTTGCCATTGAACCCTTCTTCTCTAGCGTCCCTGCCACATCGTCCCACCTTATTTATATGCAAATGAGCTTCATTTCGCGATATTAATGTTCCAACCGAGTCTCTCTATATACCCCGCCCTCTCTCGCCCTTTCACTCTGTGCTACGCGCGACAAGAGAGTCGAAAGGGTTGCGTCGAGGATATACGTTGGAAAAGGGTTCGCGCCCTTATACTCTCGTCTCACCAACTAGCGTAAACCCTCATCGCGGTCATATGCTTATAGTCTCATTCTCCCCCCCCCCACCCCCACCCCTCTCACTCTCTCTCATTTTTTTTTCTATACTCCCTTCAACCCTCTCGACGTTCCGCTTATTCCGTTATACAATATGTATATATAGAAAAATTGCAAAAATCTCCAAACACACCCCACTCTATTCCCAACAGACTTATGCATATATTACACGCGAAAGCAGACAGGAAGTGTTCCTACAAGGGGGGTTGTTACTCTACTTCGGACCATGTGCCCGCGTGTGTTTGTGTTTTCTTGAGGTTTTGCTATGTTGAAAACTTCCCGATGATTCTATGGTATATATAAATATATTGCGAACTCGTCGGTGGTATATCCGAAGTCGACGAAGTTTAGAGTACTACGGGGGAATATATAAAGTAGTTGAACACATCGTATATATACGGTTGGCACATTGGCAACGAATTTCCAACGGTATACTCACAGTCACAAGCAGCTGTGGCAGTTTCGTGTACACGTTTGGTTGAGTGGTTTTGTATGTATGTACGTCTGAGAACGATGGAACGGGATTGGGAGGAGGGGACGCGACAAAAGTATAACTAATTAACGATCCGCCTGCTTTTCTCCCAAACTACAACTTATTATGCCTTTCCATGAGTACGCGCTCGCGCTAAGAATAGATAAAAAATTCGGCGTGCCGCGGTCCTGTTAAATATATATGTATATATTTTACATCCTTTGCTTCATCAAAAACACTGCTGCATGTACGAGGGGGGACCCAAAAAAACCGGAATTGCGCTGCGGCGGGGAGGGAGAGTGAGGGAACCCATTGCTCGACCAGGTGTCCGTTGGGGACACGTCTCCTGAGTTAGTGTGCGAAGTTCTGTCGCCGTGAGTGCATCGGTTCGCCCGTGGGAATTTTTGTAGTGACACAACTTTTTCCATTTCGGCGAAAACGTGATGGCCCATTGTCGAGAGCAACGCGCGGCTGTGAAATTTTGTTTCCTGTTGGGGAAATCGGCCGCGGAAACTACTGTAATGCTTAAGACTACTTATGGAGATACTGCCCTAAGTAAAACCAGAGTCTACGAGTGGTTTTCACGTTTTAAAAATGGAGAAATGTCAATTGAAGACCAGTCCCGTTCAGGACGCCCCTCAACGTCAAGAAGTGACGAAAACGTCGACAAAATCAATGCTCTCATTCATGAAGACCGTCGCCGAACCATTGATCAACTCTGTGAGATGTCTGGGATATCATGGAGTTCAATTCAGAGGATTTTATCCAAAGATTTGCACATGAGCAGAGTTGCAGCCAAATTTGTCCCTCGCCTTCTCACAGACGAGCAAAGGGAGCGTCGACTTCAGGCATGTTTTGAACTTCAAAATCAGCTCGAAGAGGACCGTGAACTTTTTTCCAAGGTGATTACTGGTGATGAATCGTGGTGCTGTGAATACGACCCCGAAACAAAGCAGCAATCAAGCGTTTTGCCACTGTGGAGGAGGTAAAAAACAAAAATCGCCTAAGGCCTAAAGAACATCCTGATAAGTGAATTTAAAAAATGTTTTGAACATTGGAAGGATCGTTTGCAGAGGTGCGTTGTGGTCAAAGGAGAATACTTTGAAGGTGATCAAAATTTGGTGTAAAAATATTAAAAAATGAAGAAATTATGACGAAATTCCCGTTTTTTTTGGGTCCCCCCTCGTATTTATAATGCTACTGTGGTACATAAATAATATATCCTATGTATAATATATATACTAGATGTATATATAGATAGTATATATTTACTATATGCGTATAGTGTGTACATGCTATAGATAATGACCGATTTATCGTAACGACTAAAGCGTGGCAGCGGGTAGACAGACCCCCATCAAGCTCCCACAGTGCGGGGTAAATTAACAACAGACAAGCTACTTGAAACATTACCGAGCTTTTCTCTGATGTTTGTGCACACGTATATTTATATCTATACATTATATATATGCATATATACGTGCATATAATACTGAGAAGCGCGAAAACGCCCAAGACGCAGGGGTGTGTATTGTGCTTGAAACCTCGACGCTACTGTTACCTCGCTCAACATAAATTAGGAACGATAGAAAGGGTAGATTGTGCAGAATGCGTTGACTACATACATGTACCTACACACACACAGATATATATATATATAAATACTCTCTCCGCCTCTGAAACTCCGTATACGAAGTGGAAATACATTTTGTTTTCGTTCAAATGATTTATGCGAGAATCACTTATGCATATCTCGAACGACGAGAGGAAAATATTATCGAATAGAGAGCCAACTTTTGCTCCGTCACTTTTTGCACTTTTGTCCTAGCAGTCGAAATAATCGTCGTATATGTTTGATAAAAATTTAAACAACTCTATTATGCATGAGGAAGAGAGTTTTTCTCTGCGACAATGACAGAGGACGAACGGTTAATGTATGCTAGTCTCGCGGCGCGGAAAGACTTCATTACGGATCTGAGTAATACAATTCGAGAAGTGCGAGGGTAAAACGTCTGTTTCGTCGGAGATCTGCATTTAATGGACGTTAAAACGAATGACCATCCTCTCTGTCTCTGTATTTTTTTCTTTTTTTCATTCCTGGTTCGTTGTGAATGCGAAAGGTCCGCGCGGGCGCGTGTTATATCGGTGTGGCGCGGGTATCGCGATATTGCGGTGAGAAAATCGTCCGCGAGATTATAACGAAGCTTTCTCCCCTTCTCTAACCCTCCCCCCCTCAGCGCCGGTTGAGATTTTACTTGTAAATATATTTGTCCCTCATTATATTTCGATATCGTTCGCTTCCGTGCTGTAAATGTGCTTTTTCAATCGAGAAATCGAGAAAATGAATATTGGATTCAACATGATGATAAACGAATGTACATAATTATACAATTAATCTTTTCGCATTACTCTCTTCGCATTATTCTTTTCGCTATCGTAGCGAAATGGATTTCGTACTAAAGCATTATAATCAAATGTTATTATTATTTTTTTATGTATCATTGCTGAATACTAAACACAAGCCGCATCATATAATCGATCTATCGACTAGTTCCATCACCGTGGTGCCCTATGCGCCGTTTACCATTAATCAATGAATATATAGTGACAATGCTCGTCGCGGTTGTGTAATCATTGTTACTGTACGATCCATTTATATTTCTTTCACGATCGCACATCGACTTTGGCACGTATCTGCTATTGACAATATCCTATAGAATCGCGCGTATACTTCTACCAACAAGCTCGTTTAAATCAATGATATTAGTGTCGCTGACTTCAATTGGACGAATTGACCGATTCACATAAAACAAACGGTGCATTTGTCCGCTCTTCGTCGCCCGTTTGATACAAGTGCTTTGTGTAATACGCGACTTTAGCGCAACGTTTGTTTTTTTTATTATTTTTTCGTTTGTATTAACACTTTGCATGACATAAGAGAAGTAGTGTCGCGAGGTTAAGCCTTCAAGGACGGATTAATTGGCGAGCAAGTCGCAGGATTTGTTTAACCTTTAAATATATGCTCGTTCGAAAATACTGTTGGAAAAGTTCTTTGGACATTTGGGAAGTGAAGCAAACGACTATTTTCTTTGATACCGTCAAGGAACATTAACTGGACGCGTTCATAAATTATAGACGAAAGAAAAACAAGGAACGTTAGTTCGTACCCCAACAACAAGAGTTGATCATACTCGAAGGGTTAATAACTCTGTCGCATATCTTCCCTTCCCCCTACTCGCTCTTTTAAACCCTTGTGTACCAAAACCATAAAGGTCCTCTCTCTCGAATGCGCTTCTCAAAAGCTGCTCGATACCTTTAACATATAGTACATCATATACGTATATATATATATATATAATCATAAACCCGTAAAATGCAGCGTAAATTCGTTCTGTGCGTCCCGTACTTCCCGAGACGTTGTTTGGCGACAGAGAAAGAGAGGGAGAGAGCGAGGGAATAGTGAGAGGAGAGAGAGTGTGAGTCTGATGGTCGAAGGGGTTGAAAAGCTTGCGGGGAGAGACGAGGATTTATATAAGCGAGAGAGCAAGGGTTTGCGTGGGTGTAGAGAGAACATTTGAGGGTGTGAGGGACCTCTGCTCGTGGAAGCTAGGGGGTGGAAACCATGGAGAAAGATCGACGGGGGGGAAGGGACGGTTGAAGGGGAAGCGAAGGTTTGGCTGGCCGATGTATGAATATACATGACCTTACCGCCAACCCTTACACCACAACGGAGCTCTGCTTACATTATTGTATATCTAATTCCGCGGACGGTTCTCAAAGTCTCACCGGACCGATCTCCCATCAGGATGAACCGAGTATAGATGTATAAATGGATATGTATATATATATATATATATATATATATATATATATATATATCCACTACAGTATATAGTAACGAGCATGAGGACACCATGCTCCCAGTCTATTCCTACGATAGATTCGAAGCATTCTGACAACCTCTGCCACGGGCATACGACATTATGCAAGCAGTCTACATATTATACATTCGGACTGGGATTCAATTAAGTTCGGTTAGACCATCCTCCTCTACCTCCTCGCTATATTCTCCCTTCCACCGTTCCTTCCTCGTTCTATCCGTTAGTTATACACTCTCTTTATCTCTCGCTCTCTTCTACAACCCGTCGAGGTGTTCCAAATCATGTCTCACTCTCTCGGTGAATTTATATATCTCTATCTCTCCGCTCTCTTATTCTCCATTACGGAAAACCGTTACGGACTTTTAGGGGAAGGGCGGGAGGGGGTTTGCCACAGGCTTGGGTATTATATATCCACAAAATACAAGATGTCCATATACACCACCGGCTTCTGTTGAATACTCCACTTCCAGAATGTACAAGAGACCGAGGTTTCGTGGTTCTCGGATAGACAATGAAAGTTACTCTTGGTTTGGATGAAAAAAAAAAATCACATTTCCCGTTAGGTGAGAGCGGATTAACCCCGATTTTACGCAATTTCACACGAACGTATAATGGTGATTTACAATTTTTCAGTTTTTCCAACGTTTAATCTTCGGTTTCGTACAATTACAAATATTCGCTTGCCGGTGAACAGATTGACCAGCGGAAAGCATTTTTTTTTTCTATCGTACTTCATTTGCCATTGCGAAAAGTCCCGTCTTTTTTTATCATCTCGAGCGACGAATAGCACCCGGAACATCATCGTTTCAAAGCTCAAATGTTGAGTTAAAAAAAAAACAAAGTAAATGAGGGAAGTACAAGAGAAGAGTGAGAAGGCACGCTGGTTCGCGCGTTAATAGGACGCAACGAGAAATTACCGTGAAGCCGCACATACACACCTCTTCAACTGTGTGCGCGACACACCGTTAACAAAAGAAAAGTGAAAAAGAAGGTATATATAGGCGGACAAAGGGAGAAACAATGAAAGAGCTCTCGCGTCCGAGGCATGAAACTCTCGGGGCCAAGTGAGAGGGAGCACGGAAAGTACTGTGTATGTTATTACACTTGTGCGGGCACACGGCCGCGAGAGAGAGGGAGAGAGAGATTAAGAGGGAAAAAACGCTATTCGAGAAGGCTCTTCGTTCTCTTTTCGCAAAAGTAAAAAAAAAAAATTACTCAGGCGTACCGTGAACCACGCATAATGACTCGTGCACAAGAGGGAATGACGTCGAGTTGTCTAAAGGGCCATTGTAGATTTTATTTTTTTTTTTGCCAAGCCCAATGAATGTAATTCTCGGTTAAAAAAAAAAATTACGTGAATTACACGTGTATGAACAAAAATATCTAGGTTATATATCAGTTGTTAGTAAAAAAAAAAATGTTTATGGGTATATTCAGCTACACGGATGCATTGTCACTTATTATTTTCGACTGGCATAGCGCGATATTTTCACCACGCGAATGAGAAAAAAAAATTCAATTAAAATTCATCTGATGAATTTGCAAATTACGTAATTAAACCACAATATTCGATTATGTAGAAAAAAATGTAGTTTGTTAACGACAAAATATTGTTCAAATTTAGTAAATTTTATTTTCTCGATATATCAACGAATTTTGTCATATATCCATAAGTAGATTTCACGCAAATATGGTATTAACGTCAGTTTCTAAAGTAAAAAGAAAAAGAAAAAATGTTTACGGGAATATTCAGTTACACGATGCATTGTCACTTATTTTATTCGACTGGCATTCAACTAAAGTTCATGTAATCAATTTGCAAATTACGTAATTAAACGACAATATTCGATTATGTAGAAACAAATGTAGTTTGTTAACGATAAAATATTGTTCAAATTTAGTAAATTTTATTTTCTCGATATATCAACGAATTTTGCCATATATTAATAAGTAGATTTCACGCAAATATGGTATTAACGTCAGTTTCTATAGTAAAAAAAAAAAAAAAAGAAAAAATGTTTACGGGAATATCCAGTTACACGATGCATTGTCACTTATTTTATTCGACTGGCATTCAACTAAAGTTCATGAAATGAATTTGCAAATTACGTAATTAAACGACAATATTCGATTATGTAGAAAAAAATTAAGTTTGTTAACAATAAGATTTTGTTGAATTCGAGTAAATTTTATTATCTCAATGTATCAGTAAATTTGGCCATATGTCCATAAATATATTTCACGCAAATATGGCAATAATGTCAACGAGAATTGTGAGTGAGGCAAGCTGAAAAAGGGTGATGAGATGGAGAATTTGTGGTGATCGACTTGGCATATAAATACGCTGTCATGCCAAACGTAGTATTATACTACTGTATTTACATACGTTCATATGCACGTACATATAGAAGGGAGGGCAAGTGCAAAAGCTCGTCACGTCATCGCGTGATGGTCGTCCAACGACGCGACAAACGTGCATCTCGCATTTCATCCCAACGAAATCCTTCTAACCGTATAGCTATTAGTATTATACATTCGCGGTTCGAGCTAGGAGAGCGAGAGGGAGAGGGAGGGGGTGCAAAGCCTCGTTTGGTGTTCAGAGAGAAAGATACGAAGGCCTCGCGGAGCCAACACCCAATACACCAATAAATATATAACATACATATAACCCGCGAACAAAAAGGGCTTGATCCAAACGATTCCACAACGTAAAATAATGGGGATCGGGTCCTTATGTTTGACAGCGGTCGATCTGTATACATATCGCTATAATATCGGTTGCACTTTGGTATGGATATGCACATTACATACGTTCTCGTAACGTGGACGTTGCTTGTTTGACATTTGGCTGGCGTATAACTACCCGAACGGCAATAAGGTTAATTGAAATACGTCAAGTATAGCCGTTGGATGGTGGCCGCATTGGGGAATACTTTGAGGGTTGTTGCCATAGTGTCGGCGGGGGGGTGGGGGGCTCGCTTCGTCATCGTATTCATACTCTACTGTTGCAATCGCTCCCAGCGTTTCGGGATTGTGTGCATAACCATACAGGACCGTATTCGCACATCGAGTGATGTAAAATCGGTCGATGGGGTGCAACAACGTTCCACATACTCTTATAACGCAAGTACTAAGGTGGTGGTCGAGATATGTCGCTCTGACAACTGACTAAACAGGACACACAGAAATTTTAGGCAGATACAAGATACGTCACTCGAGTATTTTTAGATAAACGTCAGGGATGCGACGTGTTGCATACAATGTAATAAAACACTCAAAGTTTCATTCTGTAGGGGGTTGGGACGTGAAGGGATGAAAAATTATTTAATACAAATAATCAATATCGATTGTCTTTGAAGCTGAGACACCGGAATGTCCCGAAGATGTTGTTTTTGAAAAAGAGGGAAAAACAACTTGCTGACAAAAGTTGCTTCTACTCTCCCTACCGTCAAAATCTAACCAACTTTTGTACGAAACATTTTTTCCTTGTAAAATTCATTACTTTCGGGATATTGTGTTGTCTCCGCTTAAATACTTCAACCCTGGTATGTGTCAGTGGGTCTGTATATAACTTGTACGAGAAAGAGGTACAGGTAAATTGGGTAAGTAATTAGCAGGACCGCGAGAGAGTTCGGTACGTCTTCGAACGAGCCACAACATTTGCCACTCCCTATGCCGGGTATATTCTACGGTAACTATATTGGGCGAAGCTGGAGGAGCAAGATTTCGAGATGTCGGACGACTGAAATAGAGAGTGTAAATTGAAAGTGCGGGATAAAGGAAGGGAAAGAGATAACGATGACAAGGAACAGAGGGAGATTGTAAGGGATGGAAAAGGTGATGAAACAAATGCAGTAGCAAGTACGTTGTTTACACACATTGTGTCACTGTCACCATTTTCATAAGTGCTACTTTGCATACACGACTGGTTCTGGTCATATCGACTCTGTTAAAAAAGTATCGCGAATGTTGAATTTCCGCGGGCTACGTATATTCGATTTTCGATTTTTTTTGGCGATAGGTTGGTACTCATGTCCCTCACTTATGCTGAAAAAATCGGCCATTTTGAATGTTTAGTTAATTGTTGACAGTTGTTTTGGTTAGACGTATTTTGGCTTGTCTTCGATTTTTGTCTATTCCAAAAAAGCAGCTTCCATTGCGATGATTGAGCTTTGGTTTCTACGTCACAACCATAAACCCATGATTCGTCACCAGTTATGACGCTCTGGAGCAAATTTGGGTCGTCGCGGAGCGAGTCCAACAGCTTCTTAGCAATGTTAACGCGACACTGTTTTTGTTCGAAACTGAGCAAGTTTGGCACGAATTTCGTGGCGACCCGTCTCATGCCCAAATCATTGGTAAAAATCGAATAGCACGAGCCAATCGATATGTTTAGTTCTTCGGCAACTTTTCTAACGGTGATTCGACGATTGGCCAATATTATTTTCTTCGCTTCATCAATGTTTTCGTCTGTTGTTGATGTGCTCGGGCGTCCGGAACGCATTTCGTTGTTCGCATCTTCTCGGCCCTCTGAGAACATTTTGTACCACCGATAAACGTTGCTTTGGTCCAAGGTAGCTTCACCATATGCCACAGTCAACATTCGGAATGCGTCCGCGCACTTAATATTATTTTTCACACAAAATTTCATACAGATTCTTTGATCCATTTTTTGGAATAGGCAAAAATCGAAGACAAGCCAAAACACGTCTAACCAAAACAGCTGTCAACAATTAACTAAACATACAAATTGGCCAATTTTTTCAGCATAAGTGAGGGACACGAGTACCAACCTATCGCCACAAAAAAATCGAAAATCGAATATACGTAGCCCGCGGAAATTCAAAATTCGCGATGCTTTTTGAACAGACCTCGTACGTGCTTTATGAAATACAATTATATACGAAAGGACAATGTGTTTAACGATAAAACATTCGATTTAAATAATTAAGGTAATTTTTATCGAAGCAGACTTGCAAGCTTGGAAACCCAATTCGAGCTTTACTTCGAAATTTTTATTAAAAGGGTGCGACATATGTGGGTCGTATGTGTCCCCTAGAAAGGATAATTCTAACAAAGTTCTCACAATTCCCTGTGATCGATATCCAACGAGATTCAATAATAAAAATATAAACTTCCAAACGTTTATTCTTTTTGATGAACATTTTTTTCGCGGTAATAAGTATACACTTTCCGTAGAAAAGCATGTCTATTCAAGAGGTGCTGGAAAAAACTGTTCGAAATACAGATGTAAAAGAGCGGGCGGCATTTACGGGCAATATACTCTCGAAATACTAATGAATATCTTAATAATAAAAAAAAAAAGTCGAACTAATATTTATAAAGAGGAGGGTAGGAGTGGTGGAGGAAAAGCTTCAGGAATCTCTCTCTCTCTTATAGCGAGAATGATGGAAATCTTTTCGATGCAGTAATGATGAACAAATTGTTGGTCTCTCTATTGCAAAGAGCGCTAGCTCAATGTGTATATGTATAACGCGTCGCGAAAAACGAATGAGCGCTCGATGCCTCGCTAGCTAACTCGCTCGATCGCGGCACTCGATTCAATTCAATTGCGATACAGTTCAATAATTCGATTAATTAAAAATATTCGAATATATATACAGAGTGCTCGAACCATGTATCTATGTATGGTGGCGATGTGCCATTAGCGGGAAGAGAGAGAGAGAGAGAGAGGCGCGTGATTCAAATGCTTTCGTCACTGTGGGCTTGAGTGATATTCCATGCGAGAGAGAAAGAGAGACGGTGAACGAGATGGAGGAATGAGATGACGAGACGGGCTTGCTACAGATGAGTCGTCGTTGGGCAAAATGAGGGAATGAGACAAATTGGGCGGGGTGGCGGATGAAGGGGGTTGAGAATTCAGATCGTTGCGAATGGCTAGATATAGACGAAGCGGAATACGAAGGGTATGTATAGACATCAACGAGTTTGAAAAAAGGAGCAAAAACAGATGGAAAAGATAGAAAGGCGAGACGAAGAGATGGAGAGAGAAAGACAGATAAAGAGACATTTTGAGAGCCCGTGACATTTCGCTCGTGTATTCATGTATATCTATATCGTTATAGGGAATTAGCAGGATAGCTGAACCACTCGATATACCCTGAGTCATCTGTGATTACTTGATTATGAGTTTCGAGTGAGCGATTGCGCTCACCACCCCTCTACGTTCCCCCTTGCCCCTTCTTCTCATTTCTCCATCTCCTTCACTCTTTTCTTCCATTGGCGCGATCTCTCCTCCATTCTCCGCTTACTAGCGACTTTTCAACCCTCATCTCTTCGCGCATATATACCCAATCGAGAAAGCTTCTCCATACACTCTCTCTCTCTCTCTCTCTCTCTCCTGCGGGATCCACACACACAATCACACACTGGAGCCACTGTGTGTACGCTCTTAAAAATCCTATTAACCTCGAGCGCTAATAGAGAAATCGCGACGATCCACTCGAATATGAGACTCGGCTGTTTTTCTTTTTTCTTCACATTGCCAGCGGTAGACTGCTGCGGTTCAATCGGTCGTGATATTTTCCAAACCTTCTTTGAAGTATATATATATATATTCGATTGGTTTGATTAGTCATTGACACATTTTCTTTATTTTTCAACTGTTCTACGTAATCAAACGATGTGTATTTTTTGTTACGAGAGTCCTCGGTCTCGCGCACGTTTGCTCGGGTTAAGGTAGTAGTCTGGTAACTTAAGGCCTTACATACGTCGAGAATTTTCAAAAAATCGATTTTTTTTTGTTTACAGATTATTATTCCTTATAGTCTTAGGCGTATTTCTGTGTAAGCTGATTGTAAAAATTCCCCATAGTTCAAAAGTTATTGTAGATAATGTGACTGCCCGACGAAAGGACAAAGGTCTGACGCGCGCCTACCTGCGTTGAGTTGTTTGAACAATTCGTCGATTAGAAAAAAATAAACAACAACAATTTTTTACTGACAAGGAAGGCGTACAATATGAAGCTGGAATGGGAGATTAGACATAAGTTAACTAAATAAATTAACAAAATTCATAAAGTTCTTGCTCCAGCCGCGCGCGACTTCCAGCGAAACGCGCTTGAAACTTTAAACGCGTTTTTCTCAAAACTACTTTTTCTGACACGGTCGGCATGATATTTTTTGATGATTTTTTTTTTTTAATATTCGGAATTGTTTTTTCTATAGTCTGTCGAGCCGGATTTTTAAAATTATAATTAGAAAATTTTATAAAAACAATTAAAGTGTGACTTTTTTGACACGAACTTAACATTTTTTTTTAAATTACCGTAAATTTTTCGAATTTCAAAAATCCGGCTCGACAGACTATAAATACTACCTTATTTTACAAGAATTTCTTTACATTTTGCAGATCCGTCAACATTTGAGGAAGAAATACTGCCGACCGTGGAGCAACTTTTTTTTTACAGTGCTTCAAAAAATGTGATTTTTCATGTTGTAATTTTTGAAAAAAAAAATTGAAATAAATTTTTTTACAAACTTAACACAGTAATAAACAATGTGTAAGAATTTTTTTATCAATTTCTATTTCTATCCCTCCTAAAAACAGTTTTTTTTTTGGTACGTTTTCGGTACCGCTGGACGTATGTAAGGCCTTAAGCCGATTTTCATGTCTTTTTTGGAGGGCGTTTTTTTGTAGGAAAATAAAAAATAAATCGTTTTGGATATTTAGGATGTTGTTATTTACATATTAAAGATACAAAAAAAAAAAATTTTTTTTTAATTTAATAGTTTATTGTTATTATTATTAATCGAAGTTGGCACCTCGAAAAAAAAGCGCGTAGGAGGCCTCGGTGATTTTGGCTGTTGATGTTATCTGAAATAAAAAATTCTTGATAATTCTTAATCTATAGACATGTCATTCTGGTCGGAACTACTCAAGTTAAATTTCATGGATAAATGACAAAATGGCGGACTTTGGAAAAAAAAACTTTTTTTTTTCCAAAACTTCAGTAGTTCCGACCAGAACGACATGTCTATAGATTAAGAATTATCAATAATTTTTTATTTCAAATAACATGAAGAGCCAAAATCACCGGGGCCACCCACGCGCTTTTTTTTCGAGGTGCTAACTTCGATCAATAATAATAATAATAATAAACTATTAAATTTGTTCAAACATTTTTTTTGTACCTTTAATATGTAAATAAAAACATCCTAAATATCCGAAATGATTCATTTTTATTTTCCTACAAAAAAACGCCCTCCAAAAAAGACATGAAAATCGGCTTAAGTTACCAGACTACTACCTTAATAAAAATTTAAAAAACCATTTTTTTTACACGAGTTTATTCCCTGTGACTGTGGTCACATACATTTTTTTTAATTCATTGAAAATCATTTGATTGATGTTATTATAAAAAGTGCCAAAATACATCTGGCATTATCTCGATCTATGTATTGAATTTAATCGAAAAAAAAAACAAAATGAAACAGATCAGTTGCCGATGAAAACTGGGAAAATCGTGAAAAAAAATAATTCGACACATTTATGAAATTTCTATCAATTCGAAATGATAAAACTCCGTTTATTCGTAAATCGATCACGTATATTCCTTCGAATGAATCAGAGGTTCATTATTCGCAGCTTGCCAAAATATATTTCATTCTCCTCCAAACAATTTTCAACGATTGAGAATTATATTCATTTTGATCAAATGCACAATCGTTTATTTTTTCCCCCGTCCATTATATACTTTTCGTTATCACTCGGCTGAACGTCGACGTGTTGCGCGATTAAAAAGTCCCATTCGGCGAGAAAGTAATGTCGCTTGACCATTGGTGAAAATCACAAATTGACTGGTCTGGAGTTATGTCGCAAGAAAAAAAGGAAACGTGCACACAACCGCAAAGTTTTTCACCCCTGCGAAATCGCACACTCTCTTCGCTGCGGTGATATTATAATACGTTCTTCTTTTTATTTCTTTTTCCCTCTCTCTCTTTCTCTTATATCCTGGTGTAAGCTATCGTAGCTATACATATTCTTTCGGCGTCGCGAGACTGAGTTCGCGGTATTAGTAGCGGCAAAGAGAGAAAAGAGAAAGAGAGAGAGAGAAGTAGCTCTCTCGCGAGAGCGAGAGGCTCTCGGGGTATCGCGGTGATAATAATGAACGCGTTAATTAAACCAGCTGATTTATGCGCCTTTCAGATTGTAATTGCTCGCCAGGCGCGAGCTCGAACGGTCTCGCGAACGCCCGAACCTTACACCCCGGCATATACTCTTTTCCCTCTTGCTCGCATTCTCACTCTCGCTATCTTGCCATCTTTCTCCCCGTGTCCCGTATATATAGAGAGCCAATCGAGCAAAGCCGCGAGGCTAGATTGACCGCGGGCAGTGCAAGGAGACTAAAAGCAGAGAGAACTCGGAAATGAAAAGAGAGAATGAAGATCGAGTTGAAATTGCGATGGTATAATATACATTTCTTCATTATTATCATTATTGATATTATTATTGTCGTTTATCGTCCGAGGAATGAATTCGATTAATCGTTCAATCGCGGACGATACAATATTCCAACATTTCGGCGCCATTATTCACAATCTTGCCTTCAGTTAAGGGGGGAAATTGGGTTGGACGGTGCAAAAAATCGATTTTTTTAAATTTCGTAAATTGTTAGTAAAACTATTGAAAAATATATTCCCAAAATTTTAAATGAAAATCCCGACCCGTTCTATTGTTGTAAGCCATTAAGGGGGGCAATAGGGTTAGGACAGCGTTTTCTCAATGATTTTCATGAATTTTTGTATAGTATAAAAAATGAATATAATTTATTGAAACTTTGAGAATACTTTATACATATATTTAAGTATATACTATAAAATTTTTATACATAAATTTAAGTATATACTATAAAATATTAGCGATCCCATATTGCTTGTTTTTCTTGTTACTATTTTTTCAAACGCGTTTTTCTGAAAACGACTTTTTTTGAACTTGCGTACACGCTAGTTTGAAAAGTTTTCAACCAATCGTTCCGAAAATTAGCAGTTACTTTCTTCATAGCATTGCGCTCTATATGAACCTAAAATCGGAATATTATCATTATTTAAAATAATTTTTTTTTGCAAATAAAGTTGTAAAGAATGGCAAAAAATCATGCTTTTTTGTTTTGACCTCTTTAAAGAATTCAATTTTTTATTTTTTTGATAGCATTTAGGTTCATATAGAAGAGAGACATATAATAAAAGTAAATTCCAACCTCGTTTGATTTCAGATGAAAATTGCGGCTTCCAGAATGTACGCAAAATGCTGAGTCTGATTGTGACCTGCAATATGGGGTCGCTAATATTTTATAGTATATACTTAAATATATCTATAAAAATTTTATAGTACATACTTAAATATATGTATAAAATATTCTCAAAGTTTCAATAAATTATATTCATTTCTATACTATAAAAAAATTGATGAAAATCATTGAGAAAACGCTGTCCTAACCCTGTTCCCCCCCTTAATGTTTATTTTCCAAAAGTAATTGTACTCATGAAATTGAGATCATCAATTCTTTATTCACCTCGTACAATACTGCACATCTTAATCTTTCATGTTTTGTTTATTTTTAAATTCGTATTTAGTTTATTTTCAATATTATTGAAAAATGTTCGACAACAAGAATGTCATTAACACAATTTTATTCACGGCACAAAATGATAATTCAATATTGCGCGTTTCTCCCAACGACGCGGCCATATTTAGTTTACAACGGGGCTGCGGGGATGGTGGAAGGGGAAGCGCGGGCGTTTGAATCGTCTCACTTGTCGCTAGGTGTAATGTCTTTTTCGGAATGGCGTTAATTAAAGGTATTCATTTTGCACAAAGGTTTCTAATTACGCGCGTCACAGTGTAAATATATATAGATATGAATGGCGGTGAAAATGCGGCCTCGTGCGCTAAACTCCGCGGGCTTTCCGTTGAATGGATATGTTATTTATGTCTTTTCGTCGACTGTGAGGTGATTATAAGTGTAAAAAATCTCGCGGCGGAAGTGAAAATGTAGCACGCAATGGGAAACTGAGCCGGAAAAGATATTTTAATAGAGACGCTAGCGACGAAGTCTCGATAAACTCAATTTCCATCGATTTACGGATCTTGACGACTCTGTGATAAATCGATATTTTTAGTTATGACACGACAGAGAGGGAGATACACGGAGATACGATTTAATGTATATACAGATATTCTATAGATTGGGGGAAGTCACTCTTCCGGCTCGATCCGGAAATTTCCTGTATATATAGAGATATATTTAGACACACGGCCAATAGTTGTCCCCCCGACTCAGTTAGCAGTCGCATTAATTAATTATAATTAAGTTTTAGTTGACGTGGCAATGGGAGGATAGAGCGAGGGAGAAAGGGGGTTTGCGAGAACTGGTTTCGTTGTATATATATGTATATATACGTGAAGCAGCTACGCGACTAGCATTTTGAGCATTACCGATATTATGGAGATTTGCCCAAGCCTCTGCTACACTTCTCACGCTCTACGCTTCTCTGTGGGTACCCGTGTTCTTCGTCACTCTCATTTTAAACTCGACGCCATATCGCTCTTACCCCTTTTCGCTTTTCTTTCTCTATCTTTCTCCCGATCTCTCTCTTTCTCTCTCTCTCTTTCTGGCCTCGCTTCTTCCACTCTCTCGCGCTTTACTTCTTACCCTTTCGCTTCTCTGCATTTCATCGTCATATCCGCCCGTTCCATCCCTCTCTCATCCCTATATAACAACCGCTTCAACACTTGCCACCTCGCGGAGAGAGTCGTCGAGTGTAAATTATTTACTTATTTACGGCTCGTAAACAGAAAGGCTTACGAATGCTTTCTCGACTCTCGAAGAAGTTTCGCAGTTTCTCAGAACGAAAATCTGTCACTAAGCTATATATATTTGTATATGTATATACACGGTAATGCGCGAAAATTTTATCGAAATATGGTGATAATTGTTTTTTTATCGTTACATTCGGATTAGAGTAATTTGTACGTGTAACAATTTCTTAATATACGATTGATCGGAAAGGGAATGAGAGAAAATGCAAAAACCTCGGCAAAAGAGCTGTCCATGGAATATGGTGAGAAAAAAAAAACTTAAAAAAAAATATTGCCAGTAATACAATAATTATATTGCATGTTATGCTGTGGTATAATATTGTGAGATATATGGCGAAATTTGTGAATACAACGCATTACGTTACGCAAAAGTTTAATTGCCGTACGACTTAGCATTTATTCGATTACACTGGTCTGCAATGAAATCCTCCTTTAAAAAATTTTGTCATAAATATGACGATTCAAATGTTCTGAATCAATCCCCGTTGGCCGATTTTTTCCATCACGTCTAGATTTTTTTATATGAATTTTTTTTTTATTTCAAAAATTTGGGTTTTTTCAAATTTTTTTGCGCGTCAATGTTACAAACAGTGTATATACAAACAGTGTATGTACAAAATAAGTCTCAGCGAGTTGTAAGAGACAGAAGGGAAGTGCCGAAGGTGATTTTTATGGTAGTACATACGCGCATGCGCAGTATTCGCTGTGACTTCACAACAGTTGAGTGAAAACTTGTCTCTTAATTGTTTACATTTTGTATCAAATATTTTGGTAAGTTTTGCATAAAGTTCATGTTCTGTATATTGGTTTTGAGTATTTTATGTGTAGTTTATGTATTTTTTTATGAGCAGAGCCAATAAATATAAAATAGATGTTTGAAAATTATTTTAATAAAATTTTATGTAATTTTAGGTTATAAAATGCCTCGAACTTGTAAAAATTCTACCGACTGTTTTTGCTACATTTGTGGGGAATTCGTACTAAAAACACAGCGAAATGTCATGACAGATCTTGTTAAAACAGCTTATAAGCTATATTTTGGATTTTCTATCGATGAGCGAGATAAGAGTTGGTTGCCAAAATTATGTTGCAATAGCTGCTCAAGAACGTTGAGACATTGGCTTGAAGGAAGCCACAAATCCATGCCGTTTACAATGCCAATGATTTGGAGTGAGCCTCAGAATCATGAAAATGATTGTTATTTCTGCATGACATCAACACGAGGATTCTCGAAAAAAAATAAAAATAAGATTGTATACCCGAACGTCCCATCTGCAAAGAGACCAATTCCTCGTAGTGAAGGTACTTTACCTCCAATTCCACCAATTAATGAGAAGGTGGAAAATAAAAATATTTCTGGTCTTCAATCTCAATCGAGTTTTCTTTCTGCCGGTACGTCTTCATCTTCATACACTTTGTCTGGATCTTCCAGTCCATCTAAAGAACCTCATTTACTTAAACAAGGTGACTTAAATGATCTTGTTAGAGACTTGGGACTTTCAAAATCTAAGGCGCAATTACTTGGATCAAGATTAAAACAGTGGAATCTATTGGATAAAAGTACCAGAGTTTCATATTTTCGTACGAGGCAAGAAGATTTTACGAGTTACTTTTCCAAAGAAGATGATTTGGTATATTGTAATGATGCTGCAGGGCTTTTTCAAGAACTGAGTTTTCCAGAAGATTCTAGTGAATGGAGACTTTTTATTGATGCTTCAAAAATAAGCTTAAAAGCCGTTCTACTCCATAATGGTAATAAATACCCATCTGTGCCCGTTGCACATGCTACAAACATGAAGGAAAATTATGCAAACCTAGAGGTATTACTCGAAAAAATTGAATATTCTCAATACTTATGGAATATTTGTGCTGATTTAAAAGTCGTCGCTATACTCACTGGATTACAAGGAGGATACACAAAGTTTTGCTGTTTTCTTTGTGAGTGGGACAGTCGCGCAAGAGAAAAACATTACAAAATAAAAACTTGGCCACTAAGAAAAAGTTTAACTCCTGGGCTTAAAAATGTGTCTCAGAAACCTTTAGTGCCAAGTGAGAAAATTTTTCTGCCACCACTTCACATAAAGTTGGGACTCATGAAAAACTTTGTGAAAGCTATGAATAAAGATGGTGCAGGTTTTCAATATCTAAAAACAAAATTTCCTCGAATCAGTGACGCAAAATTGAAGGAAGGAATTTTTGTAGGTCCGCAGATACGTGAGCTAATGAAAGATGAAGCTTTTGATTCGAAGTTGAGCGAAGCAGAAAAAAGAGCTTGGGTGGCTTTTGTGGAAGTTTGTCATAATTTTCTTGGGAATACAAAAAGTGAGAACTACCGACAAATCATTCGGGAGCTTCTTTCTGCTTATAAAGCTTTAGGATGCAATATGTCACTCAAGATTCATTTTTTGGACTCTCATTTAGATTTCTTTCCTGAAAATCTTGGAGCCGTATCAGATGAGCATGGTGAAAGGTTTCATCAGGATATAATGCAGATTGAAAAACGCTACAGTGGGAAATGGTCAGCAGCAATGCTTGCTGATTTCTGTTGGTCAATTCGCCGAGAAACTCCAATAGAAACGATGAAAAGGAAAAAAACCACAAAATAACAAATTTTCTCACCATATAATGTGATAACTGACCGATATTTATTCATTTTGTGACTATAATTTAGGATTTTTCACTGTAAAACTTAGACCGTAATATTTTTTCATTTCGTTATGATAATTGATATTTTAATAATATTGTTTGTTAATTAAATAAATATTATATTGGAAATCTACGTGTGGTACTTAATTGTATGTCAGATTCCGTGGTTAGAGCACAAAATATGATGAATTCATGCATGAAAACAAGAAGGAGAAAAATAAAAATTTTTTTTGCAGACCAGTGTTATTTTTCAACCCCTCCATTGTGTCTCATCTCCCGGAGAGCGATTATTACGAGGGTGGGCGAGGGATTTCGATACTCTTGGCTTTACGTCTCGATTCTCTCGCGTCCTTTTACGATATATGCTACGTAACGCGCGGGAGACGGAACTCTTTATGGAGGGACGAAACGTTATCGGCACTTGGTGTATATATATATATATAAGGCCGTCTCAGCATCTTCACGCGTCACGACGTAAGAAGCTGTTAATCTTCGGTAATAAACTGTATTTTCATTATAATACTACATGAATATGCAACGACGATAATGGCCTTAATATCCACGCCCCCCCCTCATTCCCCACGGGCGTGCATCTTCCTGTGCTTTACGAGCTGAGCCTCTCTTCTCCCTGAATTTTGTGACGTCTCCGCGTACCCGCGCGACAGTAGATTTTTCCCCTCTATTTTTGATATACATATATGGATATATTTATATGAATAAACCCGTACACACATTTATGCCTTCTATGGCATCGTTTGAGACTCGCCACCCTCTGTCCTCTCCCTTCCCGAGGCAGGTCGCGGTATCCAGTTTATGGAAATAATATTATTCGCGATCAACACAGATTACATATAGATAATGCACGTCATAAGGAATTTTTCAAGGAATTACGCAAAGAGAATTTTTTTGTTACAAAATTTCAGGCACTTTGGTTCGATTCGATTTAAGGTAGTAGTCTGGTAACTTAAGCCGATTTTCATATCTCTTTTGGAGGGCGTTTTTTTGTAGGAAAATAAAATGAATCGTTTTGGATATTTAGGATGTTTTTATTTACATATTGAAGATACAAAAAAAAATTTGTTTGAAAAAATTTAATAGTTTATTATTATTATTATTGTTGATCGAAGTTGGCACCTCGAAAAAAAAGCGCGTGGGTGGCCCCGGTGATTTTGGCTCTTGATGTTATCTGAAATCAAAAATTCTTGATAATTCTTAATCTATTGACATGTCATTCTGGTCGGAACTACTGGAGTTAAGTTTCATGGATAAATAACAAAATGGCGGACTTTGGAAAAAAGTTTTTTTTTCCAAAGTCCGCCATTTTGTTATTTATCCATGAAATTTAACTTCAGTAGTTCTGACCAGAATGACATGTCATGGATAAATAACAAATTCCACGGATAACAAATTTCATGGATAAATAACAAAATGGCGGACTTTGAAAAAAAAAAAAAATTTCCTAAGTCCGGAATTTTGTTATTTATCCATGAAATTTAACTTCAGTAGTTCCGACCAGAATGACATGTCTATAAATTAAGAATAATCAAGAATTTTTTATTTCAGATGACATCAAGAGCCAAAATCACCGGGGCCACCCACGCGCTTTTTTTCGAGGTGCCAACTTCGATCAATAATAATAATAATAATAAACCATTAAATTGTTTCAAAAAATGTTAATTTTGTATCTTTAATATGTAAATAAAAACATCCTAAATATCCAAAACGATTCATTTTTATTTTCCTACAAAAAAACGCCCTCCAAAAAAGACATGAAAAACGGCTTAAGTTACCAGACTACTACTTTAACTTGAAATTTTTCGGTAGATTTCAGAGCCATATGCATAATTTAATGAAAGTTCTAGGTGTACGAAGAGGACCATTAAAGAAATAATATGATACGAACAATTGTAAGGGTTAAATTTGGAAAAATGTTTGCTGGTGGACAATAAAAAATTCTGTAGTTACTCAGTAATAATAGTGACAATATTAAAAACTTCGAGAATCGCGATGAAATTTCATTTAATCGTAAATTAAGGAATTGTAGGAGTAATTTTGTTGAAGAGTTACGAAACCAGTAATAAGAAGAAGCGCGGCGGCGTCTGGGTGCCGTGTTATTACATTTTTTTTTTAAGCGCCCTACCCTCATTACCTCATTGAAATATAACATGCAAACCCATATATAGCTAAATAAATGGTCTCATCATATCACTGTATGATGCACACGCCCTTTCGTATTTCTCTCCCTCTCTCTGTCTCCTGATACACGTACGTGTAACAAACACACACGCTTCGAGCAGTCCGTCTCGTTTCCTGACCTTAATGCAAGTTAATGTAAGCAACGGCCGAAGGAATAATAGTGGGCCCTATACACCGCCGCCATTCATTTATCTTAGTTTATTGCCAACTGCGGGGGCAACAAACACCGTTGGAATACGCAACGACGCGCCATTAACCTCTCGGTCCACACGTCGTTGCCACACAGAGAAAGAGAAAGAGAGAGAGAGAGAGACAGAAGCTACTGAGCTTAACCAGGGGGTGGTATGTAACCATCTCCTCGTTTCTCTCTCTCTCTCTCTCTATCATACACACACACACTTCCCCTCCCCCACACACTTTCGCTCTCTAACTCTGCTCGATCTCTCCCCCTCCCTCTGTAAAAGCTCGTGATGCCAACCGGCGAACGAGCTTGTAGTAACGACGAAGAGATATCCGGAAAACGGGGGTTGGGTATATTGAGGAGATGGGGGTGTTCGAACAGGCAGGATGGGTTACCGGTGAACTTCCGCCGGACATATACTATCAGTGGTGTATTAGGTATCTACGAAATACCTGTCGACTCGTCTTCGATCACTTAACCGTATCGATAAGCCCCTGATAAGAGAACGATCGTCCCAACAAAATTACGTATAGGGGCATCAATCGAAATGACAGATGTCACAAAATCATTTATCAACACAATACGATTAAACTTGATATCCCGATTGACGACACCTTTACTGAAATTTTAATTAAAACAAAATCTACCTCAACCCCTACGTAAATTACCATCCTTTGTATTGGATTATTATCGTTGGCATTCAGTGAGAAATTAATTGAGCGTTGCAAGATATCAAAATGTTTGGTGGTTATGAAAAATGCAGAAAATTTCGTTAATCTAATCGATAACAGTACTAACGATGTCTGCTCCCGATCAAGAAGGATATTTCAAAATTATTTAAAATTCGAAATTACAGTTATTGAAAGGACAACTTTTTTTTTTCTAAAACGTACTATTTTACACAATGTTTATTATTTTACAATTATTATTCATTTTGTCAGAAAAATCATTCTAATTATATTTGAAAAAAGATTTTTTAATGAGTGTCCTCATCGCCGAGCCGATTAATGTATCTTTTCGTTCGTATATGCGGAGACAAGTTAATAATGAAAAGTGCAGAAAAATAATGGAGAATGTAAACGAAAGAAAAAAAGAAAAAGAAGCGGCTCAGTGGCAAAAGGTGAGCGGGATACGTGAGAGGAAATCGACGAGGGTGGAATGTTTCTGGCATAGAATATAATGGGTGCATTGCACACGGATTATAATGAGATTTTACACTGCAATTCACATAAAGCATATATTGGAAACGAGGAAAAAGCTTCGCGTTCGGGATTTTCAAGCGCCGTGTGTCAGTCGCTGAGGTATGCGAGGGCGGGAGGGGGGACTGTTCAAATAACATTAAAACAAACACAAAAAAAATTTCTAAGCACATTACTTCTGGCCCCTCTATCACACTTTTATTCCGAGGGAACGGTGGAAAAAAAAGATGGCGATTCGTTCCCGCTATATTACCACACTGAATATACTTCAAATACGGTCTGAGTAAATATAAAATAATACACGGATTACTAACGTATATATACATATATATGTACAACTATTTCGTAACCAATGTCCGGGATCTTCTCTGCCCCCCCCCCCCCAACCCTCTCCTTCCGAGCAAACGCATTTTGAAATCGACGACGCAGAAGTAATTCGTTTTTTTTTTTGTTGAACTCCACAATTTCGCGCTGTCATAATATTTGCTGGTTGTAACATGCTGAAATAACGTTTGTTTCTGCTAGAATTAACAAATGGTGCACTTTGTCGGAGCGTTTTTAACGTATTTTAACGTATAATCCCCGTTTGCTCGAAGGGAAAGGTTGCAATAATTTTTTATACACAATGAAGTCATTGTATGTAGAATACTATTCAATATTTACAAAACGTTTACTTTCAGGTAGCAGGTTGTGCAGATCATATTGATCACTGGATCTGTCGTAGCACAAAAAAGAAAAAAAAACTAGAGTCTCGTTACAATTTTCGTCGAATAGAACCCTTCAAATTGACTTGAAAATGGAGGACTTTGGAAAAAAAGTCCTTTTCCAAAGTCCGCCATTTTGTTATTTATCCATGAAATTTAACTTCAGTAGTTCCGACCAGAATTACATGTCTATAGATTAAGAATTATCAAGAATTTTTTATTCCAGATAACATCAAGAGCCAACATCACCGGAGCCACCCACTCGCTTTTGTTTCGAGGTGCCAAATTCGATCAATAATAATAATAATAAACTATTAGATTTTTTCAAACATTTATTTTTTGTTTCTTTAATATGTAAATAAAAACATCCCAAATATCCAAAACGATTCATTTTTATTTTCCTACAAAAAAACGCCCTCCAAAAAAGACATGAAATCGGCTTAAGTTACCAGACTACTACCTTAAGTACGACTGCGGATTCTTTCTGTGCTGTAAGTTGGCCTAATAACGACAATATTCAAACTTCAAACCGACCTCACGCGCAAACGCGTCGAGTAATAAAAAATCTGACGACACTTTTGCAATGTAACGTTATTTTTTCTTGTTACTCGCTATTAATCACTTTCTCGAACATAAAATTTCCATGCAACATGCATTAAAAACTTTTTTAATGCATGTTGTATTATTAAGAGCGATGACAGAGCATGAAAATGTTGAGAAAATAAAAATGGAAGGTACATGAAAAAGAGTCTCGAAGGGGGAGAGTAAAATTGAACCGAAACAGAGGGACAGAGACAGCGAGGGAGTGGCGGGGGAGAGTTTTCCACTTTTCACTTTACGTACCAGTAATTTGGATAAATATCGAACTTTTTCGCGCTACGTACACATCGCGGGCACAGAGCCCGTTCGGGCGACGAAAAAAAAAAAAAAAAAAAAACACGACAGTGTCAGTGTGTGCGATGTGTTTGTGTTTTTTGTTTCATCTATTTTTATTATTTTCCTGTCTCTCTATGGACCGCGTGTTCGTCGTCATCATCGTCGCTGCCATTCTTTTTTTCCCACCCGCCCTCCCCGCCGCCCGACCGTTTCTCATATACAGTAGATTTATATCGTGTGAAGCTTCGAATATCGCGCCCGCGTCTCTTTATCCTCCTGGTCACCCCTTCCGCTCTCCTTTGAGCGACGACGCCTAGAAACGAGGCGAACCGGGGATAAAAAGTGGAAAAAAAAAAAAAAAATTATTGGAAAGCGCGTTCGTTCCGGCACGGGTCTGTCGAAGCCATTCTCCCCCGCCCCTCCGGCCCCTTTTCAACCCCTTCGAGGGCGCGCTGAAAGGGGCAACCAATAAATTTTGAATGCACCCGCCGACAGAATTATTAGTCGGTTGTTGGTGGTATAATGATCAAAAAATTATAAACAAAAGATTCCACGGATGGCGAGACTTTTTCGTGGGTCAACGAGGCAAGCGGAAGCTTTTGCGGATAGCTTTGACGCTCTATCCCATGGCAGTTTTTATATTTTTACATATATATATATATTTATATATATATATATATATCTACATAGCTATTAAAGCAATGTATGTATGTGTGGGTGTTTGCGCCACATCGGCTGCCATTCGCTTCCAAACCTACCATCGCCAAGAGCCGGGCTTTTTCGCTATATTTAAAAATCGGTGCGCTCTCCTGGAAAACTGTATGGCGGTGCGCTGGGTACAAAGAGAGAAGGCCCAGCGGTTACATCGCGGGGGTTTATTAAAATCTATATCGTCGTGGGGCTTGGCGCGATGAGCGTTTAGCCGAGTCGAAGTGAGGAAAAAGGACGGCGATATATATCGTCGAGTGGGTGGCTTAAAGGGATTCGCGTGTCATCTAGAGGGACCCTCCCCCCGCCTCCGTACGTTTACATATTTACGTACTATGCACACACACACATGTACAATATGTGTCCGTAGTAATATATCGCGTACTTTTTCATGTGCTTCTGGCTACGAAAGCTCAAATACCGGGTATCTAATGATTCGTATCTATTTAAAAAAAGCCAGTGGGGTACAGTGAGGTTAATCGAGATGCTGTGACATTCGAAAAAGGATTACTTTCGAGAATGTCGCATCGGATAGGAAAATGACCGTGAACTTGTTGCATCGAATTAGAATCGGCGGAGCGAATTGCAGGAAAACGTATTAGATACATTATTCACTAAAGCCTCTACACACAAAGGCAACAATTGTATCGAAATTTCTCGCACTCTGATCGCACGGTTGTTCAAGGTGGAACCCAGTATCTTTGTTACTAATATTGCAATACGAAATATGGAAATGTAGACAAAAAAAAACATTAGCATCTAATCCCTTTTATTTATCGAACTCTATGAATTACCGACTAAAATGTTTCGTTAAATTTGCTTAATTGACAGATAAGTTTAGTTAATTTTGTTGTTTTACTGATTTTTTACTAATCAACATGTTATTTGTTGTTCAGAACGAGCATTAATATCTCACGAGGATTAACCGTTATTATATTCGAACGACAGCAGTGTGGATTCGCGATAAGTGCGCAGATCATCGACGATGTCCCATATGTTAAGGCCGTAGTCTGGTCTAGAGCGAGATTTTTGACGTCATTTCTAATGTGCAATAACGTTTAAACCGTTGAAGTTGTCTTAATGAAAATGTACACGTGCATTTATTGATCCTTAGAGAATACTTGTACATTAAAAAAAAAAATTATTTAAAATATTTTCATGTAGTTTTTTGCCTTGTTGCAACATGGTGCGCCGAAATCGGCGCCCACCCTGGACGATGTTGTATGCATCTGAAAAAAAAAATATATATATATTCTCAATCTGTATGAGTATTCTGAGCACTGGTAGCAGAATTGGTTCTTAAAAAAAAAATTTGACAAAATGGCGGCCTGTTGGACTTTCATTAATGGTATTGCATACATTTTCGGGTATTCGACGAGTTATAAAATGTTGGCAAAATTATTGTTCGACTCAATACAAATTTTTTTTAAGTACCAATTCTGCTACCAGTGCTCAGAATACTCATACAGATTGAGAATATATATATTTTTTTTTTTTTCAGATGCATACAACATCGTCCAGAGTGGGCGCCGATTTCGGCGCACCATGTTGCAACAGGCAAAAAAACTACATGAAAATATTTAAAATAATTTTTTTTTTTAATGTACAAGTATTTTCTAAGGATCAATAAATGCACGTGTAAATTTTCATCAAGACAACTTCAACGGTTTAAACGTTATTGCACATTAGAAATGACGTCAAAAATCTCGCTCTAGACCAGACTACGGTCTTAAGCAGTATTGGCCGCGTTTAATACTGGGATGGTTCACCGCTTGGGTCAGTCTTGCCACTAACTTGCACAACGATTACCGAGCGAGAGACAACTTTTCGGATTTGCCGATGGTAATACCACGGAAATTCGGATTAAATTCAGACGTCTGTATCCACTAGATTCACCGGAGTTTCTCTGGGCCCTCGTGCAAATTCGATACAGCCAGAAGTGCATTTGTGAAAGAGTGCAGTACGAATTTGCGTCCTTTCAAAGAATAGAATGGAAATGAGAATAAAGAGAAACCTTAGAAGAAAATCGATGAAAACGTTAATAATAAAAACAAAAAAGTACGTTATTATATTCGCGAACAATTCGTTGTAACTAATTTAACGTTCGTTTGCATTCACTCCGTCATCGACGAGATACAATAGTCCTTTTGTTAAATAAGCTGATTATATAAATAATTACGTGTAATAAATTTATCACGTGGCATTCGCGTATGTAAACCCCAACCATGTAAATATATCTATTTAAACGACCTATTATCGAGTACAATAATCGTTGTTGCCGTCTGAGGCTATAAGCCGACGAGGCGGGCGGGGCTCAATCTCTTGAATCACCACGAATCGATTTTTTTCAGGCATTAGTTACGATTTGCCAATTTTCCAATACCATTTATTACGCAAGAAAACAATGTCGTCCGTACAATTTGCGTACACCCGGTGGAAGTGGTAGCGGTGACGGGGGGAGAGAAACCGGTGGCAAAATATCGTAAAAAATAATGGTAGCCACTCACCCAATGGACATACAGTTTTTGCAAAATGAGAGTAATACCCGTGTATGTGTGCTGTGCTGTGTGTACGCGTATGTTCGTTCCTGGAACTGGTGCAAACGCACACCGTGAGAGCTATTGCAATAATAGTACTGGTAGTACTTTTTAATAATGCTCACAAACGACCGTTATGAGAATCCGTAATCAAACGAGTGTGCGAGAGAGTGGCGGGACGCGGAGGGATGGAGGAAGGGAAGTAACGATTGTATTGACAAAAAGGCCTTCATGTAACCGGAGTCGGCAGCCGCGGGTAGGCGGAAAAACATAGCCAGTTTTTTTAATTTTTTGCAGCTTTTCGCATACACGCGCACACGTACGTACGTGTAAATTGACCAGGAATAAACAAAAGGGCGTAATCCGAGCGAATTTTGCGCGTAAAAAGTCTTATGAATTACGTCCATTTGTTCTTTTAACGGAAACAAATAAATGCCGTTGAAACGTCAGTGAGAGCGATGGGCTTGCACACGTGAGCTTTATCTTCGATGTACGTACGAGTGATATACCATGAATACGCGGCAAACTACACGGTCAATTCGGAGATTCATTATTTTTAATCAAACAATACGATAACGCGTTTATTAATTGATGAATTAAACATGACATTGACAGAGCCTATACCCGACAGTTTTGCACGACTAAAATCCCCGAGTCTCGTATTATCATTATTATTATTATATATATATATATATATATATATATATATATATATATATATATATGTATATGTATATCAATAACTCGCGGAATACGTAATTTGAAGCATTCGACATATCGTTACGAATTTCAACGAATAATTATCCTCGGAGTGTGTTAATGCACGACATGAATAAAAATCTATTTGACATTTAAACAATTTTTATTTTAACAATTTATATATGTATGTAAAGTCTATTTTTTTTTTGCACTGTTGCTAAAATGGTTTTGAAGTTCCTCGTCAGTGGAAAGGGCGTTTTACAGAAGGACGAAAATATAATAAAAGGATCGGCTATAAATATAAAGGATTGCTGCGTGTTGCCCGACAAAGAATCCATGACCGCGTACTCGCTGTTGCGAACACCTATGTAAAATGCCTTTTGTCTTTTCTAAAAAGTTCACGCGGTCCCGGACACGCGCCGTTATACTTTATATTAAGTATATACTGTAACGAAATTCCCCACGGCAGCGCGCATTGTTTCACATCTCTCCCGCTCTTTTTCTCTCTCGCTCTCTCGCTCTCCCGTGACACAATTATTATGAGTCACGTTTTAAAGTTAAACTTCGTCGCACTAAAGTATAATATTATTATCACGTGTACATTATACGTACATGCATTTATAAAAGTGAGGGGGAGAATGAGATAGTGGAAGAAGAAAAAGTGGAGCATCTATGTATACGTTTATTAGAATTCATTATATGAGGATGCATGCCCAGGCTGATATGTGTCCCTCGTTCTCGGATCCAGGGAAGAGTTTCGAATATCGTTATCTCCCTGCAACGACAGAAGCAAAGGGACAGAGAGGGAGAGAGAGAGAAAGAGAGAGAGATAGAGAGCGAGAGAAACGGCGAGGATCGTTCTTGATGATATTACAGTCGAGATGATGAGGGGAGGTACGCGTTATCATTTTTTCTTTTACCGTCGTTCTCCAACCCAGCGTTATATATATAGCTTCTTATTATTATTATCGTAATTAGATTCGCTCACGCGCTGCATAGTTAGTTATTATCGTAATTAGATTCGTGCCTGCGGCCGACTGTCGAGACTCCATGAATATCGTCAACGATATCGAAAACCCATTAAATTTTTCAACCTCTACTACTTTCCATGGAGTTTCTCGTCGTGGTAAATATCATACAATAAGGGACATGAACTCGGGTGTACTTCGCCCAAGACGTTATACATATGCCAAACACGCGCCCGAATAAGTAGTTACAAATATTTCGATAACTTTTCTAAAGTGTACATTGACATTTTGGAAACGAGCCAATTTGAATCCAAAGTCCTGCGCGAAATTTCGCAACGTGGTCTTGGTTTGCTCTATTTTTTCCTGAAAATTTCAACGCACCTTTGAAACTTGCGCATTGCCCTCAGAACGCTCTCTCAATGCTCTAGTAGATTCGGCACATCCGTCAGTGACAATCTCGACTACTTCCGCTCTTGTGTGTGCTAAGCGTCGCGAAAGCGCAAATCCGAGTTTACGATTTACGAACGATTAAACGGGGCGGTCCGTAATAATGATAAACAATATCGGAACGTCGCGGGGGGGGGGGGGGGGGGGGCACTAAATGTTTCGCGGCAAAACGTAGAACGGGAACGCGGCCCATACACTCTTGTGTGTGGGTGTAACGATTTTTTTATTTTTCCTCTTTTTTTTCTCTGTACACCGACTAAGCGCCATTCCGTGAATTAATTTCCTGAGTGGTTGAGTTTGGTTGGGCGATAACTCTACGGGACTTTACTGTGCACGAAGCTCAGCAATACTACTCGTCTATACGTGTGGATACAACAGTGAATACATATATAATATATACTTTCGTGTACACTAGGTACCTGATGGTGTACATAACACTCTTCGCGCGCTAGCTCGAAAAAGTTGTACACCGCGAGACCGTGCGCCGTTCGTCCGGACGTTTGTTGACGCTGCTTGGAATATCCATCCCGTAGGGGTTGCGACGATGCATCAGAGAGAAAGAGAGAGAGAGAGATAGAGAGGAGAGGGTGTAGGAAAGTAAATTTATTTAGCACGACCCTCTCGCAAGAGAGAGGAGAAAGAGCGAGAGAACAATATTTATTTAGCTAATTCTGGTTTACGTGCCTGTGTGTTTGCGAGTGTGTTCGAGTACGGACTTCCCTTTTTCACATATTTTATACATTTTCCATGATACATTCGAATATCTTGTGGTATAGTGCGCTGTATATTGAATACTGGCTAACAAAAGGCTGTGGCCCACATCAATTTACGCGTTAAATCGAATGGGATATACGAGGGGGGACCCAAAAAAAACGGGAATTTCGTCATAATTTCTTCATTTTTTAATATTTTTACACCAAATTTTGATCACCTTCAAAGTATTCTCCTTTGACCACAACGCACCTCTGCAAACGATCCTTCCAATGTTCAGAACATTTTTTTAAATTCCTTATCGGGACGTTCTTTAGGCCTTCCAGCGATTTTTGTTTTACCTCCTCCACAGTGGCAAAACGCTTGATTGCTGCTTTGTTTCGGGGTCGTATCCATAGCACCACGATTCATCACCAGTAATCACCTTGGAAAAAAGTTCAGGGTCCTCTTCGAGCTGATTTTGAAGTTCAAAAGATGCCTGAAGTTGACGCTCCCTTTGCTCGTCTGTGAGAAGGCGAGGGACAAATTTGGCTGCAACTCTGCTCATGTGCAAATCTTTGGATAAAATCCTCTGAATTGAACTCCATGATATCCCAAACATCTCACAGAGTTGATCAATGGTTCGGCGACGGTCTTCATGAATGAGAGCATTGATTTTGTCGACGTTTTCGTCACTTCTTGACGTTGAGGGGCGTTCCGAACGGGGTTGGTCTTCAATTGACATTTCTCCATTTTTAAAACGTGAAAACCACTCGTAGACTCTGGTTTTACTTAGGGCAGCATCTCCATAAGCAGTCGTAAGCATTACAGTAGTTTCCGCGGCCGATTTCCCCAACAGCAAACAAAATTTCACGGCCGCGCGTTGCTCTCGATAATCGGCCGTCACGTTTTCGCCGAAATGGAAAAAGTTGTTTCACCACAAAAATTCCCACGGGCGAACCGATGCACTCACGGCGACAGAACTTCGTACACTAACTCAGGAGACGTGTCCCCAACGGACACCTGGTTGAGCAAAGGGTTCCCCCACTCTCCCTTCCCGCCGCAACGTAATTCCCGTTTTTTTTGGGTCCCCCCTCGTACGTCCTTTTGTTCGCTAGCAGTGGAAGTATTCCTTTATGGAACCGATCTGTGGTGACGGCGTCGCCACCACCCTCTGGTCGCGTACAAACACGCATTTATTTTATTTCATTTTCTTTCATTTTCAATATGCATTCTCTTCTCGACAGTCATTTCTTTGTAAGGACTCGATTCTTTCTTACGCGTTTATTTCATTGACTCCTTTCATTCCTTCGTCTACAAAATAGAACAACCATCTCTCAGTTTTCCCTGTCATAAAACTCGAGTGCGTGCGGGTGTCTCATCTGACGACAAAAGGGCCCACACGCACTCTTGCATTTTCTAAACCTTTGTTTCTCGTAAAAACTTTCCTACCCTCTCTCCGATATTTTCTATCCGATAATAAGCAGACCGTCAAGAATTCTCTTGTTGACGAATTCAATTCCTAACGAACAAGCGCCGCGGCAACAACACAACTGACTCTCTGTTCAATTCACAAATTCATTCACCGCGCCAACTAATTAATTTTGTAATTTGCTATGAATAAATACTGTGCCTTACTCTTATAATAAATTCAACTCTTCGCACCACAACCAGCACCGAATACCCTCAGATCTTTCCGCGATGTTGGTACCGTTTTACAATGCCACTTTTTACTCACCTCTTTGCCTCGTCTGGTACTTGTTTTGGGACCTCACATATTCCACTCTACTGCACAAATCTATTTGGCAGTATTCTTTTCTTAATTATTAGAGAGAGAGAGAGAGAGAGGGAGATAGAGAAAGGAAGATAGCAAATGGTGTCTATGGATATACAGAGGTGTATCAAGGTAGTAGTCTGGTAACGTAAGCCGATTTTCATGTCTTTTTTGGAGGGCGTTTTTTTGTAGGAAAATAAAAATGAATCGTTTTGGATATTTAGGATGTTTTTATTTACATATTAAGAATACAAAAAAAAATTTTTTGAAAAAATTGAATAGTTTATTATTATTATTATTATTATTGATCGAAGTTGGCACCACGAAAAAAAAGCGCGTGGCTGGTCCCGGTGATTTTGGCTCTTGATGTTATCTGAAATGAAACATTCTTGATAATTCTTAATCTATAGATATGTCATTCTAGTCGGAACTACTGAAGTTAAATTTCATGGATAAATAACAAAATAGCGGACTTTGGAAAAAAAAGTTTTTTTTTCCAAAGTCCGCGTATAGTCCTTAATCTATAGATTAAGAATTATCAAGAATTTTTTATTTCAGATAACATCAAGAGCCAAAATCACCGGGAAAAAAAAGTTTTTTTTTCCAAAGTCCGCCATTTTGTTATTTATCCATGAAATTTAACTTCAGTAGTTCCGACCAGAATGACATATCTATAGATTAAGAATTATCAAGAATTTTTTATTTCAGATAACATCAAGAGCCAAAATCACCGGGACCACCCTCGCGCTTTTTTTTCGAGGTGCCAACTTCGATTAATAATAATAATAATAATAAACTATTACATTTTTTCAAACATTTTTTTTTGTATCTTTAATATGTATATAAAAACATCCTAAATATCTAAAACGATTCATTTGTATTTTCCTACAAAAAAGCGCCCTCCAAAAAAGACATGGAAATCGACTTAAGTTACCAGACTACTACCTTAACACGTGCCGTCAATGATGAAGTTATTCATAATATCCATAATAGTTATCACTGTCGAACACTTCTATTCTCGTGCATCCCATTATCCAAATTTTTTTCCCTCCAGCGTGTACACCCTATCTTCTCGGCTGGCATTGCCGCAACGACAATGCACTCTCGCTTTTCCGTTCAAATAAAACGACATCGTTCATTTGCGAAATGCGTGAAAGAGCATGTACAATTTTTATTGGCTTTGTTAGTGGCCACCGCCCTCTCTCGAATTCCGTGCAGTATCATCGAGGTGGATTTTCGCCTTAGGTTTGTATGCGTGCATGCGTGCGTGTCATCGTGCAGAGTTGTGAGCGAAGCACACGCGGTCGTCGATGTGTATAAATGTATATGATGGTACAAGAGAACAAACAGAGAAAGATTAAAATGAACAAGAGATAATTCGAGTTATAGCACAGAAGACCGAATCGTGTTGTGGCTGTTGAAGTTTTCCTGAGCGTCGACCAAAACTGCGGTCAGTTTTGTCGGGCGATTACGATAACGATGGAAATTTTTTTATTTTTCGTTCAGTCGTTCCCAAAAAAAACAAAAAGAAAACGAAGAATTGGATTGAAAAAATTCGCATTGACTGACAAAGTTCCAACGAACGCCCGTATAAATTCGTTACTTCCCAATAACTAAGTTATCGAGGAAACATTCCGCGTTCCACCTCTGCCTATAGCCATCTGTGGTCTCTGCGTGCACATACGCTTCTGTTCGTTTCCGCGGACGGCATATACGTGCATATACACGAAACAGTAATACTCCGATCGTCTCTCGAAGTATTCTGATATTCGATTTGCCGCGTCAAGCGAGGTGAGATAAACCAAAATTATTCCAGTCGAATCGGCCAGAGATTTAGCCTCATCCTTCCTCTCCCATCGCCTCCATCAAAACCTCGAAAATGCCGATGGCGCGACATTTGGCGCGGAGCAAAAAAAAGGAAACTGCGAATGAAAGACCGTTTTATGTGACGTTTCGATGTACAATGATGGCGGGAAAAAATGAAAAGAAAAAAAACATTCCGTGCGCAGTACGGGTCGTGAACTGAACATTGGAAAACCAGTGAGGTGTGCACGGGTACGATTAACGGAAAAGTTCGAAAATACGTGTGGTATGTGTTAATCGACAAATTATATGTGAAGCGAACCGAATATTCTATATGTGATATTTAGGGGTTGTGCAGTTGGTGAGTCGCCTGACTGCTGTGGCGGGAGAGGAGAGAGGCGGAGGACGATTGGGATGCAGGAGCAGAGAGGCAGGGATGAAATGAAAAAGGCTTATTTGGCGGTGACCAGAGGCAAAAAAAAACGGCATGTGGGCGAGGGTTAGTGGGGTATTGTCCGGTACCGGGTTTTCCCCGTCGCATTATAGTCTGTGAGTTTTTTTAACTATGTGAGTGTCTCTGCATGTGTGCGAGACGGGAAAAAAAAATATGGCTGTGAAAGTCCACGGGGTGCGAGATGTGTAGGGGTTTGCAAAATCACACCCAATCCTCGTACACGACGCGCACACACCATCAGCTTGCCATTCCCAGTGTTCGCAGAGAATCACGAAGCGTTCTCTCCGTATACACTCTTTTAGCTCGCGTATGCAAATCGCGAGATATATACAGAGAGAGAGAGAGAGAAAGAGAGAGTGACGCGTCAACGATTATACGAGCCTTCTGGTGGACCAAGCGAGGCCAAACTCTCGCAATGTTCTTGTGTGTGCGTGCAATGCAACATCCGAATCGCAACAGAGAGTATGTGAGAGAGAGAGAGAGAGAGAGGAGAAGGGTTGGAAAAAAATTCTGGGGCCGACGAATGTTGTAAAAATCCAACCAACCAATCGGGCGCATTGTGTCCAATGGCGAACAATACTGCCGCGGTCCCGTCCCCGATGCGGAACCAACATTCTCGCGAGTTTTCTGCACAGGCAGGCGCACAGAACCACCCGGGATAGGAGAGAAAGAGTTGCAGATCGGAAAGGACGAACTGCATTTTTATATACGCGGTAACGAGAGTCGTGTATATATCTATATACATATATGTCTATACATAAAGGATCGCCATGCAAAAAAGCGCGTGCCATTCTCGAATCAGGTTTATTGTTGGATTTTTCGAATTGTATTTTTTTTTCTCCGGGGGGAAAAAAAAACGGGTACACTACGAATGTATGACTACATAGACATGACACATAAGGGTTATCGACCTCTGGCTTTTTGTTCCTTTTTTTCTCTGCTTCTGTTCCCTCCCGCACGGCGATCTCGAGAGTCGACGTAAATTTTAGTATCATGAATGTGCCAATGTGACAATCGGGAATATGTACGGAAACGTCAATTCCGGTTCGTGTAGGAATTCGTTACGAGGCAGAATCTACGAGAGGGTAGATGATGAGCCAGTATTTTTGCGAAAAAGCTGGCTAACCAAGCGAAAAACTGATGCAGGTGCGGGTAAATTTCCAACCCGCTCAACTGTTTGTTTTTTTTCAACGAACGATTATAAACGCTGACCGAAGAAAATATTCCGGCAAGCGATTTTCTCACATGAAAATAATGTTAACGCGGTAGTCTGGTCTAGAAATTTGAAAAAATCGATTTTTTTTTTTTTTTTTCATTTTCTTATTCCTCAGACCTTTCTTCATACGCTCCTGAAAACCGTTTATTGATATTTCAAAAATTAGCCGAGAAATAAAAATTCTAAGCAAGCCGCGCGCTCAGGTAGCGCGTTCGGGAAGCAGCTGCGCGGACGGTGTCAAAACTTTGAACGCGTTTATCTCAGAACTATGTTTTTCAAAACGGCGCCCACGATATCTCGATAACTAATGGACCGATCGAGCTCAAATTTTGCACGTACCTTAGGTAGCCTGTTTCCGAGGACTGGTAGCAGAATTAAGTCGAACAATAATTTTGCCGACATTTTATAACTCGTCAAATACCCGAAAATCTATGAAATATCATTAATGAAAGTTCAACGGGCCGCCATTTTGTCAAAATTTTTTTTTTAATTACCAATTCTGCTGCCAGTGCTCAGAATACTCATACAGATTGAGAATATATATATTTTTTTTTTTCAGATGCATACAACATCGTCCAGAGTGGGCGCCGATTGAGGCGGCTTTCGGCGCACCATGTTGCAACAAGGCAAAAAACTATATGAAAATAGTTAAAATAATTTTTTTTTTTAGTGTACAAGTATTCTCTAAGGATCGATAAATGCACGTGTAAATTTTCATCAAGACAACTTCAACGGTTTGAAAATTATTGCACATTATAAATGACGTCAAAAATCTCACTCTAGACCAGACTACCGCCTCAATGCACAAATGTATTAAATAAAATGTACCAGAGGTAATTCGAAATTGCGCACTTAACGCCATGAGAAAATCTGCGTTGATTTAGTTGTGAATCATGTGGACAAATTAATGCTGTCTCGATGCGTATTTATACAAACTCTGACGACATTTCCACTCGCTAACAATCTATCCAATTTGTCTTACATTCAAGATAATAGGTGTACGTCTTGCTGAATCGATCACATATCACAATATACCATGAAATCACTATGAGAGTGCCTGCTATCACCTGCGTTATGGCGTTAAATGGGGGTGAAAGCAATCGAGAACTTTCGGCATTACCGAAACCCTCCGGTAAAGTAGTCCGAAAGCGGTGAGGAGGAGGAAGAAGGAGCAGAAGGGAAGGAGGAGAAAGGCTTGCCTGCATGGTTAACGATTGCACCTGTTCTTACATGAAACCTACTGCTCGCTATATATGCGGGCGTATATATACCGACCAGGCGAAGAGAGAGAGAGAGAGAGAGAGAGAGAGAGAGAGAGAGAGAGAGAGAGAGATATGCAAGGGTGAGGGTGCAGTGTGCTCTTGTGAGTGAGCGGGGACAAGGGTGTTCTCACAATCGGAACACCCACCTAGCTCGCCCAAACTCTATCTCCCTCTCTTTCTCTCGCGCTCTTGTCTGAACCGGGCATTCCTAGAACAGTAATCTTATTAAATTTACATATTAATCAACGGATTTTAATTATCCCCAGCCCATGCTGCGCGGAGGGGGCGCAGGGGCAAGAGAGAAAGATACGAGAGTAGGGGCAAAGGAATGAGTGGGGATGAACGAATAGAGAGGAGAATCGGATGTGTAGCATAAGAGAGAGGGAGAGAGAGAGAGAGAGAGAGAGAGAGAGAGAGAGAGAGAGAGAGAGCAAGAGATAGTACAGGACATCAGAGTAGTAGGTACTACGGGAATAGAGAAAGGGTAAGAGGAAGGTTGGAACGAGTGAGTTCCACCCTTGTGCGGTGGTGGTGGTGGCGGTAGCGGTGGTAGAGACCGAGCCAGCTCTCGTAATTTACATTAATCCAATAATTGCATGGAGGTTTCCTAATTAGAAATTCAAATGAGGTGGTGGCAGGCAGGCTGGCTGGCTGGTTGGTTCGCTGGCAGGGCTACACGAGAGAGCTCAGCAATGAGCGAGCACACCACTAGGCACACCGTGGTAGCATAGCGCATAGAACGGTAGCAAAGTCCGTGGCCCTCTTCTCGTCATATAGTATATACGTCGACGGGTGCAACGGCGCCGTAGCCGAACACAAGTTCGAGTAATACCGAGAACGGACGTCAAACGCGACTAAAATGACCGAAATCTGCATTACACACTGCGATCTGCGGCCTCAGTGTTTCCACCCTCGCAACCCTCGCCTTCAACACGCGGCGCATGCATACACGCGCCCACTTCGGATATCCCTCGGTGCCGGATGGATACGGGGAATATAGCTAAAGCAGAGATAAAACTCTCTTGACTAGTACGATTCTCGTTCGAGAAACCTGGCTGCTCGTCGTAGATGTTACGTGGTTGAATGACGAACGAGATCGTATGATTACTTTGCATTATTTTCGAACGATTTTTTTACCCGTATTTTGCCGGCGCACAGCTGTGTCTAAGAGGATCAAAGAATTTGAAAGTATGACGTTACATCTGTTGGATCAGCTGGCTCAAATCATGACCATTGGAATTGCGGTAAAAAGAATAATCGTGTCCGGGTAAATTCTCACGAGATTAATCTTTTCCCGTCAAAAGATTCAGTGAAAAGTGAAATTTCAGGTGTCCCGATGAAATAATTACATAGGTGAACACTAATAAGCCGATACTCTTCGAAATTTGACATTTTTACAGGCTAGGATCATTTCCACTGTTGATATTATCAGGCTTTTGTAATTTCTCGATAAACTAACAAACATTTATTTACAACAATACGCAAGAACCTCTCGAAGACAGTGATGGCACAGGAGAAGGGTTAGTTCGAAGGGCCGTGGGGTGGTCGGGGGCGGTTAAGGGGAGGGGGAGGAGGGAAAGCAATTTCAGCGTAATGTGACGTTGTCCAGTGATACGTCTCGATGCGTGCGGTCCTTTTGTTGTCCCCGCCGGTGGGATCCCTCGACAACCCTAACACGTCCCTAATACCGCCGGAGCCTCTCTCGCAAATGCCTATACACACCCGAATTCTCACCCCATCTAAACATCAACGTCGTTCGCTTCTTCGTTCTCTCTCTCTCTCTCTCTCTCTCTCTCTCTGTCTTTATCTATCCTCATTCTCCCGGTTCTCCACCCGCCACTGGTATATGTATATCATGGCGGCTCTAACGCCGACGCGCGAGGCTCTCTGATAGTCCCAGCGCGGGACGATTAGCGCGGTTGAAAACCGACGAAAGCGATATACGTGTTAGGCCGCGCTGTACCAGTGTTGATGATGATCGTCGGATCTATCGCCGGTAGCTACATACCGCACACTCTCATAGAGCTGTAGACGTACCGTCGTGCGATAGTTTCGATTTTTAACGTTCAACCCCTTCAACATCACATTGTGGGATTCATTCAATGCCAAAAGGGAATTTTTCACTTTTCGGACGTTTTTTTTGTTCAGAAATTGAATTTGACGGTAAATCAACAACAAATCATTTACCATTGGAGGCAAATTGTTTACTTTTGTACCTGAAATTTTTACATTTTAGTATCATTCTTGCACATTATGTCGAAGAGATCATTTGAAAACTGATCGACCACCGGAGACGAGTAACAGTAATTTCTGAATCTCGCATCTTGTTATTTGATACGTGAATTGGAGAACGTTCGATTAAGGTAGTAGTCTGGTAACTTGAGCCGATTTTCATGTCTTTTTTGGAGGGCGTTTTTTTGTAGGAAAATAAAAATGAATCGTTTTGGATATTTAGGATGTTTTTATTTACATAGTGAAGATACAAAAAAAAAATTTTTCGAAAAAATTTAATAGTTTATTATTATTATTATTATTGATCGAAGTTGGCACCTCGAAAAAAAAGCGCGTAGGTGCCCCCGGTGATTTTGGCTCTTGATGTTATCTGAAATCAAAAATTCTTGATAATTCTTAATCTATAGACATGTCATTCTGGTCGGAACTACTGAAAGTAGTTCCGGAAAAAAAAGAAAAAGCCACCCACGCGTTTTTTTTTCGAGGTGCCAACTTCGATCAATAATAATAATAATAAACTATTAAATTTTTTCGAAAAAATTTTTTTTGTATCTTTAATATGTAAATAAAAATATCCTTAATATCCAAAACGATTCATTTTTATTTTCCTACAAAAAAACGCCAAAAAAGGCATGAGAATCGGCTTAAGTTACCAGACTACTACCTTAAATAAACGGTGGAAAATTGATCACAAACCAGATAATTATGAATAATTGTGATATATTATTTAGACGCAATTTGGGATAGTTAGTAATTTCATAATGAATGTCGATCCTTTTCCGGTAAGTATTGGCATTCATAATTATTTCATTTTTAAATATTACTTTCAATGGTTATCCATTGGAATGACGCCCGTCTTGATTTGTCGAGATTTACCTAGAAGTTTATCGTCACGGCGGTATCGTCGGGTGTAAGAGAAGGTGGATGACTGGCTGCCGGGATGCACAATCCCAAAGTTGTCGGAACAACGTTGTCTCTCCATGCTGACGCTAAGATTTACCATGTATAGCAACTATATATATATATATATATATATATATATATATATATATATACACAAGTATATTATGACAAGAGAGAACGGCGATGGTGCGACGGGAGGTCAGTCGTACTCCCGCCACTTCGGTTGAACTTTGAGCGCAATTATGATAATAGCGAAGGAGAGGGCGCGTTGTCGGAGAGAGGCACCTAACACAGAGCGGCAACTGTTTCGCGTACGGTTCTAGTTCGGGAGGTGGGTTGTTCTGATATCGTCTCTGTGTTTAAACAGCAAGGCGAAGGCTGATGCTCCTGCTGCTGCCGCTGCTACTTCTACCACGTCGCATCGGTCTCGCTCCTTCCCGGTTTCCCTTCTAGCTCTTCCGCCGCCATGGGTTTCTCTTCCGCCTCGTACCCTCCGCCTTGTATGTCCCTCATCTCCTTGTTCTTGTGCCACCCCGACCTCTTTGCCATAAGGGTACGAGAAGGGTGAAGAAGTGCAGAAAGCACAGCATGAAACGCGATGGAGAGAATAGGAAAAGCGGGAGAAGGAGAGAGAGTGATGTAGAAAGGGAAAGACCGAGGAGAGAGGAGCAGGACCACGACGGAAATCTGCATAATATAACCAACTATTGTTCAAATAGAACGGCGCTCCGCGCAGATTCAATTACCATTGTGATACAATTAATGTTGGAAATTTCATCAATTCGACTGCCGTAGACCTCTCGGCTCTCTTATACATATGCATAAGAGAATCGAACGTTGTTCTACGCGGTGTATGAGAGCGCAAAGGTGGAACTATATACGCGTATAGATATATTTTATAAACGGAGTTACGACGACACGAAGGACGTTAGATAACGAAAAAGAAAAAAAAAACGTTAACAAATATTACCGTACGATATTCACGGCATTATTTTTTGTGTCGTAAGGACGATGAAAAATTTGATTCTATTTATTCATCGTGCGACGGTTTCGCTCCGCATATAAACATATGAGGGTTCGTTGATTGTAAATCATTGAAATTTATTTTCGACGAGAACAATTGCTAACTGTTCTTCGATGAAATATTAATATAGACTATAAAAGAATGTTTCTACCAGATTAATCTCAATTATTCAAAAAAAGATTGCAATTACTGTTTGTTCATAGTAATAACAAACCTCCTGTCTTTGACAATGACTCAACAATATGTATTATCTGCAAATCAACTTGCTACAATAATTTTTTTGTTGATCTACGTAAATAATCTCGATAAAGATATTAAATCGTACAAACATTCGTATAAGATAGATAATGGCATTGAAGTCTAGGATAACACAGAAGGATCGAAGATTTTTCGCGTGGGTGCGGGTGTTCGATGTGGCGTATGTGGGGAGGCTCTTCTTCGTCGAAGAATATAATAAGAGGCGCTTCGCGTCTATTACCCTCTCCAATTCTCAGCGATGTAAAATGCTATCGCGCTCGGGGAACCCCCGTCGCTCGCGTGCACGGATCCATATAAATTCTAATTCCGCAATCAGCGAGCTATATCCAAGATAGTTCTAGGCCGCGTTCCTAGCCACACCGCTAATTCCAAACTATACAGATTACACGCTTACATATATATATATATATATATATCTATATATAATGATCGCGCCCAACCTTCTTATATTTAACCGACAGTTGGTAATGGCCATAATCAACGGTTATGGCAATTCCACCGACAATAATTACGGAAAAGTTTTCGGGGCGAGCTTGGCATAGAGAGCACACACATGATATGTCAAATAGTTGATTGATGTTTGTGTGTGTGTATGTGTCTGTGGCATATAGATATCAGATACGAATGTAGAAAATTATACAATACGATTCGACGTTCGACCAACGTATGTCTATACTGACGAACATTATGTTTCGTATTTACCCCGTAGACATTATAACACGAGTTTGAGCCTCTTCATTTAGCGCCACGAATCTATATCCCGACGAACACGTGCGTTACATACGAGGTCTGTTCAAAAAGTATCGCGAATTTTGAATTTCCGCGGTCTACGTATATTCGATTTTCGATTTTTTTGTGGCGTTAGATCGGTACTCATGTTCCTCACTTATGATGGAAAAATCGGCGATTTTGAATGTTTAGTTAATTGTTGACAGCTGTTTTGGTTAGACGTATTTTGGCTTGTCTTCGATTTTTGCCTATTCCAAAAAAACAGCGTCCATTGCCATGATTGAGCTTTGGTTTCCGCGTCATAACTATAAACCCATGATTCGTCACCAGTTATGACCCTCTGCAGCAAATTTGGGTCGTCGCGGACCGAGTCCAACAGCTCCTTAGCAATGTTAATGCGACACTGTTTTTGTTCGAAATTGAGAAATTATGGCACGAATTACGCGGCGACACGTCTCATACCCAAATCGTTGGTAAAAATCGAATGGCACGAGCCAATCGATATGTTTAGTTCCTCAGCAACTTATCTAAAGGTGATTCGACGATTGGCCAATACTATTTTCTTCACTTCATCAATGTTTTCGTCTGTTGTCGATGTGCTCGGGTATCCGGAACGCATTTCGTTGTTCGCATCTTCTCGGGCCCTCTGAGAACATTTTATACCACCGATAAACGTTGCTTTGGTCCAAGGTAGCTTCACCATATTCCACAGTCAACATTCGGAATGCGTCCGTGCACTTAATTTTGTTTCTCACACAAAATTTGATACAGATTCTTCGATCCATTTTTTGGAATAGGCAAAAATTTAAGACAAGCCAAAACACGTCTAACCAAAACAGCTGTCAACAATTAACTAAACGTTCAAAATGGTCGATTTTTTCAGCATAAGTGAGGGACATGAGTACCGACCTAACGCCACAAAAAAATCGAAAATCGAATATACGTAGTCCGCGGAAATTCAAAATTCGCGATACTTTTTGAACAAACCTCGTATATTCGCTCGCGGTATCGACTGTTATTATATCCCGTCGAACATTATATATGTACACGAGTTGCGGCTTTTACTTTTATATACATATACAGATTTTAATAGGTACACGTTATATTAGCGATGGAGGGATTCGAAAAATATGTCAATTAAATTCACCCCCCAAAGCGACCAACGTACGAAACAAACAACTTTTAATTATATATTTCAAACCGCAATTCTATCGATTCTCAGTATTAAGTCACAATTCGATCACATGTTTATTATTTTTATTCCTCGGTAAACGCTTTTTTTATAGCGTTAACCTTTGTTGCAAAATCGTAGCGTGAAAATATCATTGAAAATTAAGTGTCATTGAAATATACATTATAAAGAATTCGGTCCATTAGTTAAAAATCTAAACAACCTGTCAACTTGCTTTAAAACTATTCTCATGACACTTTGCAAATTTTCACTTTGACACTAGACTTAAGACGAGCGATAAGAAAAATAAATTGCGGGATAATTGAAAATGATGATGGAGTCGGTATGAGTGGCCGAAAAAAAAATGATGCCATTGATTTTTAAGGTCGATGATGGGACATTAGGTGTATATTCATTTGATAAAGGAAAATCGTATTTTGAAAGTTTTTGAGATCAATAATTTCTCCTCGAATGAAAAAATTTCGAATTTTCGAAACGGTATAACGCTGAGTGAGGTTTACTGGTTGCGAAACTAATAATTATCGAAAGCTATGATACCGAATACATTGTCGAACCGTGAATCAACGTAGTGAATCGACGAAAATAGGGGTTGGTTTACGAACTATCGGTGAAGCTTACGTTTTGCCGACGGCATCGAGAATAATATATTAGCGCTGTGATGTGCGTTTGCGAGGCTTCAGTCACATTGTATAATACAGTGGCTCGATCTACTCTCTCCCGTTTCCAGCACGCACAACCTTTCGTGGGTAATCAACCCTCCGACCCCCTCCCAAAAATAATCGATCGCATAATTATCCTGATGTACCCACTAATGCCGCACGAAAATCAGCCCCACGGGTAGAACGATAGAAGGGGTTATCGTCCAAACACCATCACCAGCCAGATATAACGAGAGAGAGAGAGAGAGAGAGAGAGAGAGAGAGAGAGAGAGAGAGAGAGAGAGAGAGAGAGAGAGAGAGAGAGAGAGAGAGAGAGAGAGAGAGAGAGAGAGAGAGAGAGAGAGAGAGAGAGAGAGAGAGAGAGAGAGAGAGAGAGAGAGAGAGAGAGAGAGAGAGAGAGAGAGAGAGAGAGAGAGAGAGAGAGAGAGAGAGAGAGAGAGAGAGAGAGCGAGAGAGAGAGAGAGAGAGAGAGAGAGAGAGAGAGAGAGAGAGAGCGAGGGGGTAGAGCAGACGTGCGATGTTAGTAGTCGTGCTTGTCCTCGTCATCGTTGGCTACGCCATAGCGTGGCATAGTCGGAGAACGTTATGGTACTAGTTATATAGCGTGTGGTAATTATATCAGGGACTAATGGATATAGTTAATTGCTAATTATGAGGCCTGCCAAATGATCGATAGTGTGACGGGGTAGCGTTCTCTGTGGCGCCGAGCCCACGATGTCCCTCTAGTTGGGAAACGACGCTGGAATTAACAAGAGTGTCACTCTCGCACTCTGCTTCGATGGGTTCCCTCTTGCTAGATCTTCTCACTCTTACTCGCGTTATTACAATACGCACACACACTAACACACATTTTACACATATAACACCCTCATCCCTAGACTCCGAGTCCTTTTGCGCCGCCATCACCGCTGCTCGTGGTCCTGTTAGGGCTCGGTGATTAGCAATTAGAGATTACGAATTATTATTATTGATGAAGGAGGGTTCTGGGTGAGGCGTTGTCGATGCTAATGTATGGATATACATTAATCGCAGTGTTGATCAGATCACGTGAGATCAATTGTTCGTGGAACTTCGTGGCCAGTTTAGAATAATGATAATTTGATAAAATGACGAATGGGTGGACAAAAACTAGGAACTAATATGCATTTGATAATCTAGCTGTATTCTTGATATAAGTCCATTAACCCTTTTTAGTTATCTGGTAATCGGTTTTACCCACCACACTGTAGCCGAGCAATTGATTATTAATTGATCAGTTATGAACGGAATTGTCACGTAATATAAATACATGATCGTCGTAAATTCACTGGCTCTTCGACGTAGAAAATTATGCTAGGAAATTACGATAAGTGAAGTAATATGTCGTTACTTGAGAATACGTATTCCCAATGAAGCTTGACAGGTTAAAAACATTTTTTTCAACATACAGTCACCGTTACATCTAATGCTGATAACGTGATTATGCCATGGCGATATTGCTCTTCGGACTCTTTGGAGCTATCAACGCCCATGTAAGGGTTAAAACATTTTACAACGATATAATGGTGAACAGTTATTGTGAACATCTGACAATTATGACTTGAATAAGGACCCTTTAAGGACCTTCCTAACGCTTATGTTGGAGTAATTTTAAACAATCGTTCTTTTGAACAAAATATTCAGATTTTGTTGTAAGAACAATGATCCGTGAGTATTTCGTTGGAAAATTATTTGAATCTGAGCGTGAAAGAGGGGAGCGTGACGGTGTCGCAGGGTAGTACAGGTGTAGTTACGAAATAAAGCTGCTAAAACCACTCCACCCTCTCTTTCTCTCTCTCTCTCGCTCTCCCTCTGTCTCTTCGACTAGCTGAATCAACATCAAAGGAGCTATCGCGCTATTAAAGGGGCTTTATCAGATCGCTCCATATAACCTCGACGACGTTGTTGTAAAATTTAGCAAAGTGCTCAACAACAATATCCACACTCTTCCATTCTACCTCTCGTTCTGCACCTCCTAGCTCGCTATCAACCTTTCACTCTTGCTCTTGTTCCGCAACACGAAGATCTCTCACCTCTGAGGCATCGGTGCTTTTCCTCTGGCTCGAGATTCCCTTCTGGTCCTGAGCTTTTGGCAGGGAAACGACGCCGGTGTTTTGGACGGCAACGAGCAAGAAGTGAAGGGGTTTCGAGACTAAAGAGTCGAGAGAATGAGAGGTACGGAGACCAGCACAGACTCAAGGTCTGCGTCGGATAGGAGTGGGATTCACGAAGGTTGTCAAAAATCAAAGAGATGGAAATTAACTCGTCGCTGAGTGAAGCACGCCCGCGAATCTGTCTTCCTCTTTGTTCTCGTCGTACCTTTCTTGTATAATATGCGAGAAAAGGTGAGATTAGTTAACGCTATTTTAGCATCCGGAAAAGCTTGAGACTCCGCGGATATAAATGTGCTACATAGTGATACAGTTGATGTTTATAAGGACTCCGGGCACGGGCGGGGATTTTGATCTCTTCTCTTCTTCATCATCAACCCCTCTCGTAACTGGTGATACCCGCTCGGCACGCTCCAACGTGTTCGTCCTGTGTGAGCATTTCACGCGAGCATGTGTTTATATTATATAAATATGTACATGAACTAACGCACAAACTCCTCGTCGGCGAAATATAATCAAGTTGCGGGCCGCGTGCGCGAGTATCCCGCCAGCTAACCCGCGAATATATAGATATATGTATGTATAATCGAGTGCTAGGGAACAGAAAAGGGCATGAGCCCGACGATTTAACACATAAATTGATGTAGCTTATGCTGTTTTGTTTTCTAACAATCGTTATATACACCTATGCATTTCCTATATCGGCTATGTATATTGCGGTCTCCTATTACTTTCCGTACATCCTCGTTCTACTCTGTATAGCCTCGTTCTACGAACCAGGGGCATGCACTCTCATTCTTGGCTCCTTGATCACGATTACGTGCCAATAATGTTTGAGTCACCTCGTCAAGTAATTTGTCCGTATAAGTGGATCATAGATGTTACTTCGTTAAAAGTGCTTCAACGATGACATCGCTTTACTAAAGGGGCGAAATAGGGTTGGACGGTTCACAAAATTGATTTTTTTTTAATTTCATAAATTGTTAGTAAAACTATTAAGAAATATGTTCTCAAAATTTAAAATGAAAATTCAGACTCGTTCTATTGTTATAAGCCATTAAGGGGGGGAAATAGGGTTAGGACAGCGTTTTCTCAATGATTTTCATGAATTTTTTTATAGTATAACAATGAATATAATTTATTGAAACTTTGAGAATATTTTATACATATATTTGAGTATATACTATAAAATTTGTATACATATATTTAAGCATATACTATAAAATATTAGCGACCCCATATTGCTTGTTTTTCTTGGTACTATTTTTTCAAACGCGTTTTTCTGAAAACAACTTTTTTCGAACTTGCGTACACGCTAGTTTGAAAAGTTTTCAACCGAACGTTTTGAAAATTGGCAGTTACTTTCTTCATAGTATTGCGCTCTATATGAACCTAAAATCGGAATATTATCATTATATAAAATAATTTTTTTTTGCAAATAAAGTTGTAAAAAATGGCAAAAAATCATGCTTTTTTGTTTTGACCCCTGTAAAAAATTCAATTTTCTATTTTTTTGATAGCATTTAGGTTCATATAGAAAAGAGACATATAATCAAAGTAAATTCCAACCTCGTTTGATTTCAGATGAAAATTGCGGCTTCCAGAATGTACGCAAAATGCTGAGACTGATTGTGACCTGCAATATGGGGTCGCTAATATTTTATAGTATATACTTAAATATATGTATACAAATTTTATAGTATATACTTAAATATATGTATAAAATATTCTCAAAGTTTCAATAAATAATATTCATTTTTTATACTATAAAAAATGCATGAAAATTATTAAGAAAACGCTGTCGTAACCCTATTTCCCCCCTAAAATCGAACATTTTTGGTCGGTGCTTTTAGCGATTTCTCATGTTAAGCATTATTGGCCGCGTTCAATACTGAGATGAGCGACTGCTTAGTCACGCACTGGCATAAGCACGCAATTTTTCAAAGTTTCTCAATCGTCATACAACTGGAAACTCAGTAAAATGTAACCGCCTAGATAAACCAGGTTTTCCGCAGTTTCCTTATGCCGTCGGGCAAATGGGATACAGTAGTGCATTTGGAAAGATTATTTGCGAACAACACTTTTGGGGGAGGAGAGGGGGTGTCTTAAAGACTGGAAACTCGGTAAAATGTAGCTGCCTATATCGACCAGGTTTTCCTCAGTTTCCTTATGCCCTCGGACAAATGGGATACCGTAGGGCATTCGGAAAGATTATTTGCAGACAACACTCTTGGGGGAGGGGGTGTCTTAAAGAATGGAATGGAAATGGGAACAAAGGGGAAGTGTCGTATGGTAACGATGAAATCACTAATAATAAAAAAATATTAATTGGAATGTTAATAATTATAATCAGAGAACCGAGTATCTTGACGAAGAATGTGTATGAATGAAAAATAAATATGGTACATTTATTTGACTACCGGCCTAATAAATGGCCGGTATTTAAATAAATTTTATTTAATTCGACCAAATATACTTGAATGAAATAAATTATTTCTCTCAGTGTGGAATCAGAATAATGAGAATGAAGCGACTTTGTCGGCGTTTTTATGATACGACGATCGACGATAGGGCAAACGGGAGGGTGTAATTTGGGCGATTTAACGAGTAAAGCGGTGCGTCTTAAGCCCTTTCGGTTGTAAGCCATTCGCTATATATATATATATATATATATATATATATATATATATATATATATATATGTATATATGTTAAAGCCTGTATTATTGTATTATACCGGTGGTATAGAAGCAAGGGAAGAGTATAAATCTAGCATCACTCGCTCGTTGGTTATGTGTACATAGCCATACAATCACGCTCATTACCGTTCAGGCATTCGCTAATGATCTCGAGTTGATTGCCGCCCGCGCGCGCGCGCATCTCTCGCGGCGAATTGTTTGTCCCGTACCCAAGGACTTCTCCGTGGAAATCAGTAGATATAGACGGCAATTAATAAAAGTCTTTCCACGAAATAGTGACGTTACATGCCGCTTTATTCCCCGTTTCGCACAAACTTTCGTGATACATTCCTCCTTAGTCGGAAATCTGGTTTCTAATTATCACTAGTTTCACTATTATTTATGAATATTATACGGATTATCGATTCATACGTGCTGGCAAGCTTGTATGATTCCGTGACGTTGAATTTAACATAAATGACTAATAAAAAAATAACAAAAAGTCCTAGAGCTCTTTATACCAATATATCCGTTTATTATTGATCAAAAAAGCACGAAACATACTTACAACAGATGTTTATTAATTTCAACATTATGTTAAACCCGTAGAATGGTGAATTTTTTGATAAAATTTCAGAATTCCTTTAAATAATGCATCTCAGGTCTTAAGGTAGTAGTCTGGTAACTTAAGCCGATTTTCATGTCTTTTTTGGAGGGCGTTTTTTATAGGAAAATAAAAATGAATCGTTTTGGATATTTAGGATGTTTTTATTTACATATTAAAGATACAAAAAAAAATTTGTTTGAAAAAATTTAATAGTTTATTATTATTATTATTATTATTATTGATCGAAGTTGGTACCTCGAAGTTGGCAGCCCGGGTCCTAACTTTTTTTCTACCGAACCGATTGCTTTCAAATTTTAACAGGCTACTCTACACACTTATAGTTCTCGTCGAAACCACCGAGAAATTTCTTCAACCCTAACTTTTTATTTTACAACCCCTTCTTTGCTAAAATAAAAGGACTTTAACGAAGAAGGGGTTGTAAAATAAAAAGTTAGAGGTGAAAAAATTTCTCGGTGGTTCCGACGAGAACTACAAGTGTGTAGAGTAGCCTGTTAAAATTTGAAAGCAATCGGTTCGGTCGAAAAAAAGTTAGGACCCGGGCTGCCAACTTCGAGGTGCCAACTTCGATCAATAATAATAATAATAATAAACTGTAAAATTTTTTCAACAAAATTTTTTTTTGTTTCTTTAATATGTAAATAAAAACATCCTAAATATCCAAAACGATTCATTTTTATTTCCCTACAAAAAAACGCACTCCAAAAAGGACATGAAAATCGGCTTAAGTTACCAGACTACTACCTTAAAGCTCCTTCTCGCGTAAAATGCTTATATCTTGAATCGTGGTTGACGGTTAACAGCTCAAATTCAAGGGGAATCAAGAATTTTGTATCGTTCAAACCGTTATTTCATTACCTCAATTATCTTTGTCTCTACAAGGATCGTCCTTATACAGACTAATTAACGTAAATGTATTATACGCCGAGTCCCTAATGCAGATATGTTTAGAGTCAATCAAAACTTTGTTGATTTCTATTACTCGTACGACAAATTGTAGCTTATCCTCGAGAGATTGACCGGATTTACCGGAGCAATAATAATTTATTCCAGTCTGTCAAACAAACGAGCATTCGCTGAATCTCTTTATGCCCGTTGATAGCCGTGTGTGTACGTGCACGAAGCTATTCTATGACACGTTCCTATAGCATATGTGTACATATGGCTATACAAGATATAATTTATATGTGGTTTATATGCCTGAAATATATAAGCATACACACTGTCGCCGTTGATGGCTTCTACGAAGACTTCACGGTCGCTGGCTCGCTCCTATGTGCGTGGTTCATTCTACGACGAGAGAGAAGAGAAGGGCGGAGGGGTTGGGGCGGGCGGTTATACCGAGGAAAACGTCAGTGCATAATTACTGTAACGATCGTAATGACCAACGTATAAGCTTCCACTCTCGTGTGTGTGTGTCTGTGTTTGTGCACTTGGCTTTTATCTATAATACCGTGGTTTATTCTGTGTGCACTCTTTGCGCTTAAACTTCCCCGGGGAATAGGATGTGTATCGTGTACAAACGAATGAGTACGATGAAGCTGATCGGCTTTGGCAAAGAGACAGGGATGGTCACGGTAGAGGATGCTTGTTAAATATTTTAATCAACGATTTACCGTTTCTGGGGTAAGCAATTATGGCGCAATTATGGGGATAATTTGTAGTTGTTATGAAACCCGTCACTTCATGTTTTGGGAAAAATTCCGAAAAAATTCTGTAAAACCCACTGAAACGAGATAGCACTTTGTATTGCGCAATAATTGTTTAACGCTATTTAGCGTGACCGGAGCAACGATGTTCATCATTCGAATGGAAAAACATCCACATTTTTAACGTATATAAGTCTACCGGCGGCCCGCGAGGAGGACAGTAACTCGCGAGTAATACTCGTATAGTAGCTAGTAATGTTGTCGATCATTTAGACAAACGACAAGGATATGACAAGTTAATTTGCGACAAAAAAAAATGGGAATTCTTCATTTTCTCAGATTTTTATTTTATACCCTCAGAAAAATCGCTCCAAGAAAATTTCGAGTTTATCAACATGTATCGGTAAAGTATATTGCTTGATGTCGTCGCCCTGGTGAGATTTATAATCGGACGATAAATCGTTCGATACGACAGACATGGCGATTCATACGGCGATCGAGCATAAATTTACAAGAGAGAGCTGTTTCCAAACAGCTCGAATGATAAAAGTAAAGAAACGAATCTGATGGTACTTAGTATATTTATATATGATATCGGAAGATTTTTTATCAAACAAATATTTGGTAATCATTTAGCTTGTAAAACCTATCACAAAACGAAAATTTAGAAAAATAGATTTCCAAATAAGATTTGTGTAACCTTTTTTTTTCTCAATTAATCTTTTTGCAGCCACTGCATTCACGAGAACTAAACAATTCTAAAATATCGCCTCGCCCAAAAATCCTATCACTTCAGGTTGTAACACCCCTTTATATAACAATACATTTAATTTATGTCTATACAGAGATCTGTTTGTACACTGATACAATAGAAATATTTTCATGCGTGTGCTCCAAGTTTGTGTTAAGTTTAATTAAGACATACTCCGAGAACTTTCGACTGGTTGTGTCATTCAGTCGGAGCTTGGAAAAGTATACCCCGCCCCGCTACGTAGAAAGAGACTCGACGCCAATACAGGACACTTTTGCAAGCTCACAGGGTCGACACAAATAAATTCAACGCCAAAACGGCATTGTCTTTGAGGTCGACACATTCGCAGAATAATGCTCGATAACTCGTCGTCGTCGTCGTCGTCGTCCTCCTCCTCCTCGTCGTGGTATAGCTTTGCTCTCCTACTGATGCTATACTCCTGCCGAGAAGTTATATTAGGAGGGCTTAATTAACCTCCTTCCAACGACGCCTTATTCCTTTCACGCCCTCTTCCTTTCCGTCTCTCGAGCTATCCTCTTTGCTTCTTCACGCTCTCTGTTCCTCTCGTGCAAGAGATAGAGAGCGAGAGAGAGAAAGAGATATTCGCGGATCGCCCTTATATATATCCGCGACCCCCCCGCAGTCTCGCGAGAACTCACTGTTCGCGTAACTGGTGCGCGAGAGCTATGCACCTTTCTTCCTATCTTCATCCCTCTCTGGCTCCCCTTAAAGCCTCCCGCTCTTCTTATAGCTAAGCATCTCTGTCTCTTTCTCTCTCTCTCTCTCTCTCTCTCTCTCTCTCTCTCTCTCTCTCTCTCTCTCTCTCTCTCTCTCTCTCTCTCTCTCTCCCTCTCTATCTCTCTCTCTTTCTCTTTGAGAGAGTACGTAGACTTTCTACGGCGTGCCTTGATATCTGCCTCTCGGCTCATTATGGATTCCTTATTACGGGAATAGATTAACGGATTAAATCTTAGAGCCTGGCGGGCTATACTAGAAAGGGAAAGAGAGAGAGAGAGAGAGAAAGACGCAACCATTCTAGATATCTATACATATATATATATATATATATATACATATACATATATATACATAAATGTAGTCGTTTGAGCGCCCCCGCAAGCGCATACACCCTCCATAGTTATAATAGTCGTCGTCTTCGTCGTCTTTGGCGTCTATACGTATAATCCTGTCGCACGAGAAGGGTGGGGTAGGACGGTTGAGGCTCTATATACGAGAGATAGGGGTAGGTGCTTGGTATAGGTAGTTGCGCTCTCAAATGTCCAATGAGCTCCATTGTCGTCACTGCTTCTCTCGCCGGCAGCATCACACCAAGCCACTAGCGAAGCGGGTCAATAATCGCTTCGCCAAAGATTTCTATTATATATACATATATGTTGTGTATGTGTGTGTACATCTACGCCGAAGGGATCTATATAATGCTTTTCTCGTTCTATATCTTAACAACTGCACGTGCGCCCTTGTTTCACGTTTATACTACTCCAAGTTTTTTTTTCACATTTTTTACATTAACCCTATTTTTTTTTACCACGTGTCATTATTCCGGCACGGTGAGGGAAACCATTCGAACGAAAGATCCGAAATAATTTTCTTCAAAAGGGTTTTTGAAGAATTATTGAGAAAATGTATATCAGGCGAGAAAGAAATATGGTTTTATTTCAGGCTAGGACAGTGAATGAGACCAAAGTGAAAAAAGGACTTTCATAGTCAGACAATTGCGGATCGTTTTCATTGGGTAGATTTGTTGATTCTTAGAGGTTATTAATATATTTTTTAGTCCGTTTACTCATTACATAAGAATTATCTCGAATATTCTAAATACTACGAATAGGATTGTATATTTTTAAATTGAATAATATCCAACTTTATTTTCGCACACCTATTGACGTCTTCACTCTCATTCTACTGCAACCGACCATGTGCCGTATCGCTTTTCGTGTTTTGCACATCTTTGGGGCAATATTTTATGGGGTTGCAACTTTATTTTGTTGTGTCATTTCTTCATCCACTCTTTCGTTACGTTAAATTTCATTTCACATCGACATCGTCGTGGTGCACGATTTAATTCTCACCATAACACTATTTACTCTATATTAAGCGAAAATGTTGTAATTGAAAATATATGTGTATTACGGCTTATATATATGTCGCTCACGTATTCTATAAAGGTGTTGAGAACAAAAAACAGTAATTGCAGCTACACGGGCATATACAAATTGTACGAAGGAGATAACTGTAGACTGTGAAAATAATGTCACGAGAATATTATCTTGATTCAGATCACTCCATGTACGAATAATCGGAAGCGTGGTATATATGCGACAATATGTGGTTGTCAAAGTGTCTCGGTTATTATATACCAGGAGAGACATTTTCTCTTCGTAGTTTATATCTATACAACCAGCAGTAGAGTGCGTCACGTCGTTCTTAAATTGAATTCTTCGAATTGGCAGTTTTTCACGTGTACCAACTATCAATTAATACGCTCCTTGGTGTATTGCGCGTTTCCTTTTTTCTCGTCTTTACTTCTTCTTCTTGTTTCATTGCTCGTTGTAGAATTCATTACAATGCAATTATTCTCGCGCCGGTTCTTTTCGGAAAAGTTGTTGGGTGTTAACGGGGCGCGTCAGTCGATTCTCGTTGTCTGCTTTCGAGCACACTCCACTTAAGGATAACGGTGACAAAACTATGGTAGTTTACGTTCAGCCGCATTGAAAATTGGCGAGTTTACGTGAAAAAGAGTACGCTTAATTTCATGCACTTTTCGAATGAAAAAAAAAACGTGTAGATTATTTATAAATTTGAACAATAATTCAACGTTTAGTTTTAGCCGACAGTGGTGTTTCTTTGCGAAACGTTGATACATTATGCATTAATGTTTCTCGTATCAAGCAGATATTCTTTAGTACAATAATCAGCGACATTAAAATTATTTTACGCCATAACTATTACTCCTCGACAAACGATGGACAATCAATTTTTCTAATCTTTATACTCAACTGATCTGACTGTACCGCACAGAAGCCTCCTTAAACACACACATATATATATATATATATATATATATATATATATATATATTCGCAAAGTTGAATCGCAACCGAGTCAACGAACACTACCGCTGTGTTTATTCAAAAGTTTCGAAGGCTTTGGAAGTCGAAAGCAGCTCACTTCGAGGTAATTGCAGCGCATTTCTCTGTCTTCCTTCCATCCGCATAGAGGTCTCTCCTATCTGCTTGAGTTTCGCCTCGAGACATTACTATACCATCTTTCTCCATCTCTCTCTCATCTACCCTCTCTAGCTTCTCTTTCTCCTATATCTATCTGTCTGTCTTTATCTATGAAACGATTCAAAGTATAGCCCCGTCTTGCTCTCGCTAACGGCCTCGATTCCTATCGGGCATAATTACCTTTCGCTGTCCCTCTCGGATAATCATTGTAACACCTAAGCACCCTCGGCGCGCCTAACCGATCGACCCCTTTCACTTCCTCGCTCCGAAGAGTCCACCATCCAGATCCCAGAGTTTCCCACCATTATTCGCCCGCACACAGTTTCGATCGATGGCTCGTCTCTCACTCTCTCTCTCTCTCTCTTTCTCTATCCAGGACTAATTCCTCCGTGCGAGCCCTGAATATTCAACGACCCGATCATTCCGTCAAGATTTGGAATCGATCTATATATAGTAAATCACTAACCCAAACCCAATGCGCTCGGAAGAGGGGGAGGGCCACGTCTCCGTAACACATCTTTTAGGTTCTCTGCGTTTACCGACGATTCGTGCATGCGTGGTGAATTGTGCTCCTTATATCAGAGTGACAACGTATCGATGGGTCAATGAACAATTTTCTTCTGGACAATCGTTGTCATGGAACAGGGGAGTTTGATCAATTCAATGATATTTAGAATCAATGGTTCAACCTCGTGTCAAAATACAATTGAAGCATTGTTAAAGTTGACAATCGTTGTTATTGTAAGAACATTAACGTAACCATATGATTCATCAATGAGTTGTCTGTTTTTTTTTTTTTTCATTTTGTCGTAATCGGCGATAATCCCGAGCAGAAATTTGTTCCGGCTGGCCTGATATAGGATCAGGCCCCGTTCAGAAATCGATAAGGTTAGCCTGATCAGGTTAACCGGATGACCCCCACATCAGGGCCGGATCAGATTCTGATACTGCGTGAATTATCAGGCAAGAGAGGTTGCAGGTTCGAACCCCGGTAGAGGCCGTTTTTTTTTTTGTTAAAGATTATGATATGGGCCAGCTAGCAACATACGATGGCCAATAACCTAATTCTCAGAAGATAAATAGATTTGATTCATTTGAAATTTGAAAATTGCTATCACGGATTATTAGCTATCACGATATTCGTCACACTGTCCGATAACAGCAAAGTTAAGGGACCCATCTCTCGCTCTGTCTCTCTCGTCGATCGTGTCTTTTTTTTTTTTTTACGAACTCGTCAGATGTCAATTGCGTCAGAACTCTGATAGATGTGTACGTCGTGTAGGATTGGTATAAAATGGAAGTGAAGCTTCTATGTGGTTTCCATGAGTGTGTGTGTGTGTATGCGCGCCTTTAGATTATGAATCACTCCGTGTTATAAATCACGATGTATCTCGCAATAAGGTCAAGCGGTTGTATGACCGAGATTTTTACCTGTGTCCCGTCGATCGTTTCTGTTTGTATAATCACATACGTATATAGACATATATGGGTGTTGTGTACAGTAGCAAACGAGTGTTGTGCGATATCGAGCATACCTAGCAAAGTTTTATCGATCCCTATTCAATGAGGATACACGACACGCGCTCGCGCGGTTCGCGGGTGCATTAAATCATTGAAATTTATGCAGCACCAACCAACACCAAAACACAGGATAACACACAAACTTACACTAACACTTTGTTCATACTCTCTGTATAAACTCGGCCAGCCGCGTATGTACCAGTATCTTTCACTTTTCATTACGGGATCATTTGTCATGCAGTGCAGATCCCTTATCACTCGGCGATCATAAACAACCGGGCATAAATTCCAACTTTCGCGCATAACCTGACGCAAAGGATCGACCGGCGCCAGCAATTTATTACTTCAAAACGACGAGAGGAACGCGTACGTTCACCTGTGTGAGCGATAAACTTCCCCCTCTCCCTCTCTCTCTCTCTTTCGCGATTGCTCTCTTCTCTCTCCGTCTCCGTGTACGCTTTATACGATACCGATCTTCGCGGGCTTTCGGTCAGAGTTGAAATTTTATTCTTCTCCCTCCCCAACTCCCGCTATATGGTTGAAATCGCGGATTTCTCCGTGTCACTTGAACGTTATACCAACACGGCTCTGTCAACGATGATTCATCGGGAGATTCGGGCAGCAATCGAATGTAAAAAAAAAAACAGTATGATACACAAAATCGTCTCGCCAACGAAATAATTGAAAACAAATCTTGGAAAAAAGCGTTATTGGAACACCTTCGATAAATTGCAATAAATTGCATCGCCGTTCGAAAATATCGGGCATGTAGAATTTAGCGATTTGAAAAAAAAAAAAACAAATGCTATTACATATTCAAATATTGAAATTCGAAATGTTCCAATAGAGGGATTGAAATTGAAGTTGAATTGAGTTTTTGTTTCTCGTACACTCCTTCTCTCGAGTATTATTTTTATTTTCATTATTATTATTGGGGAATATTGCGTAACTGCTAATTATCGTCGCATTATAAATTACGAGGGGCGAGGGACCACTGTTGCGGAATTTGCGGGGTGTAGACAGAGGCTCCGCTGTTACGTTCGCGAGATATTGTATGTGTATGCAGCGTGAGTGCGAGGGAGATTACGTAAAAACAAAATATCATTCAAAGGGCCCGGGGGCTCGACATAAATATTCCATCATTCGAGAGAATTTTTATCTGTAAATACGTTGGCGCGAATACGTATATATATATATATATATATATATATATATATATATATATATATATATATATAAATGTATATATAAATTTATATACAATGTAACCCGCTTTGTAATATATATAACGCACGATATGCTCGCATCTACACTAACACGATTGTTTGTTAACGTTCTCTCGACTTTCCGATGAGAGTATTTGCATCATTCCATCCGAAAGTAATATACATGTCGATTTAATTATTTCTTTGCTTCATTGGAATTTTTAACATTATCTTACAACTCGAAGCACGATCGGTCAGAGTTTTGTCAATTTTTTTCTTCTAGCAAAAAATATCGTCCTCTCGGAGTAAAATTAATGTCAAACGCGCACCGAGAAAAAACAAACGTGCTTCAAATCCGAATGTATTGGAAAAACGAAACATTGATGAATTAAAATCTTTTTGTTAATCGTCAGAAATTACGATTGTAATTGTGAATGAGACTATATTCGTAGGTAAAAGCATTTTTCAATCAAGTATCATTTATTAAAACAAAAACAATCGAATGTTCTCGATTGCCGCTAATATAATTATGATATTATGTGCGCATACCAGTTTGGAAAGTATCGACTGTTATCGAAGCGATCGGTATAATGGGAGGTATTCATTTATCCTCGTACAGTATCGTCGACTCTGGCCAGAAGGCTCGATAACCAAATCTCTCTCGTATTTTATCTCTATACTGAGAATATTTGTGTGTGCAACATAATGATATGCCAAGGCATGCGTAACGCGGCTCTTTCCAATAAGTTCATACATCATATAACAAGCATATACAGGATGTCCCAAAACTAACACGTCCGAGTGACACGGGAGTTAGATTGCCTCCGGATCAAAATAAACAAATATGACCTCGGTAAAAGTCTCATGGTTTTCGAGAAAAATCGTCTATTTTCATTTCTCGGAAAATCTCTACCTAGTACTTGTTATTCCGCTACCATTGCTATGAATTACTTTGGATTTATTCATATTTTGTTCATAAAATATGTGCCGTTTGTGTATTAGAGTTGGAGGTAGACAATTTGAACGCATGTTGTATAAATTAAATAAATCATTGAATATTATTATTTTTGTTTCCTTATACTCCCACAAAGGTCTTATTTTTTTTCTTCTTCGAACCTGTACCGTGGCTCTCGCGAATTTATTGATATTTCTCACAGGAGTTGTAAGTTCGTATGCGCGGGGTTGCGACGAGATTCCACCGTACTTATTGTAGTCAAAATTAATTGACGACAACTAGTTTCGTATAAAGTGACTGAATGAATGAATGCAATATTAAGGATAGCGATAAAAATAGACTGTATTTTAGAATATCACGGTTAAATTATTACAAGTGTTGTTATATGTGTGTGTCGAAAGGTTTCGTTTTTTGACTCTCGATGTTGACTCGGCAACTAGTCGCTGTAGACTCCCGAAATGTCAAAAAGGGATGACGCTTGAAATGTTACTCCCGCTTTTTGTGAGTGGAAGGGGAAAGCGCTTCCCCGGTTTGTGTCGTGTATTCTGAATGTTCAATTTTGCCAAGAAACATGTGTTTGCCATAAGGGTTGACATCCGACACAGGTAAAGCCCGAAACGTCTCGGACCGTAGACTCGCGGAAAAAAGTCGAGGCTTAACCCGCAATAAAACATCTGGTCGCCAGAGACTAATTCACAGGAACTTCCTGCCATAAACGTTTGGTTATTAGAGGTATTAGGGGATTTTCCCTCGAAATTGGTCTGAGAGACCCTTTGGAAATACGATTTTCTGTTTTTCGATTATGTACTGACTATTTGTGTGTACTACAATATTCCTTATTTTTCATACAATGAGAGATCGTCGTCGTCGACGATCCAGAACCAGTTTGCTTACCGCCTTAGGTACCCACTTCGTCAGGTTTAGTGCCTTTTGTTCAAACTCAAAGTAATTCATAGCCATGGTAGCGGAATAACAAGTACTGGGTAACGATTTTCCGAAAAATAAAAAGAACAATGAATTTTCTCGAAAACCATGAAACTTTTACTGAAGTGATATTTGTTTATTCTGATAGGTCTGGAGTCAATTTAACGCGCGTGTCACTCTGACATGCTAGTTTTGGGACACCCTGTATATTATATATATATATATATATATATATATTATACTATAAAGTAGAATGTAATAATAAGCCGAGGTTCGTGGTGCTCGTGACTGTTTGGAAGAGTACTTGGGTGTATGTGCTTCTGGTTATATGTAGCACGCGTGGGGTAGCACATTTTACCAGCGGTTTGGACTTCCGTGATAGTGTGTTGGGTGTTCTCTAACGTGGGTATTTTAATAAAGAACCTCTTTTTATTCACTTTCGCCTCGTTCACCCGTTTCTCACACCGCTATGAAATGCAGTACAAGACCGTACGGGGCATTCGATCACAAATCAATGAAATTACTCGCATGATTATCAATGACCGATATAATATTTTTCCTATTTTTCGAATGAGCCGGGTGTAGACTGTTTCTTTGAATACTTTTTTTACGTTTCGAGTTCCGGACTTGTCATTCCTTTCTAAATTTTGTGTACAATTGTGAATTTGTATTGTGAGAGTCTCGTTAAATGTGAACAGTATCGAGAAAATAAAATTGATCAATTTAAATTGAGTTGTGTTGAAGTGGAGCTTCGGATGGATATTTAAAAATGAAATGTTATGCCATCCAGTAACTTTTTACACTATTAGAGAACAAACGTAGATTGTTCGAAATGAATGATATTTTGATATTTTTCAATTTGTAAAATTGCACATGGATTTTCAATGGAAAAACGAGCTCAGCTACTTTGTCGATGTAAAAAGCTATGATTCGAATATAAAAAAAAGGTGAGGGTTGGGAGGCTGATCGATTAGAGATAGGATAACCCATGTATAATAGTTGGTTGAAGGGTGTATGTATATATGTGTATATTTTAGTGGGGCGAGAGAGATATTTTTATGCTTAATTATATTAAATTTTATGAGGCACGCGGACCTCTCTCTCTCTTTTTCCGATGTGTCTTGCCGCACATAGGGTGGCACAAAACGGAGTTCTCACCCAAGTTTAAACTTTAATTGTCAGACTCTGTTCCGCGGTTTGCCCGCGCGAGATATGCAGACTTCAGGGCCGTCTGGAACGAACAGCCCGGGAGTAAGTTTTGCTCCGGCAATATATTTAACTATAGCTCGAGAGAGACATAAAAGAGAGAGAGAGAGAGAGAGAGAGAAAGGGCCAGGCGGAAGTTAAAGAATCCTTTGCCCCCTCATCAGTCCTGTGGGATACAAGTGGGATTCGAGCTGTAGAGTCGTTCGAAATGGATTTTACAACGATATAATTGTGAATTATGTTTTACAATGGGCCATCAATTTTTGTAACATAATTATTGTGTTGAAAAAATATTATCTTCTTTTCTATATCACTTTTCATTTGAGACAGTTCTCGTATCACTTATCAAATTTCTGCTGTCATGAAAAAAAAAAAAAAATGAACAACCTATGGTATAAAGGTTTGCACACGTTCATCAAACCGGTCAACTATCTGCAGATAACAATTAGCACATCGTGGGAATTAATATCTCGACTGTGCCAATTAATTTTCGTTAATTTCGAATCAGCAGTTTCCAGGCCCGAACACCTCCCACGCCTGGCCTCTCTATGGTGTGAGTGTATGCATATAACTGAGGCAGTATGGATAGCAACCATATCACTCTCCCTCTCTCTCTCTCTCTCTTTCTCCTGCACTTCCATAATCGACTAGCCTCACTCAGCACACACACGCATACAAGCATCGCAAAGGTATTCTACACACACACACACACACACACACACACACACACACACACACACACACACACACACACACACACACACACACACACACACACACACACGCACGCACACACACACACACACACACACACACACACACGCACGCACACACACAAACACGCGCTGTAAACGTGCATACATCCACAGAACCAACCCTTAGCCGCCGATCTCCCCCTTTACCCCCGTATTTTCATCCCTCGAATAAGCAGTTCGGGGCAATGTGCCCTGTAGACACTTTGGGCCAAAGTTTACGTATTATAGATGTGAGATGGGCTCGCTCGCGTTGGGTGTGAAAGTTTTCACATGGTTAATACCTATATGTTGAAGGGGAACAAGTAACAGACAGCCTTCTAACCGGTACAATTATTGTCAACTTCTCATTACAGTAACACATTTTTAGTTACAAATCGTAACATCTCTTCCTCGTTTCTATCATTGATAGATGAAGGTGAGTAAATAACCGCATTTTGTTCGTCTCCTTCAGTGACAAATCACTGTGTCATTTATTCTGAAACGCGAAACTTTATAAAGAGAACGAAAGTCCAACTGTACTGTGGTATCCTATATAGCTTTCGGGTCGTTGTATTCCACTTTCTTGCCAGAAAACGTAGACAAGCATTGTTATGTATGTATGTATATATAATGTAGTAAATTTGCTTCGGTTGAGGCATTTATTAGAACACACATTTAATTATGCCGTGAGCATTGTTACGCGAAGAGATGTGCGAGCGGGTTTGTTTAATTCACACCTGGAGCCGTGACGGAGCGACTAACTCCGCTTAAATTAAAGCCGGATAATAAAAGCCCCAGATCGAGAGAAAGACAGAGAGAGAGAGAAGGAGGGCGGGAGAGAGTATCTCGCTTTGTGCGCTTTTTCATCCTCTTGGCAATAACCCTTCTGTGTATGTATATATATTTGTGTAAATGTACATAGGTAAACGTAATGTACGACCCCTTGTTTCCCCTTTTTCCCTTCCGTAACTTATAAACACGAGAGTCTGGTAAATCGACGGATCTCGTTGGTTATATGCAGGAAATAAAAGTTGAATAACGCGAGCGAAGCATATAGGGAGGAAAATACTATATGGTATAAAGTAAATTCGAATTTTCACAATTTTTCCTCACAACTACATTCGCGAAAAATATTCTTTCTTTTATTTTAACAAAAGATACTATTGAATAAATTGAAAGAAGCCCACCATGCTTATAAATGATAATTTGTCAATGTGCGAACACGATAAGGATGCAATATTCACGTTTCAATTTACCCTAATTTTTTATACCGTCGGAGAAATCGTTATAGCATCTAATTTTCGCGTAATTTTCTGCACTTTTTAAATTGCATAATATTCCCTCTCGCACGCCAACCATTAAAATTCTCAGGTACTGTTTAACCATATGACACGTGTGTGCAGTACCAAAATTTAAACAAAACCCACACCATTCAATTGCCGAATTACATACATATATTATGAATCGAAGAACGCAAGAAGCAAAACAGTTGAGGCTTTATCCTTGTCTCCCGAGAGCGACGACTTATGCACGTAAATTTATGGTATATCTAATTCTATGTCTATAAATATAGATATACACACAGGTGTTTAAGGGTTTGTCGCGTCGCGCTCGTAGGATTTAAATTCAAGCCGAACTTTGGGTAACCTTCGCGATATGTTGCGCGAGACCGGGTATATACCCCACTGCCTACCCCCTTCCGAGCCTTATAACGTATATACTACGCTGTCGCGTATAGGTTGAGCGAGGCGGGATGAAGGGGGCGGGGAATTGAAAAGCCAATTTTCTCCGTACAATCGACTCGTCTCAGCGTGAGGCAAACTTTGTGAATGTGTCTCATTAACGCTGTAGGCACACGATAAATGTGCTTATATACATTTTAATACAACAGTATAAGCGTACAATACGCGTACTTATGTATGTAACAAAAGTGTAACGCACACACAGTGGCGTTAGCCTATATATGCTTCAGCATCGACTGCGTCTATAAATTGGAGAAAAATAAACTTGAAGGGGGGAATTAGGGTTAGATGGTTCAAAAAATCGATTTTTTTTTTATTTCATAAATTGTCAGTAAAACTATTGAAAATATGTTCCCAAAATTTTAGATGAAAATTCCGACTCGTTCTATTGTTATAAGCCATTAAGGGGAGAAATAGGGTTAGGACATCGTTTTCTCAATGATTTTCATGAATTTTTTTATAGTATAAAAAATGAATATATTTATCGAAACTTTGAGAATATTTTATACATATATTTAAGTATATACTATAAAATATTAGCGACCCCATATTGCTTGTTTTGCTTGGTACTATTTTTTTAAACGCGTTTTTCTGAAAACGACTTTTTTTGAACTTGCGTGCACGCTAGTTTGAAAATTTTTCAACCAATCGTTTTGAAAATTGGCAGTTACTTTCTTCATAGTATTGCGCTCTATATGAACCTTAAATCGGAATATTATCATTATTTAAAATAATTTTTTTTTGCAAATAAAGTTGTAAAAAATGGCAAAAAACCATGCTTTTTTGTTTTGACCCCTGTAAAAAATTAAATTTTCTATTTTTTTGATAGCATTTAGGTTCATATAGAAGAGAAACATATAATAAAAGTAAATTTCAACCTCGTGTGAGTTCAGATGAAAATTGCGGCTTCCAGAATGTACGCAAAATGCTGAGTCTGATTGTGACCTGCAATATGGGGTCGCTAATATTTTATAGTATATACTTAAATATATGTATAAAAATTTTATAGTATATACTTGAATATATGTATAAAAAATTTATAGTATATACATAAATATATGTATAAAAATTTTATAGTATATACTTAAATATATGTATAAAAATTTTATAGTATATACTTAAATATATGTATAAAAATTTTATAGTGTATACTTAAATATATGTATAAAATATTTTCAAAGTTTCAATAAATTATATTCATTTTTTATACTATAAAAAAATTCATGAAAATCATTGAGAAAACGCTGTCCTAACCCTATTTCCCCCTTAATTGATAAATTGCTGAAGACTATATAAAATGAAAAAAAATAAAAATAACAATTATATAAAAATTCATCCGAAGAATTGGTGATTGATATATGTTTCGTGTGCAAGCACTCGGATTACATACATTTAGTAACTTTGTAAATGAAAAAAAAAAAATCGTCTCTACAATCCACATAGACCTCTCGTTATTTTTGCAAAAAGCATTCTTTGTTTATCTTTTTCGACAATTTGCTTATCGTTAATTGATTAATAGAAGTGACATGCAATATTTGTGAGTACATACGTTAACTCCTGTTCTCCATAATGCGGAATGATAATTTTTGCAGGTCATTGAATGAAAAGAAAATCATAAAAACTAATTGCTATGAGCAACGAATAATGGAGGAAGTAACGATCGTTAATTGTCTTCGTTGGATTTGTTTTTTTGAGATATTGTTCATGGAACATAACAGAAAAATGATTATTCATATTATATATGACTAAGTACATTGAATTACAAATACGAAACGGTCATTTTCATGAAATCATTTTTAGTACATAAATTATTAATAAAAATAAACAATGATTGATTTTATGTGACGAGATTAAATACACACATAAATTGCAATCATTTTTTCTTAATGTGCACGAGCAGATCGTGTATGTGTGGTTGTATGAAAACAATTACGATCTCAACTATATGCACATTTTACGGAGAATACTTTGTGATCTTGTTTCCGCGATATGACGAGAGATATACATTCAGAATTGAGGAGAAAAAGTAAGATACACGTTTTTTACAATACATATTTATATCTCGGTATCTGCTGAGACAGAAGAGCGTATAATTTTTTATTTTAACGTGTGAAACGACGTTTAATACGTCCTTTTGACTTTTAGCAGTTGTACACAATGAGAATTTATTTTCGCCCGAGATCTCTCGCTCGACGATTAATACCCGACCTTCTCTTCCCATCCTCTCGACTATACTACTATAGAGCGACGAACACACCGCGGCTTAATTTAAATAATGAAATACAGTTAATCAAAGGATTAATGAGAGCCGAATAAACATAATGAATTATGAATGGAGAAACATTTTATTATTCGTGGATCGACTTTAGAAGTACCGAGAGGGATGGAAAACCCGAGCGTCAAATTATGTAACCACAATAATAACATCAAATATAATAATAATAATAATAACAGTAATGACATGAAATAAAGGCTGCCGTTTCTCCGTCGATAGAAAATTCTCATGTTTACGAAAGACACAGAGTGAGAGAGGAAAGAGGGGGACGAATTGAATGAGTTTCGTTCGCTTTCCTCCCTCACCGCGAAATCTCCGAACCGAAAGGGGCGAAGATCCCCGGTGACACAAGGGCGAAACTTTCGTCTCTTTCTTTTGTCCTCCGCACGACATTTTCCTCTCTCTCTATACATACATACAGATATTCATAAAAATTTACATAAAATCGTCGTTTCCGTTGCTCCCCCTTATCCTTCTCGCGTCGACGAAGGATAATGAAATGAAACCAAACAAATAATGCAGATGCCGTACACATTAATTAGATTCGGTTAAGACGTCAGAGATTGGAGACGAAAAAGGGAGACTCGAGGAACACAATCATAAATATTTAATTTTCCTTTTTTTTTTTTCAACAAAATCCGATGTTTCTCGAATGAAATGATGCCGCGAGATATTCCTTAAAAATAGAATTTATACAAGCACACGATCGAATAGGAAAATGTTAACGTTTTCTTTTTTTTTTTTTCACTTGTAAAAATAAAATCGTTCGCCAGCATGAAATTTAGAATTGTGACATTCTTATACTACACACACGAGTCGGCCATATCTCGAGTTGCTCCGATGTACCAGATGCAAACGTTTTGTATTGTATATATACATATACGTTGACAGAGATGGTTTAAACGGCACGAATAATAGTACGCACAGGAGAGCGAAATCGCGAAATGATCTCGATCGTTGGATGCAGACACGCGGCAATAAAGCTCCGACGCAAACGGTCAGCGCGCGCGCACAGATCAGGTGACAGTATGACTGTATATAATTCGAAACGAGCACGCAACCAGTCGCACTATGTGCGGTCATACGGTTGTTGAAGCTTGATGATCGTGGAATTATGCGGAGCTCAGAAAACCACGGGTGCGCGCGTATGATAAGTACCGGCAGGGTAGCCTGGACGCTCGGGAGATTGCATTTCGTTTGAATCTCCATCGCGGACAATTTTATACACGAGAGCCATCGGAGAAAAGACGCCGTGAGCTCCTGTAACTCCGACGAGGACATTGATGGACAAGCGAAGCTTATATGGCCCAGAAGCGGTCTTTCCGACCGGAGCCCCATTCATCGAAGACGATGAATGCCCGTCTTCTCCAAGTCTTTCGCAACTCCCTTCGTGACACAAACTTTTGCGCGAGCTCGATCGTTTATTTACATATTTATGTTATGAGTCCGTCTTCATTCGACTTAATTGACGAAATTGCCATACATTTTGCGGAATATATTTCGCGAAAAGTGCAGCGTGTTTTATGTATTATGGAATTTACGTGAAATGTCACGATCATCTTTGTGGCGGAGACAATTTTTGGAATATAATTGGGCATTGAGAAAGAACCTTTTTTTTTAAAAGAAGGCTGATAAAGAAGATTTGAAGAAACCTTTATTGTATTAATTCATTCTTTCGTCGTTTAAAGGTGGCAAAAACATCCTTTTCAAAGTACCTAATTTGTAGCATGTAATATCTTAGAAGTTTGAACTCTATCGGGCATGTATCTACTGATATGAGATTCAGATAATCGCTTAAAAGTCTCCCGTTGTTTCAATTAATCGACCACAATGTTGTTTGATACATGTAAAATTGTTTTAATTCAATTAAATCCGTTTATTTTTCCCGATGGCGGATTGTATAACCTACACATGTACACATACGTATCTATTGAATACCAGAGCGCTATTTCTACACGTATTCGAGGAAATAGAAGAAGAAATAAAGAAAAAAAAAACAAAAAGTTATCGCGGGTGATAGTGGTGGCCGCGCATCGTCGGATCGTACCGGGACTAATTGGAAATGAACGTCCGATTCGAGGCTCTTCGGTTTTTCCTCCACTGTCGTTTTTCCTCCCTCTCTTTCTCTTATCGCGACGCCACCCCCGCCCTCTCTTCGCGCCTGCCGTCCCGCCAACCTTGTCACGGCAAAGTCTACTTCGTTTTCATTAATTGCACGTTTAATCTCTGCCAATCGCAGAAATCCACGTGAGGTCGTCGCGTTTCTATACGGCTAAAGTTATATAATGAAAGGGTAACCATATATATATGCGTACACACGTCGACGTGTGAATACTGGATCGAAAGGCACTGGTCGTGCAAGATATGGTGAAACTGCTTGACCGGAACTATTGTCAAACAAATGTCAATTTGTTATGATCATTAAGACGGGATCGTTAAGACGGGATCGAAAAATAGACAAATTTCATCGCGACATTCGCAATTTCCAGAATATAATCCAATCTTTATCATTCTTTCTTAAGGCGGTAGTCTGGTCTAGAAATTAAAAAAATCGATTTTTTTTCCATTTTCTTATTCCTTAGACCTTTCTTCATACGCTCCTGAAAACCGTTTATTGTTATTTCAAAAATCAGCCGGAAAATAAAAATTCTAAGCAAGCCGCGCACTCAGGTAGCGCGGTCGCGAAGCAGCTAACGCAGAGCCTACTTGAGTCGCTCATTTAACGGTGTCAAAACTTTGAACGCGTTTATCTCAGAACTATGTTTTTCAAATCGGCGCCCACGATATCTCGATAACTAATGGACCGATCGAGCTCAAATTTCGCACGTACCTTAGGTAGCCTGTTTCTGAGGACTGGTAGCAGAATTGAGTCGAACAATAATTTTGCCGACATTTTATAACTCGTCGAATACCCGAAAATGTATGAAATATCATTAATGATAGTTCAACGGGCCGCCATTTTGTCAAATTTTTTTTTTGAGTACCAATTCTGCTACCAGTGCTCAGAATACTCATTCAGATTGAGAATATATATTTATTTTTTTTTTTTCAGATGCATACAACATCGTCCAGAGTGGGCGCCGATTGAGGCGGGTTTCGGCGCACCATGTTGCAACAAGGCAAAAAACTACATGAAAATATTGAAAATAATTTTTTTTTTAATGTACCAGTATTCTCTAAGGATCAATAAATGCACGTGTAAATTTTCATCAAGACAACTTCAACGGTTTAAACGTTATTGCACATTAGAAATGACGTCAAAAATCTCGCTCTAGACCAGACTACCGCGTTAAGATACAGACTTATTCTGGTTTTATCGCAACTGGAAGTTCGAAACGACTCGGAGGTCGAGGACAGCGCGTCTCTTGTACGATACCGAATGGTATAACATAAAGTGAACAAACCGTAGCGATTTGTTGGTTTTCCAGTGGAGCTACTCTGCCCATCATTCCGGGCAGAAGATGAACAGCATACATATATAAACCCACTTCGTGAGGTATATTATACCGCGAGAATCACGTATGTATCCACTTCTGGCGTTCACTCGTGTTGTCCAGCGTTGAGGTATATACACATCCGCGAATCGAGAGGAGAGAGCAAGAGCGACTGAACGAGCTCTAGTTTATTTCGGGGATAATCCAAACAAATGTACTCGGTGGCCAGGCGAGTAAATAACATGCAAATGCCGTAATGCTGGTTGACCGATGACTCCGCTCTCGCTCTCTCGTCTCCGCGTTGGAACAGACTGCGGCGCGTACGTGCCCAGCAAAATTTACCCAACGAAACGACTTCCACGCCCGTATACATGCATATACACACCGGCATCAATGCCCATACACTGTGCTCATATAGAGGCGGGGTCATTCCGCTTGTTTCAAAACGTTTTCGTGAAGACTTTGCCCTTTTCCCGTCTCCTCCGAAGAATTTAAACGAAGGAGATGGCACAAGCATCGTTTCAAAATGGACGAAGAGTCGTCATTCATTCGTGTCTTTACGGCGAAATGTTGAAACCGAAATAAAGAATTGAATTGGGCAAATCCATTTGTGGGAGTGATAGAAAGGAGTGATGGAAACGTGTAAAGTGGCATTGGGCATATCGACTCTCGGCTATAGTCCGTTCGTATAGGCCCATTGTTCATCGAAGTATAAACGGTTTTCAACGAATGATAGAAATGCAAAATCGTTCGGCGCGGTCAGTCGATTTATCTCGTCCATTTCTCGATTCGTTCGCTTTCTCGCTGGTTCAGTCAGTCAGGATCTCGTATGGTGTTTCATCCGCGAGGATAAGAATCTAGTAACAGCTCTGGGTGAAGCGCCGAAAGACCTTGAGAAGCGGAAGAAGAGACAGAGAGAGAGAGAGAGAGAGAAAGAGAGAGAGAGAGAGATAGAATAGGCAAGGTGTATACAGAGTGGAGAGAAATGGACATCGGACAGGGTGTCGGCTAGTGGCTATCTCAGACCCTCATCTTACGCTGCCTGTGTCTGTTCTCCTCGGACCAGACACTCACCAGAGGAAGAGCCAGCGTTCACCACCACCACTACCGCAAGAAGCGAGGTAGCAGCAGACTCCTTGTCCCATCCAACCAGTTGTCCGTCCGTCCATCACTATACTGCATAAACGGCTACGACTACAACAACTACTACTACCATCACTAGTGGCCACTACTAGCACCTTCATCTTGCCTAGGCGAACTCCTCTCCCTTCGACCACCCTCTCCTTTATCCGCCCGCTGACCAGCATCCCGCCTCCATAGTTTCCAGGGAGATCGATTGTTATGCATAGCCTGTATTTGCCCATCCACCCCCGACTCTGTTCGGTCGAAACTACGAAGGGCTAGAGAGAGAGAGAGAGAGAGAGAGACTCCTCTCTCCTCCCTGGTAAAGACCGCGGAGCTTCTAAACTCCTGGAGGAGACCGGGAGGTGAAGAGAGAGACAAAGAAAGAGAGAAGGCTGAAGTGAGCAGCAACGGACGAGCAAGAGAGAGAGAGAGTGAGCGGTATGGAGACAGAGATATGCTGAGGGAGCGACAAGAGGGACGCGGATGGCCAGAAGCGACCCCTAGCAATGTGTATTACCCCTCGGGCCACCACGCCTTACTACAGGAAGAAACCAATTCCACAAGGACAGTTGAAAGAGGTGAACCGCACCTCCTTCCACCTACTTCTCATCTTCATCTTCCAGATCCAGCTCGAACGGTTTTATAGTAGATACGACTGACTGCGCGATATCGAAGGACTCGAGAGAAATCGATATATCTGCGAGAACGATACTCTCGATTGATCGTAATTCACTAAATCTGAAGATATAGTTCAGAGAATGTGTGCTCGTTTTCGACTGTGTTACTTCATTATTCCGAACAAATGTGCAATAAGTTATCTGGGTGCAATTATGGATCGTTAATTAGTTTTACAGTCCATAACTTAAATGCTCTGGCCAAATTTTTCTTAAGGCAGTCGTCTGGTCTAGAGCGAGATTTTTGACGTCATTTCTAATGTGCAATAACGTTTAAACCGTTGAAGTTGTCTTGATGAAAATTTACACGTGCATTTATTGATCCTTAGAGAATACTTGTACATTGAAAAAAAAAATTATTTTAAATATTTTCATGTAGTTTTTTTGCCTTGTTGCAACATGGTCCGCCGAAATCGGCGCCCACTCTGGACGATGTTGTATGCATCTGAAAAAAAATATATATATATATTCTCAATTTGTATGAGTATTCTGAGCAATGGTGGCAGAATTGGTACTTACAAAAAAATTTTTATTGAGTCGAACAATATTTTTGCCGACATTTTATAACTCGTCGAATACCCGGAAATGTATGAAATATCATTAATGAAAGTTCAACAGGCCGCCATTTTATCAACATTTTTTTTTAAGCACCAATTCTGCTACCAGTGCTCAGAATACTCATACAGATTGAGAATATATATATTTTTTTTTTTCAGATGCATACAACATCGTCCAGAGTGGGCGCAGATTTCGGCACACCATGTTGCAAAAAGCCAAAAAACTACATGAAAATATTTAAAATAATTTTTTTTGTTAATGTACAAGTATTCACTAAGGATCAATAAATGCACGTGTAAATTTTCATCAAGACAACTTCAACGGTTTAAACGTTATTGCACATTAGAAATGACGTCAAAAATCTCGCTCTAGACCAGACGACTGCCTTAATATCGATATTCTTCGTATTTGCCGCGAGACATTAGCAAAAATAGATGAGGAATCAAACGCAATTGAAATAATGAAGTATTTCGTTCAATTTACGATGGCTTCTCACGAGCAATTCGCTTTTTTTTTTACTATTTCCTTTACAGCTTGGAATGAAAATGATTCTTTGTTGAATATTTGATACGAAAATGTTCGAACAGATGTCTATGGATTGATCGAATATCACGACCCGAAAAATGTAGAGATCATTCAAAAGGGATTAGTTACTCTTTTTTTTTCAACTGGATTGTAACTGTTGATTCGGAAAATTGGCTCATTATTTCACCGGCCATACAATCGTTGCAACGTTCTGCAGTTAGAATGAAAAGCGAGATAATGTTTTATCCGTCGGTGTTTTATGCAGGAAATACTTCTTTTTTTTTTGCGTTTCATCCCCCGAGCAGCAGCGCCATTATTACCGGATGAATGTTAAACGTGTGAGGTCGAGTTCTGCGAGCTTTCCGACCCGCTGTCGCGCGCATTTCATAAAGCCCGCACCAACACCACACGAAAGGTGGTGGCTCGACGAGGGCCCCAGCAATTTAAGCTCTCTGGCAGGTGTAAAGAATGCCTATGTGATAATACCTACAGAATTGTCCACAGTTCTCGGTTGTTATTTTTTCTCTTTTTGTTTCCATACATTCAGCGACCGCGGGTCACGTCAATCTCGACGAGGCGACGAGAGAATGCGTTTGAACGAGAATTTAAAAAAAAACGCATTAACGTCGAAAATAAACGAAAACCATTTGGTCGAATGAAAAAGAACTTTAATATTGAGACTGTGCAGAGAAAATGTCAATGGATAAAATGTCAACGAACACTCGATCAATGCTGCAATTAAGTTGAAAATAAGGAATAGGTGAGTTCCGTTAATTATACCGTAACGCAACTAGGGCGTAACGAAAACTGTCTAATTGTGCTCTAATTCTTTTTTCGTTGTGCGGTGCCCTTTTTTTTTACCAGACAGCTGTGCTATTTGCGCTGGGCACCACGAAAAAAGGGATTGGAGGGATAAAACTTGAGCTTTTTTTTGGTCCCTTTACCCACGACAAACAATGTTTCAGCCTCTACAAATTTCTTTCCGAACTTTCGTCGTCGGACCATTTAACCGAGTAAATGAGCTCGCGAACTGAGCTGTTGTTTGCCTTATAAATTCACGATACGACAAAGTATATATATATATATATATATATATATATATATATATATATATATATATAGGGTCCTTGCTAATGATCACTTAGCGGGTTTTCTCCGTCGACCGGGCGAGACCTTGACGTGCGACGAGAATTGCGGTTATTTTGGACGTTGGATGACGACGAACGACGAGACAATGTCGACATTCTGGTCCGCCTCTTCCCCGGGAATACGTAGACTGCTTAATCCACATCGTCACGCGTATAATAGTCCGTTATAACGAAGGGGCGAGAGTGCATGAGATAAAAGGCACGAGTGAGCAAGAAAATGACGAAGATGAAAGTCGAGAGCGAGAGATGATGTTGAATGCGAGTGGAAAAGGATCACCGGAGATATCGTTTGTTTTCCCCACGATTCTCGAATGTTTATTCTTCCACTGTCGACAATGACCACGCGACATAGACATACGAGAGGCCCAAATGCACACAGAATGATTATGTACACTCACACATGATGCGCAAACATCGAACGAAAATGCAAATTGAGATTACCCCGTGTCGCCACCATCGTCCCACGTGTTCTCTTTTTCTCTCTCTCCCTCTCTTTCCCTCCCGCTCTCATCTCTGTTAACCTGAATTATTCGAGTCTTAATGATGGCTTAAGAGCCCTGGCGCCCACTGATCTGAGGGATTAGAACGTGAATATTGCAAGATCTAATGAACAGTCGGGGAATTAGGAGCTCGTCTGGATTTTCACTTCCGAAACGAAAGGGGATAATCTCCGAGGAGTCTCTACCGGTTACTCCGTAACATCTACACGTTTTTCTACTTGTGTATTTCATATAATTTTTCGCGCATACACGTATTCGCCACCTGCGAGAATCGACAATTTTCACAAGCTTCGCACAGCAATGTGCCGCATCATTTTACGAGCTTATGTCATAAAATTATTATTTTACGAATTAGTCTGGCAAATGGTGTGCCGCAATATTTTGTTTTCAATCTTCTCTATACGAGGTCTGTTAAAAAAGTATCGCGAATTTTGAATTCCCGCGGGCTACGTTTATTCGATTTTCGATTGTTTTGTGGCGTTAGGTTGGTACTCATGTCCCTCACTTATGCTGAAAAAATCGGCCATTTTGAATGTTTAGTTAATTGTTGACAGCTGTTTTGGTTAGACGTGTTTTGGCTTGTCTTCGATTTTTGCCTATTCCAAAAAAGCAGCTTCCACTGCGATGACTGAGCTTTGGTTTCCACGTCATAACCATAAACCCATGATTCGTCACCGGTTATGATCCTCTGGAGCAAATTTGGGTCGTCGCGGACCGACTCCAACAGCTCCTTAGGGATGTTAACGCGACACCGTTTTTGTTCGAAATTGACCAATTTTGGCACGAATTTCGCGGCGACCCGTCTCATGCCCAAATCATTGGTGAAAATCGAATGGCACGAGCCAATCGATATGTTTAGTTCCTCAGCAACTTCAGTAACGGTGATTCGACGATTGGCCAATATTATTTTCTTCACGTCCGATGTGCTCGGGCGTCCGGAACGCATTTCGTTGTTCGCATCTTCTCGGCCCTCTGAGAGCATTTTGTACCACTGATGAACGTTGCTTTGGTCCAAGGGAGCTTCACCATATGCCACAATCAACATTCGGAATGCGTCCGCGCACTTAATTTTCTTGTTCACACAAAATTTGATACAGATTCTTTGATCCATTTTTTTGGAATAGGCAAAAGCGAAGACAAGCCAAAACACGTCTAACCAAAACAGCTGTCAACAATTAACTAAACATTCAAAATGGCCGATTTTTTCAGCATAAGTGAGGGACATGAGTACCAACCTAACGCCATAAAAAAATCGAAAATCGAATATACGTAGCCCGCGGAAATTCAAAAATCGCGATACTTTTTGAATAGACCTCGTATACAACAGCTTTTTCAGAACAAATTTGCCTAGTGCAGAATCATTCGGTATTCAGGAATAACACGAATGGCATTCTTCATTCCGGCTTAGCGGACAATGTGGAGTCAGCGAAAACCAATAGCAGCGTTTATGGTTATTCAATAAAAGTTAATTTTATCGACACTAGAAGCGCTAACCATCAAATTGGGATGACAAGCTATTTCGTGACTGGATCGAGTATTCCCATCTATTCGTTATTCGCCCACTGAAACAGGGGGCAAATGAACCACTATCACATATGTGTTGATAATGATTTAATTTGCCCGATTCAGGTGTAAACAACGAGTGTGTGAGCTGCCACAGGAGCGTGATGACGTTTCCCAGATTGGGCGACTTTCTCCATGCAATTCGGTGTAAAAGTCGCCCGAACCTGGCGACCGTGAGCCTGACACTCTGTGAATCGGAGCGTGATGGAGAATATATAAAAAGGGTTAGAGATGAGGGTACGATGAGAGAATGAAGAAAGGCAAAAAGTGTACTTTCTTCCAATATTCAGCCGACATAAAAGGTCGATAGATCGTTGTATGTATATGTACATTAGGGCGAATTTTTTTTTTCGATTATTTTTTTCAGCGCCCACCCGAAATTTTGTTGGATATATCGAAAAAGAAATTCCCTGAAAGTTACAGCCTTTAATATTAATTCTAAGTACTTACCCAAAGCGCGAGAAGATTTTCCATCTAAAATACACGTAGATCGAATTTTTTTTTTCTTCAAATTTCTATAACTCAGCCGCATTTTATGCTATCATATTGTTCTTGGTTTCGATTTACTCGGAATAAAACAATCTAAAAAAGTGCCTTTTGCGGCGAAAGTGCAAATTTTACTGGTGAGTTGGTACGGGTCACTGAACTTGATTTTTACCCAAAATTCTCGTTCTTTTGCTGTTAACTCTGAACCAATTAACTTCACAAAAAAAATGTGAACGAACAATTTGTTGGAAATTTAATTTCCTATAAAAAAGGTCCTATCGACCCAATTGTTTAGATGAATATTTCTTGAGATATTGAACTTTTTTTATTTTTTATTTTTTTTATTATTTAATATTACATATTTTATAAATTTTATACTACTCATAAGTTAAAGTTCAATATCTCAAGAAATATTAATCTAAGCCATTGGGTCGATAGGACCTTTTTTGTAGGATATTAAATTTCCAACAAATTTTTCCTTCACATCTTTTTCGTAAACTTAATTGTTTCGGAGATAACAGCAAAAAAACGAGAATTTTGGGTAAAAATCAACTTCAGTGACCGGTACCAACTCACCAGTACAAATTACACTTTCATCGCAAAAGGCACTTTTTAGAATGTTTTATTCTGAGTAACTCGAAACCAAGAACAATATGATAGCATAAAATGCGGCTGAGTTATAGAAATTTGAAAATAAAAATAAAATTCGATTTACGTGTATTTTAGATGGAAAATCTTCTCACGCTTTGAGTAAGTACTTAGAATCAATATTAAGGGCTGTAACTTTCAGGGAATTTCTTTTTCGACATATCCAACAAAATTTCGGGTGGGGACTGCAAACAAAAAATAGTCGAAAAACAAAATCGTCCTAATGTACATATATCGATTGGTAGCGGGCAAAATGTGTGTAACCCAGAGATCACTTATAGTATTAATTCGTGCGAATTACGGCCTTTTATTTGCTGGGACTCATCGGCACATGTATTTGCTACGTCGCGTATACCTTTTATACTCTATACAGGTCAATGTGTGTATGAGCTTGTCGCCCTTTGGCATTTATGTGTTCATATAAAACCATCACCGAGAGCAGGATCTCGAGCGGAGTCTCCTCTCGCTTTGAACGTTTGGTATATGTACCAGGAATGCGGGCGTGCAGAAAAATAACATAGAACGAGGATAGAAAGAACGGAAAGGGAGAGCAGTTGAGGGAATGAGAGAGGAAAAGCTTTCTAAAGAGAAACAGTGAGAGAAGAGACAGAGCTCGTGGCAAAGGGAGGAGATGGAAAGAGAAAGAGAAAGAGAAAGAGGGAGAGAGAGTGAAAGCATGGTAAAGCGGCTCGGTTGAGGTAGAGAATCGCGATGTGCTAGCTAAGGGGGTGGCAAAAGCGAACGAGCGTGTTTTTCCACCACCAGTTGCTCGCGGCATCCACAAACTCTACCCCTCCCAATCTCTTCTCCACCTCTTCCACCGACCCGCGTGCCTTCGACGCTACCACCAGTGCATCGAGTCGACCTCCTCCTACTCCTCCTCTCATCTCCATTGCCTAGCTGTCTATAGAGGTCTCTCGCGCGTTTCTGGCAAGAGAACAAACTCAGATCGTAAAAGTTCCAAACTCCTCTTTCTCTCTCTCTCTCTCCCTCTCGCATTTCATGTCACATCCACCTCCACGTTCTCTCTCGTGTACCCGCGATTAACTACACCAAAGGCAAAATCACCTCACTTCCAATCCCTCGCCCCTCATTCTGTCACACCGTCGATTTTACTATTACTAGTGTACCTCCCAACACCGCTACTACTTTTACTACTGCTGACACTCCGTATTTGTAGAGTTGAAAGAAGGCGACCCGTGAAAAGTGTACCCCAGGGACCTGGTTGTCCGCGATGGCACCATGCCGTGTGCTTTCATCTACTTTGTTTAACGGCTGGTTGTTCACCGAATGACTATCCTTTTATTGATAAGGTGAGAAATAAGGAGTTAAAGAGAAAGTTATCGCGCTTTTATCATTTCATACATGTATGAGTGGTACATTTTCTTTATTTTCACGATTTTTACCGAATTTCTGTTTTTCATGCACACAAAAATGTACATGACAATGTTGGTATATCTGACAACAAAATTCTCTGACTGTCGGAGTTTATAATGAATGAAGAAAATTGCAATTGAAAGTATCTATATTATGATTCTTAAGTTTAAGTTTTGTTATCTTGCAGATAAATTTCGTTGGTGAACCTGTGATTACACGGAATCATTGTATCGAACATAATATTCATTGATTTGAAGGTGATATATATATATATATATATATATATATATATATATATATATATTTGAGGCAGCATCAAAGCAGAGGATCGTAAAATAAATTGATTCGGATGAATTAATCTCTGCCTGGTGATGCGAAACCATGGGCGTTCAGTTTCTTCCGCATAATTCGTAGCTCGGGGCGAAAGCAAACTTAAATTCTATCTCCATCTCTCGAGATTTCTCGCCACACACTCTGATGCTGTCGTGCGCTTCCATCCAGATCTCTCTCGCTTCTGTTTACGGTAGCGAGAGGCATATGCAAATTATTCATAATGATAGCGAAATATCGACCTGTAAGGGTTTATAAACGGACGAGAATGTATATTATCGTAGTACAGAGATTGGCGGTACGCAAGCACGTTATAATAAGATACGGGACGTACGTATTATCGTGCACAAAGACAAGACGTATAATTCAAGATAAGCTATTGAGAAAAATTAAACTTGCCTCCGCAAAATCGAAAGAAGTAATCCGAGTCCAACAAACAACTGAAACAAGGGTATCTCGTTAAATCAGATTAATATAGATATATTGATTTATGATCCATGTCATGATTCATTGAGTGAAACTTTCTGATTAAAAAAATACGATTCGGTTGCTTCAGGTATTCCGAAACCCTCAACGTCTTGTAAATAATGTAAACGAATTCAGAATCAATGATTTTTCTGGAAATCAACGATAAAAAGAAGCTCTTGTGCTCAATCGTTCTTTACCTTCTGAACTAACACACCACTGTTATCGCTCGCTGAAAGAATGTTTCGGATCAAGAGCAAATCCTTCGTCGTATATCTGACACGAGAATCTATCCCTCCCATATCATAGTGAGCCTGAAATCATCGCGGATCGTTAATCGTCGTCCCCCATTCCCCTTCTTCCCCTCGCGTTTGCTCCAAACGGATCATTAATCGGAGATTAGTCGTTGGTGTGGTTGCACTGTGCTGTCTCTTGTGGGGAGAGACGAACGCGAGGGATGATTTAGCATTGAAAAAGAAGCGATTCCAGCTGTGTGTCGTACGAGATGAGGGTGTGCGAAAGAGCAAGGGAGAGACGCGATCGGCATAATGTAGAATCAGCAGGAAGAGAAAGAGGAAGAGACGGACAGAGAGAGAGAGAGCAGGATGAAGGATGGGCCGAGTGTCCAGGTTGGAGGGTCGTTTATTGATCTCTCAAGTCCGAACCTCGCCTCTCTTGTCGTGTACAACGGACCTAACCTCATCCTCCCACCTTCTCATTCTCCTCCTTTAACTCCCCCTCTCATTCTCCGCCGCCTGCTCCTTCTCCTCATGACTGGCCACAATCACCCCACCGGTCGCACACCCGAGACACTGGACATGACCAGCAGAGAGCCTCTCGCGAGCGGTCCCTCTTCACTTCGCAGTTTCCCTCTCACTGTGGCATTCGCATCTTCCATCTCGCTCTCGAGCCTTCTTCTCATCTCGCCTTCTCTCGATCATTTTCGCTTCTGTCTTTCTCCTTCCCTCCATCTCTTTCGTTCTCTCTGTCCGGCGTCCCTCTTCATCGCAGCTTTCCTCGCTCATTCTCGCTTCTCTCTCATCCTCTTTCACTTATGCAGACTTCGTCCTCTCTACTCCTATCGCCCAAGCCTCTCCTTCTCACGATCTGTGTGTCTATGTACATATACATGTTCCCTTCCATTGAATTTCTTGCGATCGACGAACCTCCTTGAGAAAATAGGTTTACTTCGAAGCTCAAAACTCATGGAGCTCCTCTCTTTCTCCCCCCTCTCTCACTCTCTCTCTCTCTCTCTCTCTCTATGTACATATATATATATATAAGCATGTATATATATTTGTACACAATGACCGGGTGCTTTGTCGTTAGTGCCAAACAAATTGAGTCGTAATTAATCGATGACGCTTAGGGATGAGTCTCTCGCAGCGGCTAAGATTAGAATCTCAAATGGGCAAGCCATAACCATGTGAGTCAGTGTGAATTGTGAGGTTGTACATTTGAAAGGAGGGCACGAACTAATTTTCTTTATGTTTTGTTTCCGTTCTGTCGTTTGTATTTTAATCATGATCATTATCGATCTCCGGTGAGATGTAATAATTTTTTTTCACGTCGTATCAACCATCAATCTCAACCTCAAACGGTATACGGTCGTCAAAATAATGTTAAAAATGCACGAATGACAGTCATGTTTGACAGAAAACCTATCATCCAATTGTTATTACGGAAAAAAGAGTAAATAACTTTTTATCATTGCATTTTTCAGTTGTTTTAATCAGAAAAAGTACGTGATGATTGATGATTTCGGTGGAATCAAGCAATAAGTCTGTAATACGAGTAGATCAAACTTGTTTAGTATTGCGGGTTACTTATTTTTCACAAAGTATAAACGGAAGTGGTTAAGGGGAAAAATAGGGTTAGACTGTTCAAAAAATCGAATTTTTTTTATTTCATAAATTGTTAGTAAAACTATTGAAAAATATGTTCCCAAAATTTTAAATGAAAATTCCGACGCGTTCTATTGATATAAGCCATCTCCTTCAGGCCCCGAGCCCGCCACGTGTATAACCGAGCAGTCACTCATTTTTTCAAACGCGTTTTTCTGTAAACGACTTTTTTTGAACTTGCGTACACGCTAGTTTGAAAAGTTTTCAACCAATCGTTTTGAAAATTGCCAGTTACTTTCTTCATAGTATTGCGCTCTATATGAACCTGAAATCGGAACATTATCATTATTTAAAATAATTTTTTTTTTTGCAAATAAAGTTGTAAAAAATGGCAAAAAATCATGCTTTTTTGTTTTGACCCCTGTAAAAAATTCAATTTTCTATTTTTTTGATAGCATTTAGGTTCATATAGAAGAGAGACATATAATAAACGTAAATTCCAACCTCGTTTGATTTCAGATGAAAATTGCGGCTTCCAGAATGTACGCAAAATGCTGAGTCTGACTGTGACCTGCAATCTGGGGTCGCTAATATCTTCGGTGTTTTTCAATGAAATTCTTCAAAAATTTTATAGTATATACTTAAATATATGTGTAAAATATTCTCAAAGTTTCAATAAATTATATTTATTTTTTATACTATAAAAACATTCATGAAAATCATTGAGAAAACGCTGTCCTAACCTTATTTCCTCCCTTAATGCAAATATACATTTCACAATAATCAACATTTCGTGAGAAATATATTTTGTGCCGTGTGGATTAATTTCTTTTCTGCTTTTCAGGCAAATCATCCGTGTTAGGAAAATCGGTACGTCGTGTGCAACCACGAGGAGCTAACGTCCGGCAGACAGGGGAAGCAACACCACAGAGAGACGGAGCAGACGCATTTCGAGGTACATTTGCACACAGCCCTTGACTTTTGGGGAGCAAATGAACGCGAACCACGTGAATTTACGTGTTAACTTATGTATGTTACGCCCTTTTGAATGTCAGCGATCGTTGTATATATCGTTCTATCCTGCGAATGCCATGACTCTCGGTTTGTGGTTCTCTGTTTTTCCCCCTCTCTCTCTCTCTCTCTCGCGCACTCGATGTGCGATCGGCAATCGCCCACACCGGTCATTCTGAATCCTCTCTCATCTCGCTGTGTGTCTGTTGCGCGCGTGTCTAGCTTTGGTGTTGGGGCTATGGAGCCGCACCAGTAACGTGGATTATATTGGTCGAATTGCGCCGTATGGAACAACATCGGCCATTTCCATCGTTCGACGTAGACTGGACGGGGCATCGTCTTATCGTTTATATAGACGGCGTACACAGGTTGTCGATAAATTCAGTGAAACGGTCGAGCGAATTCGCTATGGGCTGCACTCGACGGATTCCTCCACTATCCATCCTCTCATTCTCTTTAACACTGTCTGTCCATAACTCACCGTTTCTACTGCAGTGTAAGATCGTGATGATTGGTTTTTGTTTTTATTTTTTTCGGCACTATTCACGCTATCGAGTTAATGGACAGATGTTACCATCAGCGTCAGTGGTAGTTGAATACAAACTATCGAAATTTTATTCTTCAAAAATACTTTTTCTATTTCTTCTGTATGGTTTTACTTTTTCGCGTAATTTCGGTACCACTGGAAAAAAAGACGAGTTGATTATCACTACTGCAAGTCGAACTACGCCATTTTTTTTCCTTCTTCTCGAATTTTTCTATCACCTTCTTCTGCACTTAGATGGAATCGACATTGCAAAGGTGGAAAATATAAGAGAGGAAGAGGGAGAGAGAAAGAGAGAGAGAGAAAGTGGCGGCTCTCTCTTAATAATACCTATCGGTTCATACATTTTCATGCCATTACAAAATCGGAACAAATAGAGTGTACACGGGGCAATTACAAATGCATTATGCAACATAAATATTGATGCTTTCTGTAAAAACCGTGAGTTTTTTCGTTATATATATGTTTTTACATAAATGATGGTATCGCGATAGAGCTCGCGCGGGTAAAATGCAAAACGATCTCGTGGGATTGCGATGCAGGCGAAGAAAAGCTCGGCGATAGGGATGAACGGGCGGAGGAGAATTTGTTACGTTCTGCGACGACAGATACACCGGCGGCCGCGGTATCGATGTATATACATACCATGAGCCTACAATCCACTGTACTAAATGCCACTGCTATTTCCATGGACATGAAAATATTCGATAATCTTCTTTTTTTTTTTTTCTTTCATTTTTCAACGATATAAATATACATAAATATTGCAACAGTTGAGTGATGAAATCTGGCGTATTTTTTAACTGGTTTATCGATAAAACATGAGCGCAAGAGTATATTGACTCCTATTTTATTTGTATTATGTTGTTTTGTTTTTGCGATACAGAGATGCTAATAAATATCGAGATAAAATTCGATGGTGTAACGCGAATTTAAAGTTTATCAAAATCAGTTTGTCGATAAAAGAAATTGCATTTGTTTAATTTAAATAAAGTATATACGCGCACGAGACGAAATTCATCGTGTTTCAGATTAAATCAATTTCAGCATGAAAATTGAGGTTATGCCGGTGCAAACAAATTTTGTTTCAATTCCAGATGAACTTTGTTTGATTAGGATCTAAAAAAAAAAGAATTAAACTGCCACCCTTTTCATCTTAGTACTATAATAAAGCCGGAGATTTTGTATGTTTGTATGTTTGTTCGACCGCGCTAATCTCAGGAAATACTTATCCGATTTGAAAAATACTTTTTGCATTAGATAGCCCGTTTATTCAGGAAGGTTTTACGCCCTCTAACTTTATGCTATGTCCCTAACGATTGGCGGCGGCACGTTGAATCGAGAAACAGAAATTTAACGCGGTTGAAACCGCGCGACACAGCACATTTTTTTTTTACATCAAGGGTGTTTCCCACCCACAAAAAGGCGGAATTTTTCGTGGAAAATAACAGTTTACACTTTAGATGGCCGCCAAAAATTTTTAAATGAAAAAAAAAAAATATCAGAGAACGTTGGGGGGAAGATTTGATTATAATTTGACTAAATTTTCATGGTTTTTCATTTTCAGATAATTTCCGGCCGAGTTATAGTGAACACCGCAAATTGTTTTTTTTCCAAGACGTTCTGGAGGAAGCTCTGTTACGAGCTTATGCTTCAATAATTCTGCGTGAAAAAATTACACAGCATTGTCAAAAGTATGCTCAATACTGTACAAAACGTTCGAATAAAATTGCTCAATCCATATTTGAGAAAAAAAATCGCAAAAAAAGTGTTTTTTTTTACGCTGAAACCCTTACCCCTCCCTTAAAAATACATTTCCTTTCGTTCAATAATTCTAATTTCGTGAATTTGTGTTAATTCCAAGTGCAAATGCCGAAAATGAAATTTAATAGAATCAAATGCACCCAATGCGGTCTGGCATCGTGTATGAATTTCAAACTCTTAGAAATTAATAGCTGCAAAAATAGATCGAACGTTACGAGAAGACGTTGTTGCTCCAAAGCATTCGCATCGCATTCGCGGACCTTTTTCCTGGTAACCTCGTATATATAAGTATTATAAGTATGTGTATATATTTATTTAGCGGTATATAGAAGTCAACGTAGATGCGCGATGTTGGTTGTCGTCGAGTCGACCGACGAGAGAGGCCAATAAAACTGAACCTCCTAATTAAGAAGCGTGAAGGATGAATCTATTATCCGCGCGGTGCGCGGCGCGAGAGAAGGAGACTTACGAACGCAAATATCGTCGCGTCTGTTAATGTCGACGCTGCTGGTACAAACATAGCGAGGGACATTGCCGAGCATACGTGTTCATTAGGCGTATTTGCTGTTTAGCATTTCAAATTTGGAAGCGCAACGATGAACGAGCGAGGTCTCTTGCTCTCTCTTGGTTAGCAATACATTCATATGGCACACATACACACACACACATGTATATATATATATATATATATTATATATACATGATATAGTTATATATATAGCACAAGTACAGGAGAGACACAGGCAGCGTGCGGAACGCAAAGGCACCAAGAAGTGAGAGGCCCCCTTTCGGCAATCAAATATTTTAATTTAATCGCCCTACTAATGATACACCTTACATTCCCGATACGCGATTATTTTTCCTTTTTTTTTCGATTCTCTGACTTCTTTCGAGCGCCTATATACCTCTTAATCCCGACTTAAAGAGTGCACGTTCGAGCCCTACCTCGAAACTTACGCTGACCCATGTTTTGCTTAATTTTTTCATCGATTTTTAATCAATCCGGTATCTTGGCTGATAAAATAAAAAGAAGATGAAAATAAAGTGCTCAATTAGAAAGATTGCGTTGGTCAAAAGTTTGTCTGTTGTGATTAAGAATAAAATTATTACGATAAAATTATTATCCTGTGCATTTACATTTTTTTTTTCGTGAAATTCGAAATTTTCTCCTAAGCTCTTGGCATCAGAGGTGAAGAGGTAATGCAGGGACGAATGATAACAACAAAAAAAAAACAAGAAAAAGTGACGATATGTCGGATATTCGTGAGCGTGGGAAAGATACCGTGGATTGTCTCGGTACCTCGAACGCGAATTGAAAGTTTCGTTGGGTTATCGAAACCTTAGACAATGTAACTATTAGTGGTAGTCTATGTGGGTACATGCGGAGATATAGAGCCAAGCGAGCAAACTCGAAGGGGCTTCGTAATGCTCGTTCACTACAATGTTCGCCTTCCCATAGTGTTTGTTCTGTCGCCGTAGCGCATCATATCTATGTGACATTTTTGCATTTTCGAAGGTCCGACGATGAGTATGATGTGCTACGCGAAACTCTCATTCACGTGTGACTCGAGTTATGTCGTATTTTGATAACTTCCTCATTAATTTTTTGGGAATTCCTGATAATCCCCCGTGTGACTAGGTACTCAGTGCAAATTTCGCGCATGTTCTCAGCTTTTTTTTTGTTCCAAGATACAAATAAAATTGCAATATTTTAAGGTAGTAGTCTGGTAACTTAAGCCGATTTTCATGTCTTTTTTGGAAGGCGTTTTTTTGTAGGAAAATAAAAATGAATCGTTTTGGATATTTAGGATGTTTTTATTTACATATTAAAGATACAAAAAAAAATGTTTTTGAAAAAATTTAATAGTTTATTATTGTTATTATTATTGATCGAAGTTGGCAGCCCGGGTCCTAACTTTTTTTCTACCGAACCGATTGCTTTCAAATTTTTACAGGCTACTCTACACACTTATAGTTCTCGTCGGAACCACCGAGAAATTTTTTCACCCCTAACTTTTTACTTTACAACCCCTTCTTTGCTAAAATGAAAGGACTTTAGCAAAGAAGGGGTTGTAAAATAAAAAGTTAGGGGTGAAAAAATTTCTCGGTGGTTCCGACGAGAACTATAAGTGTGTAGAGTAGCCCGTTAAAATTTGAAAGCAATCGGTTCGGTAGAAAAAAATGTAGGACCCGGGCTGCCAACTTCGAGGTGCCAACTTCGATCAATAATAATAATAATAATAATAAACTATTAAATTTTTTTGAAAACATTTTTTTTTGTATCCTTAATATGTAAATAAAAATATCCTAAATATCCAAAACGATTCATTATTATTTTCCTACAAAAAAACGCCCTCCAAAGAAAACATGAAAATCGGCTTAAGTTACCAGACTACTACCTCAAGTTACTTTTAGGAACATATGAATTAAATTAAATATGAAGAAATATTGTTGAATGCCACCAAGTGTCTCGAATTGTGTACGACGTTGTTCACAGGAATAATTCAGTCAAGGTGAAAATTTGACAGGTTTAAATACCATTCAAGTTTCTTGAAAGGGGTTATATGCAATTAAAACACTCGTTTTACTTACTCGTATATAAATATGCAAGCTCATTCCGTTTTCCATTCACCCTCAACGTCCTCGCTTCCACACAACTCGTTTCCTCCTGTCTTGTGTGTATTATGCATAGTCCCTAAGCGTGTGTGTATTCACGCTTCTATATATGTGTGTGTGTGTGTTTGCGTATGTATGGACGCATATGTGGGTGGATCGGTGTCCGCGCCAACGAGCACACGGCGCCCTGTGACACTGTCCGGTATAAAGGAACGACGGGGGAGGTTACATCATCGTGAGCCCTACGTACGAGTTTATATGCTAATGTCCCCGACATTAATTAAATGTTACGCGTGCGTCCAGTTGCAACTGTAATACGAGGAACGAATATACATATATACCTACATATATAATTTATCATCTATATCTCTCTCCCTCTTTCTATCTCTCTCTCTTCCTCTCCCTTTCGCGTGATAAAATAGTGTCTTTGTCACAGAAGTGAGGGTGTCGTGAACGTTATCACAAGGTAACGACCAACAGTTGGAAACATTGAAAATCGTGACATCGACACATCGATTTATCGATCCAGCGATACATCGATCTCGTGAAACACCAGATCACGTGATAATAAAGATATAATTTAATTATGATGGATGTGAGAAGACGTACATGCAATTACAGTTGCGCAGATGTGCGGCCATCGGATTAAAAGAAACGACTTTTCATCCTGACTTTTCGACCCTCATTCTCGGTGAAAATCAGTGAAATCCCGTAGAGCAAGAGACGGAGACAGGCTAAGAGGATGAAGAAGTGAAAAGGGCCGAGCATTATATGTGCAAGCTTTCAATTTGTTCCGGTTATACCCTGCCTACCTTTTGGGCGTCCTTTTTTTTTGCTCCTCAATTTAATTTGGAACAGGTCCAGTTGTACCTTCATCCGGAGTCGGCTATGAACAGGAGGGTCATCGCAGGCGAGACAGTACCTATCCCGTGTACGCCGGAACTTCGAAGCCCCGAAAGATCACACGGAAAAATCTACGTGCTTATAGATATATACGGCGTAACGTCGCGGCGAGAGGAGACGCGAGAGTACCGCTGAGTGAAAATGGGTCCGCGGTATGGAATGAAGAGCAGAAGCTGCAGTAAAAGCTCCGCAGAATGTTCGCCACGAACGAGAAAGAGAGAGATCGAGAGGGGGGCCGGTGGGGAGAGGAGGAGAAAATCGCGGAGAGAAAGGAATATATAGACGAGACGAATTAGGAATTTTACTAACTCGGATAGTCGCATTTAATTTTAAGCCCGAAACCCTACGAGTCATTACTGTCTCCATTTCGCGGTGCGTATATATTAAATTACACAGTGTACTCGTATCTGAAAGCCACCGACACATTTGCAACGGTAAAATGTACATATAAAGGCGAATTGAGCGTGGACGCGTGCGCGCGAAGTCGGAGGGTCGTTCGTACATATAGCGTTTCATGAAATATATGTATTTCGAAGCGGATTATCCGGCGGGAGCTGCAGGCCTCCTGCTGCGCCGACTGATGTCCTCCTCTGTTCTCTCTCACATTTTCTTTTGACGATGCGATAACGAAATCAGAACAATGTCGGTTCCGCACGTACGATCGCGAAGAAAGCAACAAAAAAAAAACCGTAAGAGAAAACGAATAGACGGAAAAATTTCATTTTGTCGCACACAATACCGCGATACTTTTGATACTTTGGCCCGAATTTGGCCTAGTTAATTAATCACGATGTACTTTCTAACGAGTAACTAATGAATCGTTGTAGATTATCGCTTGGTATTATTTTCATAGAATTTCATAAATTTCAAAAACCATTGATAATACGGACATTGTTATAGTTTTCCTCTAATCTTCTCACACGCCTTCATATCGACGCTGCTTACGAAAAGTAGCACGATTCAAATTTCTTACGAAAACTAACACGTTTCGAATTCCACCACGAAAATCAACACGTTTCGATATTCGACGCGAAAACTAGCATGATTCGGCTGCTGCCGCGAAAAGTGGCATGTTTCAGCTTCCGCCGCGAGAACTAGCATATTTCGATTTGCACTGGAAAAAGTAGTATATTTGCCGAACTAAATCGAATAAGATTCAGAACTTTCACAAATGTTTCAATAATTTTTTCGGGAGCACTATAAGGAATGAATGAAAAACATTAAGGGTGTATCGCCCGTACACCCTTAAACATTTATATTCGTTTTCTATTAAAAAAATAATAACATTATTGAAAATTCGATTCGCAAATACGATACGCAATATTCCACCACTCAAAAACTAAAATTGTTCATGAATGATATTTTTCATGACTTCAAGTTTCGGAGTCAGCGATGGAATTGAACAAAATTATTGTTTATAAAAAGTATATTCTACTGACAGTCTGAAGAATCGTTCATTGTGTTTTTATTTCATAAAAAAAAACACAATCTTGGAGTGATCAACGACTAAAGTATAAAGTACAGTATAAGTATAAAGTACAGTTGACAAAATCTTAAAAACAATCGATTGAGAAATGTCAGGTCTTGGACGAAGTAGCAAGCGGGGAAAAACTGACATTGTTAACTTTGCATACACTGCAATTGTTTTCGATTTTCTTTTCTCTAATTTTTTGACCATGGTTTTTTTACTCCAAAATGACGAGGCATTTGCCGTTTGCCATCTTATGATAAGCCTAGCAGACCAAAATTCAAACAGTAAAATATGTATGAAATAAATTCAAACAAAAAATAAAACAGTATAAAATGACAAGCATAAATATTTCGTCAATTTTCAGTAAAACAGGATGTTCAAAAAACGTGGAGTAAAAAATGAGAAACACTTCCAGTGATACTGAAACGTGCTAATTTTCGCGGTGAAAGTCGGAACCTTCTAGTTTTCGTGGTAAAAGCCGAAACGTGCTAGTTTTCGCGGCGAATATCGAAATGTGCTAGATTTCGTGTCAAAAGCCGCAACATGCTAGTTTTCGCGCAGATATCAAGCGTGCTTGTATTCGTAAGAAATCTGAAACATGCTAGTTTTCGTAAGCAGCGTCGATATATAAAAGTTATTTTGGAATTTTCGATGCAGAAGTTTTGATATTAACGGTACATAGTAAGGAACGAGAATTATGATGGATATTATCGAAAACAGTGATCGAAAAGCATATTTAGAAATATTTTTGCACTCCCTAAAGTAAGCCCTTTCAAACGCTACCATACTTGGTAGATTAAGAAATTTAAGATCACGCATTTTGGTCCAGCAAAATTCCGAACATTTTTGTCTTTGTAAAATGACTCAAGGGCTATCGGTGGAACATCTTACTCTGGCCGCATGCCAAATTTCCAGTCAACAGGTTAAACTGTTTCGGAGTTTGAGGCCTGTGGACAGGACGGACGGACGGACGGACACGTGGAAACAAGACAAAAAGCCTGTTTTTTCAATTTTTTTTCTCTCTATCATTATTATTACTATTATTTTTTCCTACTTTGTACGAATAGATGAATGCCTGATTTAAATCTATTTGCCTATTATCAATTGAAATGTTCACGACAAGAATAATAATGAGATGTAAGAAATGATACATATACTCGTTACATATACTCGCGGAGTGATTAACCCAAGATCTCTACAGCGATGGAAAGAAAAAGAAAAATACAGGGAGAAAGAAAGATATCGTGGAGTATAATATATTAGATGCATTGACGTGTACGTCAGTTTTGTCGGAGTATTTTGCCGAGAGTAGGACCTTCGAGCTCGCTCTAATTAGGTTCTTCAATCGGTAGTTATTATGTTTCGTGAAGCCCTAATTTGGTTGCAGCTGCCAGTCGCTAGAGCGCGAGTGCACTAATTAAAATACCTAATTGTGGCCATTAACGCGAAATGCTATGTCGTGGAGCGCTCTATAGTTTATATTATATATTATATTATATACATATACGTTTATATTACATCCATATGTTGGTCGGGTGCTTGTCGGGTTCACACCAATTCACTCGTTCACTCGCTCAAACTGCGTGTATATATGTATGGTTACACGAATATGATGTGCTCGCGCGTTTTCGCTATTACAACAACCGCGGAGCTGCATTTCTCGCGCTCTCTCGCCATAAATACATACCAATTAGCATTTCTTGGCATCACGATCGAAATTAAGCACATCGTTAATCTAACGTTTGTATGTAGGCGAATGCCGCGCACAAGAATGCCCTATAACCAATGATTTGATGATCATAAAAAACAGGGGATTAACCCACATAGTTTGGCGTGTTAAATCTTGCTGGTTAGGCCCTTTTGTTTGATAACAGTCGATTTTATGTGTATAATGTTCATTGAGAATGCTATTGATTGACGAAGAAAAGAGACAGAGGGTAACGTGCAAAGACACTCGATTAGAGTGAGAACCACGATTCAATATCTTTTTCTCGTTCCGTTCGCGATTTGTCTCGCATCCAAGGGGAGAATCCACAATTAATGCAGTCACGCGTTCAAGAATGTATGGAAATATACACATATCGGTATCTAGGTGCGTCTATATATTCGCATACTCGTGGCCGAAAGGGAGGAGAGTTTAGATCTGGCAGTTCGCGTTCTCTTCGCGCTCTTCTCCTCCTCTTCCTCCTCTCTCTCTTTCTCTCTGCATCTCTGTGTCGTAACTTGCCTTAATGAAGTGATAAAATCCACCTTAGGGTAATATACACACGCTTATAGACATATATATATATATATATATATATATATATATGTCTTTACGCTCATTTTTTTTATGATCTGCTCTCGAGGAGCCTTCCGCACTTTACGAGAGAGTAAAAGGCCCCAACCTTTCCTGCGAGACACTTATTTTTTTATTTTATTTGTTCTTTCGCGATACGAAACTACGAATGACAGCGGATATTGTAAGAGAAGACTCTCCGACAACCCCGTATTGCTGTGGTCACGTAAATCTTTTCGAACTGCCTATGTACGGGGGTGGGCGGTGGTTAAACTGACGGTTAAATTTTCGCGAAGGAGAGTTCATCGGTCGCGGACGTATAAAAAATTGATCGAATTATTTAAAGACATTGCAATTAACATGAGCAATTAAGCAATTGCATTCAGAAAATAAATGATCTACGATTGAAAGTAGATAAAAAATTAAATTAAACCTTTGACAATGAGTTTATCGAAAATTAATGTAAAATGGATATATCGTATCTGTTACGATGTACATTTGACTTAAGATCGACCGTCCTACTTTGACCAGGACGTACGAATGCAGGATTGATTGAGGAAAACAAAAAGTCACGCAACTTTAATTATTAGAGGCATTAGTGCCTGGCATGCGGAGAGAAACTAGAGAAGAAAGAGGAAGAGAGAGGGAGAGGGGAGGAGAACATATACAGCTCGTCGAGTTGTGTGGCATTAAATTTTCGATGGTATGAATACGAGATACGAGATACTCGTACGAGAGTATAATCGGAATCTTTGGTCGACCCGCGTGTCTAATGGGAGCCACTGGAACGACGGAGCACGCGGCACAGGGAGAGAAAAGAGAGAGACAGATAGATGGAGATATAGGTTGTGTTTCCGATCATCATGCAGTGCTGATGCTGCGGATCGGCATCTAAATTCCTGTTCCTCCGTCCCCCTGCTGAGCGGTATTTGGACCTCTCTCCGAGTAGTCACGATATGTGTATTACCATACACAGGTCACCCTTCGACTCGCTCTTATACGTACAGTAAGTACACACATTCTCTCTCCCTCCAGCCACATACTCTGTGCTGCTCATCCACATGTAACGCCTGCACTCTCAAATCTCCCTTAGAGCATCTCCCGCCCTTCAATATACAGGTACATGCACAAATATTAATCCAATCATTACCGCATATAGGTGTGCAATTGCTAGAAGTGAAATGGCCATACTCCGGACGATATTGCGCGTCAAGTGATACGCGATACGCCCTTCCGACAGGAACAACGTATCTATATATCATATCACAGACATCTGGAGATATATATATATATATATATATATATATACACACAGAACGGCATGTATTACTACTATATATACCCACAGAACCGTCTATAATCCTATCGTTGCTTACCGGCGTATTATATAGGCTATAGAAATTTTGCGGTTCCCGGGTGTGGCGTGCTCACATGTCCGGCGCGGGTTATACACGCTCGGTTACCAGCCACCTCTCGGCAAGATCCCACTCCGGTCCCAATACTACTCCGACGCGCTAACTACTACTGCAATATAAACATATACACGTGCCCATCGTACTCTCAAAATATGTGTACACATTGTGCATCGACATATTGGCTAAAAGTCAAACGGGCGTAACGACCGTAACGTTCAACGCGTTAAACCGTCTAGTGTACCCGCCAATCTGACTTTTAGCGTTCGCTACGTGCACATCTATGATTAAGTATATATAGGAGAAACAGTACCGATGGGCTGTGCACAACGGGGAACTTCCCCTGCGGAGTTCCCGTCGCTCGGAACCGCAGAGAGAACCTAACCGGAACAGACCGAAAACTGGTATATCCATCTATATTCTACGTATATCAATGGGTCTAACATACAGAAGGTTCATAACCAACATGAGATATAAACCTAAGGTTATGCTCGTCGAGCCCTTTTGCTTTTCGTATCAATCGATGTCGTGGTGGCACAAGGCCACCACGAAACACACGCCAAATTGTTGCTCCGATCCACAATGACGCTATAATGACTAATGATCATATCATTTAATTAACATCGCACCTAACTCGCCCTAAAGCTCTCGTTGCTTGCCGTTAGCTTTCACGCTCGTTCGTATATTCACCCGGAGCTCACATTCACTGTATACGCAACTGCGTTCGTCCATGTGCGTTTGTGTGTGTGTGTGTATCTGTGGGTTAGTTAAGCTCTCGGCCTCAGATGCTCATCGTCGACTATTCCTCAACACAACGCACACGCTTATTATTACATGTATTATCGGTATAACCGACCTCTCTCACAAACGCTGATTGTCTCTCTGGTCTCTACGCGGTACATGGTACGAGGCTATCGGTGTATTAAATCGCCATAGCGCAAGTCTCGCCTCGCCCGCCCGACATGGTTTCATACTAACCCGAATGTTGGTGAACCGCCTCCCACCTCTCTCGCACCGAGTAATCAGACACCACACGAATTTCACACCACCAGCTTTGTCAACTTCGATACAAGCCGACTCGACGTGTTAAATTCTCCGTGGGTGCCATGACATTGCCACTTTCGGTGACAAACAACGAGACACAATGACACCGCGACGAACAACTTCCTAGAGCTCGTAGTCTTCGAGCCTGCGTTGGAGGAGGACAAATATAATTGTCCGCAGGATGGCCGCGGATAGGGAAAATTCTTGGAAAACCTTGAAGCGCCAGGAACTTTCAGATTGGTCAGGAATATCAGGAAAATGTCAGGGAATTTAAAACTGGTGCAGGGAAAATTGGTAAATTGAAACATTGGAAAATTGTCAGTGCTATTAATGGTTTTGTTTCGAATTTCTTTTTTTTTTTTTTCCTTGTTTTTATCATGCACGTTTCTAAGTCGGCTAAGCTTTATTATACAACTATGACGAAACATGATCATTTTAGCGTTGGCTTGGGTTTGACGAATACTCTCGTTTATGTTGGCTTGTGTTTAACAGCACGATCGTTTCAACTTCAAGACACCTTCAATATTTTCTCGCATTTGTTAGTCAATAGAAAAATTATAAAAACATGCTCATTATTTGTCCGACGAAATTCTCATGACTCATGGACCTTTTCTCGTCTAGTCATCATTAGAAACTCCAGGAAATAGATGTCTATAGAATTTTACGGGAATAGAATAGGTGAGAGTCTGTCCATTACAATTGAACATATTGTCATGGAAACATTAGGGAAAAGTCGAGAATATGTCAGGAATTTTTTTTCTTCTGAATTCGAAACTTCCCTGTCTTGTGCTTTCGTCTGTTCCCAATGCGTTCGGATACTCAATGTTACGTTAGCAAACAAATATACATGATATATTGCACGAGAAAAATATAGAGAATGTTCAGATTTTTTATTTCTAACGAAGGACCTACGAGGTGTAATGAAAAAATTAATATTCCTTAGAGATGAATCATTAGTTTAAGAGTATTCTTGATTATTTAAAAAGGTATTTGTAACTTTTAACTCTTTAATATATAATTATTAATAATTATTTTCTGCATTACGTCGTTGCAACGTATTTGTTTTTCATTGTGAGTGTTCTGGTCCAAGAAAGATTGCTTAGAAATGGAAATGAGGTTGGTGTCATTTGTTTGTGAAACATCGATCCGATTCTCTCTTCGATCCGATTCTTGAGGTAGTAGTCTGGTAACTTAGGTCGATTTTCATGTCTTTTTTGAAGGGCGTTTTTTTGTAGGAAAATAAAAATGAATCGTTTTGGATATTTAGAATGTTTTTATTTACATATTAAAGATACAAAAAAAAAAAAATTTTTAATTTTATAGTTCATTATTATTATTATTATTGATCGAAGTTGGCACCTCGAAAGAAAAGCGCGTGGGTGGCCCCGGTGATTTTGACTCTTGATGTCATCTGAAATAAAAAATTCTTGATAATTCTTAATCTATAGACATGTCATTCTGGTCGGAACTACTGAAGTTGAATTTCATGGATAAATAACAAAATGGCGGACTTTGGAAAAAAAAGTTTTTGTTTCCAAAGTCCGGAAGAACTTTGGAAGTTTGGGAAAAAAAACTTTTTTTTCCAAAGTCCGTCATTTTGTTATTTATCCATGAAATTTAACTTCAGTAATCCCGACCAGAATGACATATCTATAGATTAAGAATTATCAAGAATTTTTTATTTCAGATAACATCAAGAGCCAAAATCACCGGGGCCACCCACGCGCTTTTTTTTCGAGGTGCCAACTTCGATCAATAATAATAATAATAATAAACTATTACATTTTTTCGAAAAATTTTACTCTCGTATCTTTAATATGTAAATAAAAACATCCTAAATATCCAAAACGATTCATTTTTATTTTCCTACAAAAAAACGCCCATCAAAAAAGACATGAAAATCGGCTTAAGTTACCAGACTACTACCTCAACATATAATCTTCGGGCGGCCTGATTGAAGAAAAATAACGGTGTTTGAATTACGACAGAACACATAATACTCATTATTCGCCTTTCCGTATACAAATAACAAGGTTAATCGTCGAGTAAACGTTCGAAATTACAATAATTATTCACAATTAGTCGTGAAGTCATTTCAAATGATTTTTCATCCGAAAATAATGCCTACTGCTCGCGATTCTCATTAAACATAGCTTCGCGCGATCTTAAATAGCATGCGCATATATTAAGTTCGAACGAGTCTCGTTTTTATCCCGCTATTTCAAAACGTTCTTCGTTCGAGCACATTAGTCAAAAAGAATGATCGAGCAGTTTCTAAATTCAACGCGAATTTCCAGAAGTAACACGTCTTTGCGTTCCGAAATCGGATTTTCGTGAAATTTTAGCTCCAATTGAATTTGATATTTATAAACAATCATCCGTACAGAAGCTACCACGCGCATAATTATCATTTTTAACCGCCTATAAATACATTTACTTCGGTCTTGCGAAATCTACGACCACGTGACGTAACAAGCATATTATATATCGGAGACGAAGAATGGGAGAGAGAGAGAAAGAGAAAGAGAGAGAGAGAGAGAGCTCTGCGAGGGTTCTGAACACGCTAAAGCAATTCGATTATAATTCGATTCCGTTGATCCAAATAATGAAACGTCCGGGTCGGCTCTCTATGCGGGGCTCGGGACGTCGATTCGACACGATTGCCTCTAACCACGAAAGAGTATAGATATATATGTACATATACTAAACTCTCGGTACCTAAGCGAAATGGCTCCTTTAATTTATTTATAATTAAAATGGTACAGGGTGGGAGGAGTTACGTCCAATGGTGGTGTAGCTCACACGCTTGATATGGCATTGAAGGAACGACTCGAGCAATCGCGCTTCCATGCTTCCTTTTTGTCATTAATGAAGCGATCGTAAATAATCGTACGTTTTGCCTTGACACCGAAAGTCATGATCTTTCTGTTCCTTTTTTTTTTTCTTCTGTTAACCAGACATCTCATTACCATGTACGAGCCGATAGTCGTCGTCTCGGATCGCGTTGTATGCATTATGACAGGAGAATTGTCCGAGACGTAACGCGGAAAGAAAAATAATTAATGGCAAATAGTTGTGTATATTAAGGAAAAACAATTGCATTATTCAGGATATAATGAAATAAATATTCATGCAATCGCAGAATTAATTATTGTATATTATAGAATAATTAAATTTTCTCCGGTCTTCATTATCATTTTCGTAATTAATATTAAAATAATACAAAAGTTAATGTATTTGGCAATCGATAACGTTACGTTCTTCATCGTGTAGAAATCTCGTTCGCGTGTACGAAATTCCGTATCAATGAAATCCGAAAATTTTCACACGCGAAATATGTTATATATAGAGGACATATGTATAGAATATATTACAGGGATGAATACGCGATGGCGCAAGCAAACCAGCGAATATTCTCTGGGTTGTATATACACATACTAATGCGCAAGTTATATATATATAATATCCAATAACAGGTGCTCCGGGTATACTCAGATATGTCATCGGCATCGATTTTGCCTATTTACTTATGATAATCCCGCAATTACGGGATTTATCGACTACCGTTGCGACGCTTCTGATTTATTTCAACATTAATCACGTAAATGATGCGCCTCCTGGCTCTCGCTTTTACCTTCCTACAACACCCCTTTTGCCTCTGTCAACCTCCCATCTCCCTATGAACGTTAGGTAATAACAACAGCAGCATCTCCTCCCATCTCAAATCTCGCCCCGCCCAACCCCTCTCGCTGTCCATCCTGCCTCACCACCCTTGTTGCTCGCGAAGCGTCCCGTTCACAAGCAAACAGGAAACAAGCGTTTCGATCAAGATCGATCGTCAAACGCAACGTCGACATCGTCGATTCATATATGCTCAATTCGCTGTTTCGCATCAATTTCACTGTCGAGATCTGTATACATCGAGTTAATTCCGTTAATCAGCCATCGCGTGTTGCGACTCTTGATAATGCTATCATTACTGTTGTTGTCGTAATAATAATAATAAGTATTATTGTCATTATCAGATTGTTGCTTTTCTCGTCGTCATGAAGATGAATGATCAATGGCAAATGATTTTTTCGTTCCTCTTTAATGAGTTTTAACGAGGTTCGATCAACGATGGATTACTTAAGAACATATACTCTCTACCTTAATGTCGTGTTTTTCGTATAACCATAATTAATTTTTACGAGGACACCGAGCATTTTAATTACGAAATAAAAAGTTTATATCCGATCTCGTTCTCATTACGTCTGCGATATTTAAAAAGTTCCAATTTTTTTTTCGTTAATTTTGCTTAACGACCGAGCTCTTTTTAAATAAACATTGATTATAATCTGGAAATTGTTCATTTAATGAAGATTGCCTTTGAATTATTAATCAATTTTAGTTAATCAACCATTGCCTCTGAACTGTCAATGAATTTAATTTTAAGAAATATTGCATTATTTCATACAATCGTTTATCTCGAGCATTTCGAACGATTGAACAATTTTATCAGCGCTAATACTGCAAATGAATAATTCTTGAAGACAGAAGGGAGTCTCAAAATGACTCGATTAAAAGTTCGACTCACCGAGCTCTTCCACATCGAAGAGTCATTTGTTGATGTAATTTCGTGACAAATGCAAATATTCATTACAATTACGTTTTATTACCGGTCATTTTTCCTTTTCACCAATTCGAATAATTATCTCATTATACATTTTTCTTAACTCCTACCTGGAATACAAAATTAAAAAGAAAAAAAAACAATGATTTACTCAAATTAACATAACTTACGACACTCTACCGTAATTTACGACAGTATAAATTGCCTCGTAGCGTGATTGCTCTCTCTCGGTACTCACCTGAAACAGAAAAGTATAAATTCCATTTTAGCACGAGAATCATTTAAGAAGTCTGATGTAATATCACGATAACTTTTACGCCGAAATAAGTACAATTTTATATATGAACAGAGTTTTCGAACAGCGCATGGGACGTGAGAAAATTAATAAGTGGTAACGACTTGTCGACTTTTGTAAATGAAATTTCGTATTATAACGTGTATCTGCGGGTTCGAAACAGCGGGGAATTCACACGTGAATTAATGGAAATACCGAACCATCGAAGTGTGTATATCTTACTACTGTAATAAAGCTGGAGAGTTTGTTTGTATGTTCGTTCGAACGCGCTAATCTCAGGAAATGGTAGTCCGAATTAGTAAATTCTTTTTGCATTAGATAGGCCGTTTATTTGTGAAGGTTTTACACCATATAACTTTATGCTATGACCCTAAGGAGTAACAGTGACGCGTTGAATCGGGGAACAAAAATTTAACGCGGGTGAAACCGCGGGGCACAGCTCATGTAAATATACACGTGGTTTCGTATCGGTTTGGAATGAGCCAGTGGGCTCACTATTCTCTCTCTCTCTCTCTCTTTCTTGATAATATACCCATCTGTGGTACGCTCTGATGGTACGAAGCATGCTGCGGCCAACGTAAATGTATGAATTTTATAAATTGTGACGAAACATTTGGCGTCTCGTCACCCGTACGGAGTGTATGCGTGCAGGGGGTCGGATTTACGACCCTGGGACGACGCGCGCTCGCGTTGTCGCACATCCGAGACGGTAAAAACTTAAAATCTTCGGTTACCTCCAGAGTTGACAATCTGGCAACGCTGTGGCTAACTGTCGCCCAGCGACTTTGTTTGGCTCTCTGAGTTTATGGCTCTATTGTTCGCTCGCTTCAAGCGCAAACGATAGAGTTTTTCTGTTTATGATATTATCGCGTCTGTTTTTCTAGCCCGTCCCGTTCAGCTCTCTTAGCTTCTCGTGAAAGTAAATATTCAAGTCATTAAATTATATTGTAAGCAATTGCTTCGTTTGAAATTCGAGAAATTATTTCAGTGTGGTTAAATTCAATAAATATTTTCGTCTCTTTATTTTTTTGGTTTTGCGGCTCTCTCTGCCGGCTATCGTATGGATCTTTTATTTTCGGGCTCTCTCTCCTTTTTATTAACAACTCTTTGAGGCTTTCTGCGTTTCCCGGCGGGTGACCGGCGTTTATCTCGACATTGACTTTATTCTTTTGTACTCGGGAGACCGATCATCTCCCGAGGTTAGGACTTTAGGGACTTTGAGAGTCGGGAGTTCGTCCTTAAGGAGCAGGCGGGTTGCCTAACATCTGCACCCGTGGTCATGGTTGCCAGGGAGCGAGCTGGAGAAACGGCCAAGATTTACCGAGCCACCCTCCTCCCGTACGGCTTCCCAGCCTCGTGCTGGACAAGCCTGCTGTTGTCTCGACCGTCGCGGACCGGATATCCTCCGGCGCCTCATTCGTAGAGGGCCTATGGGACCGGTGGGGGTTTGTGAGGTGGCAATGTGCCGGTTCTGGGATCCGCGTGGACAGAGTTGGCGGCCACCACCATCCACGGGCGGGATCCCGACCTTACCCTCGTCGGAGACCGGGTCCTGGGGGAAGAAGGCCGAGACACAGCATAAAAAGATGCCGGACGGACACCGACTCGATCTGTCTTTGTCGCGATATTCGCCGCGAGCCTTGCCATCGCCCGTTCTCTCTCTGTAGCTTTCGTCAAGAAGGACCCCTCTCCCCGCGCACCCCTCGAGTCGACGCGAGAGGTGCCGGCGTAAGAAGGAGGGCCAGCGTAACCCAGTGACCCGAGCGTTAACGAGCGACCCCGGAAGCGTACGAGTGTGCGCAGGACTTGACCCAGGGTCAAGAGTGGGGACCATCGACCCACGGAGAGCGAGGATCGCACATCGATTACCAATTACCGTTCAGACTGCTTACTCGCGTGACGCGTCTTTCTAGTGCTCTCTCGAGTGTCGCATTCTATTCCAACGCTATCTTCTTTCTCCATCATCGAGCTTCGACATCCTTCAACGTCGGCATCGACGATTCCCCGACATCTTTCAACGTCGGCTTCAACGATCCTCCGACATCTTGCAATCTTCCGGAACGAGTTCCTCGCGTGGCGGCAGAGAATATTCGGTGAGGTACTTCCTCCTTCTTCTTTTGTAAGGTTAGTAACTTCGTCGTTTCCCCAGTTAGCCGTGTAGCTGTTAGATTTGGGGATTTTTGGAATTTTGGTTATTTTATTAATTATTGGGATGTAGTCCCGTTAGAGTTTTTGTGGGAAACGAGCGGTCCTCGGACCGCGTAACGAAGTTACTGGCCCATTATCGCCACTTGTTATATTTCTTACGTTTCAATTTCGTTGCTTTCTTTATTCGCGTTTGTATCGCATTTCGGGATTTATTTTATTAATCGAATTTGTGTTATTTTGTTTAAGTTTGTTAGAAATTCACCCGTTATATTAGGTTTCGCGTTCCGATATTTCACGTTTTGATTATTTGGTTAAAAATACCGCTTATCGCACCGCTACCCCTGTTTTCCGGTTGCCCGTTAACTTCGAACCCTGTGCTATCTTTGCCCGGTTAATATCTCATTTTTCCCTGACCCGTTATTTTCAGATTTCGTATCTTGGCTACCGTTAACCCCAGCCATTAATTCATTATCTCCCGGACCGCTATCTTTCAGATTTCGTGTCTCGGCTACCGTTAACCCCAGTTATTAATTCAGTATTTCCCTGACCGCTATCTTTCAGATTTCGTATCTCGGTTACCGTTAACCCCAGGCATTAATTCATTATCTCCCGGACCGCTATCTTTCAGATTTCGTGTCTCGGCTACCGTTAACCCCAGTTATCAATTCAGTATTTCCCTGACCGCTATCTTTCATATTTCGTGTCTCGGCTACCGTTAACCCCAGTTATTAATTCAGTATTTCCCTGACCGCTATCTTTCAGATCTCGTATCTCGGCTACTGTTAACCCCAGTTAATTATTGCATTATTTCCCTGACCGCTATCTTTCAGATCTCGTATCTCGGCTACCGGTAACCCCAGTTAATTATTGCATTATTTCCCCGACCGCTATCTTTCAGATCTCGTATCGCGGCTACCGTTAACCCCATTGCCCTCATTATTCTATTATTTCGTCGACCGCTACCTTGAAAATTTAGTATCTCAGTCCTCATTAACCCCAGTTACTAGTTCGCCATTTCTGTTACCGCTACCTTTGCAATTTAGTATTTCAGTCATCGTTAACCCCAGTAATTATTTCAGTATATCTTTGACCGCTACCTTTAAAATTCCGTATCTTAGCCATCGATAACCCCGATAATTATTTCAGTATTTCTTTGACCGCTACCTTGTAATTCCGTATCTCCGCTTTCGCCAACCCCTAATTATTATTTGCATTGCCCCCTTGGCCATTACCCCGAGGTTCATGAATCTCCGTTTATTTCAACCCCTTTGGTGCGTTAAGTCGGTAATCCGTTTGGTTGTTTTTGTCGTAAATTTAAGTTTAATCGTTTGTATTGGGTTTTCGCCTACGTTTCCGCGACACATTGTTCCTACCAGAAACCTATTATTTTCGTCGAATTCTCCCTGAGGCGAATTCTCAGGTTATAATATTCTGCTTTATATTGCGGTTAACTCTCTTAATTCTAGTCTTTTGTTTATTATTATTATTCCTATTATTTTCGTCGAATTCTCCCTGAGGCGAATTCTCAGGTTATAATATTCTGCTTTATATTGCGGTTAACTCTCTTAATTCTAGTCTTTTGTTTATTTTGCTTCGTTCTGGTAATTATTGTATGCGAATTTATTGCGCGCGTTGCGGTCGACAATTACGCGACTGTTGGCGTCGATTGCGTTTGGTTAATTGTTTGTTAATTTTAAGTTTGGTTATTTTGTTATCTTCTCGCAAAAACGTTGGTTCCATTCCTTACTGTAAATCCTCCGAGTGCGTAGTAACCGTTCTTTTCGTTGCGGTTGGCATTGTCGCGCTACCTTACTACAGGATTTTTGTACAACCGCCGATCTCCTTGTACAGCCCCCGCCGCATAAAGTGCGGGTGGTTTCCGGGATCCAATAAATAATTTGCCCAGTTTTCCGAGTCACCGAGTTTTCTTATTCGCCCAAAAATCCCGCCCCTCTACCATTCTCGGAAGTAAAATCTGAGTAGCCGAAGTCTTTTGCCGAACGTTTTAACTGTGTTCATTGGGTATTAAACGGCGAGAGGAGAAAAATAAAATAAGCCGTTCTCTTCGCGGGAGCGGTGGTGACGAGCGAATTTCGTTCGTTACCTGGCGCCTATCCCTCGTCCGTTCGGTCGGTACTTCCGACATTGAGAGAGTTGGTTACCGCTCCAACGTAATATTCCTTTTTTTGGGGTTTTATTATCGTCCATTAGGCCACGTTCGACGACCAAGTGACAAGTGTAAATAATTCGTTACAAAATATACAAATATACGAGGTATTCCGCAGAAAATGAGATGTTGTCGGAGAGAAATTATTTGGGATTAGTGACAAATTTACAATAATTTAGGCGGCTAAAAATTCATTGGAATTTCCATAGAATGCCCGATGTATATGTGAGTGTAAGGGAAAAGGTGGAAATCAGGTCGGTAGAGATTGAACCGTCGGTATGATGTAACATCATCAATCAGCTGGCAAACATCAACTCAACACTCCCTAATGGTTCACCTTCTCTCTCTCTCTCTCTCTTGGTTTAGTGATATAGAGAAAATTATCCTATCGCTCGCTCACTCGTGAGATGCGAGATGAAAGCGAGAGAGAGAGAGAGAGAGAAAGAGAGAGATAGAAAACCCTCTGACCTCGGCTGTACTCCAACTATACGTCAATTTAATACCGCCACGGTAATGCTACACATCACGTCCAGCTGTAATTAATTGCCGAATTGTTAACGATAGTGCCCTTCGAATTCCGACGCAACGTAAATTTCCTAGTCCTATTAATAATTACTCAAATTTCATTTCTAGGATTTCGACGTTCGGCCAAACTCCACGCGTATATATCGCTCGTGTATATGAACTTTGATAATGATCATCGCACAGCGATATATCTCCAGGTTATAGATTTAATAATGTTGATATTTACTAAACCGGTATCAGGCACATTCATAATACATATAATGACGAGATGCATGAAGAAGTCCGATCGTCGATTATTCGTGATCACGGAAAAAAAAATAAAAAAAATTAAAATGACGCTTCAAAATGACCCATGAATTTGATTAATTTTTAAACAATGAATAAGCAGTGTATATGAAAAATCTTAGTATTTCGCAGAATAATACTTTACATTTACCTTTTGAATATTTACAAATAGCCGGTGTGTATTACAGACTGCCATATTTTTTGCGACACAGGGACTATTACACAATGGCGATCCTATGAATTTGCAATTCGATGATAATGATCGAAAAATGAAAAATATCAGAAATTTTTGTATTAACCACCCTTATAGATGATGAAACTCTATCGTTCGGGCGAGAACGATTTCCGCGCACCCTTCACAGAAACCCAGCAACAGCATTTGATTCGCCGGACTTTCCCGTCCCAGCCTCAATCCTCCCGCCGCTCTGATTTCTCCCAGAATCTCTAGTATACGATAATCTACCCCAATAATGCGCATCCCTACGGCCGCAATAATGATGATTTATTTTCGAAGCTAAAAATTGTTCGCCGATGCCCTCGGATGAATAATGTTCCAATGGTGAAGCTATCGTCGTCGTCGTCGTCGTATACCCCCTGAACTACATCCCCTACTTCTCTACACCCCGATCGCTTCATCGTTTCCTCGTTGCAACGTCCTGGAGGGCCAAACCAATTTTTTTTTTTTTTTTTTTCAATCCACCAGCGGTTTAAACGCTATAAATTCCATTGACCCATCGGGGTGCATTGGAGATATATATATATATATATATAACTGCATAGGATTTGGCCCTCCGAATATATTCATATAATGGAAAGAACCCTTTCATTTATATTTATTCAGTGATGCAATGCATACAGGAATGATATTTATAGATAATATATATATGTGTGTGTGTATGTATATCCATGTACATGTATTGATAATACATCGTCCGATCTGTATTGAACGAAGGAGACGAGCTAGCGAGAAGGGGAGGAAGAGTTTGGCGCGATTGAGGAAAAAAATGGCACTGGGAATGCCCGCGTAAATCGGTTCTTTCAGCTTAAAATTACAGTCAGTGTTTGAATGGCGGAAAAAGTTGCGAGCTAGGGAGAGAAACAGAGAGAGAGAGAGAGAGAGAGAGAGAGAGAGAGAGAGAGAGAGGATGGGGGCAACTGATGTGTGGGAGGTGAAAAGGAAAGGGGTGTATCAGATTCACAGTGTAACGGCGGAGTGGATTCGAACGGGGAAGGTGTGGGATTTGGGAAGAGGATGACGATAGTTCGGGAGGATTCAACACGAAAGAGAGATGGGAAAGGAGAGAGAGAGAGAGAGAGAGAGAGAGAGAGAGAGAGAGAGAGAGAGAGAGAGAGAGAGAGAGAGAGAGAGAGGCAGTGGGATGCAAAAAGAATGGCCGGGCTCTCTCGACCGGGTAGTTCACGAGGAGGAGAGAGAGAGAAAGAGATGTGTGCGTTATTTTTCACCAATGGAAAAAAAAAATCCATACGATCCGATCGGGGCAATGTATGCGTGTGAACGAACGATTGTCTGTGTTTCACGTGTGTTCGAACATTGATACGGAAGCCAGATCTGAGCGTACACTGATAAATGCGAAAAAATCCCCGGATTTTCAAACAAGCGCGTCGCCTGGGTGGCGTGTGATGGTTCGCGACTATCGCATCTATATAGGCATATACAATATATATATATATATGTTATTTAGTAGCATTTCGAGATCGGTGTAAAATCCCCTCGATCGGTTTCGCACTCTCTCACCCCCGCCAACTTTGCCGAAACGTTTGCAAACTTTTTGTGCATTATACATATACATGTATGTACCCCCGAAGATCTCGAAACATGCAATTAATAATGAACGAAAAAAAAGCATTAACATTTCATTTTCATTTATGAGTTTGAATACAATTTGGTAATTCGAATTTTTATCAATTTTTATTAGACAGAACTTTTTAAGTTAAGTGTCAGCAGCGAGAATACTTCTTATAAAACCGATTTTTGTTTGTAAAAAAGACCCGGCGGTGAAATGGTTGCATTTTCATTTATGAGTTTCAATACAATTTAGTAATTTGAATTTTTATCATTTTTTATTAGACAGAACTTTTTATTTAAGCGTCAGCAGCGAGAATACTTCTTATAAAACCGATTTTTGTTTGTAAAAGAAGACACGGCGGTGAAATACTTGGTTATATTTATCAGATATACTTGATTTTAATTGATAACACGATTGTTATTCAAAAACATGCTATAGACGAACTGACAACAGTGAAAGCGCGATTGGTGCGTAAACTCTGGCAATCACCGAAGTTAAGGTAGTAGTCTGGTAACTTTAGCTGTTATTCATGTCTTTTTTGGAGAGCGTTTTTTTGTAGGAAAATAAAAATGAATCGTTTTGGATATTTAGGATGTTTTTATTTACATATTAAAGATACAAAAAAAAATTAGTTTGAAAAAATTTAATAGTTTATTATTATTATTATTATTGATCGAAGTTGGCACCTCGAAAAAAAAGCGCGTGGGTGGCCCAGGTGAATTTGACTCTTGAACTACTGAAGTTAATTTTCATGGATAAATAACAAAATGGCGGACTTTGGAGAAAAAAAACTTTTTTCCAAAGTCCGCCATTTTGTTATTTATCCATGAAGTTTAACTTCATTAGTTCCGACCAGAATGACATGTCTATAGATTAAGAATTATCAAGATTTTTTTATTTCAGATGACATCAAGAGCCAAAATCACCGGGGCCACCCATGCGCTTTTTTTCGAGGTGCCAACTTCGATCAATAATAATAATAATAAACTATAACATTTTTTCAAAAATTTTTTTTTTGTATCTTTAATATGTAAATAAAAATATCCTAAATTTCCAAAACGATTCATTTTTATTTTCCTACGGAAAAACGCCCTCCAAAAAAGACATGAAAATCGGCTTAAGTTACCAGACTACTACCTTAAGCCGCTTTGGCCGAATTTATTACATGGATGGGTGGCCAGTTAACCGTTGCTGGCCGCGCCAGCAATAGTTCACTTGTATAGTAAATACAACTGAAACTCAGTCAAAACAAAGTCGTGTGTATCGACACTGGTTATCCGCAGGTTCCCTGTGCCCGTGGCAAATGCGACACAGTCTAGCTAAGACGTCTACGGGAGCAATGGAAGTTAGGATAGCTTAGAGAAGTGAGGGTAGGGACTGATAAGAGGAAAAATGGAATTGGGAAAGGTCAAACATAAAAACCCGAAAAGGTATACGTTGGAACACAGAAAGAAAAAAAATGCACGCTGTATACGAATCGAACGAATTTTAATTCAATGGAATAAATGGAATGTTCGTCTAATAAGAGGATAGTCAATGAACGCTTATTTTTCGATTAGCAATAGAAAATTGAACGACGCACGAATAATCATTTGAAAGTATATCATGTTCTATTAATTTTCGGATAATAATTATACGAAGTAATTATTCTTATTATCTCACAATAATAAGAATTAAAACTACGTTCAATTAGTTGATAATTATTCTATGTAACTATTCTCTCAAAGTTAATAGAACATGACTTTTTTTTTCAAACGATTATTCGTAACTCGTTCATTTTTTAATGCTAATCGAAAACATGATCTTCACGATTAGTGATAAAATAATTTTTTATTCGATTTCATTCGAATTATGTTCATCCCTTATATCCCTTACATCATCGTGCATATTACCTGTATCATATAAATTATCGATGAATACACGCACAGCAACAGCCTATATGGACATTCGTCGAAATATCACACAGCCAATTTTCATCGGTTAACGATGTATTCGAGGAATATTCGATATGAATACGGATGATGATCGGTAGATAGAGATATGGACCGATGGGTGGGTCAATTGCCGATATGCAAGGAGAGAGATGTACGATGTGACGTATAGAAAAACGTACAACGCACATGTACACCCGAATGAGAAAGAGAGAGAGAGAGAGAGAGAGAGAAGGTTTGGGCGATACATCGGGAGGCAATAGGCGTGCATAGGGGGTGTACGCTATACACTTCGATATACGTGGAATTTTATATATATGTATGAAAATGGTCTATAGTACCTTTGCCTACTTCGACAACCTACCAATCAACCGGCTCCAAACCTCATCAGTTTTTTTTTTCAAATATATATACATAGATGTATGTATATTTTTTTTTCATTTTATTTTTATTTTCCCTCTCCGTGTGTGCGCAGCATCGGCTGCACACATCCCTGTGCACCTATGCAAAAATCTATGCAGCTGCGTTCCACAACCCATCCGATCGCTTTCTCCTTTCACACGGCATCGACGATCGAGCCAGCCCATCTATTTTTTTCGTCCAACCCCGAACTCTCCCCGCCACTCTCTCTCTCTCTCTCTCTCTCTCTCTCTCTGTCTCTCACTGCCGATGCAATTATAATCCAGCTTTATGAAAAAAAATGCATTGCAAATGTGATTGAGCACCGATACGGCGAAATTGGTGATGGGCCGTAGCTGTATACGAGAAAAAAGGGAGAGATACTGCGAGAGAAACGAACAAGTGTGAGAGGGGGTGAAAAAATTTTTTATAGCACGAGCTATTGGGGGAGAGAGAGAGAGGGGGCGGTGGAGGAGGAGGTGGGAAATAGCGAGGGAACGTGCAATCCGGCAAAATCGCGACAAGAGGAGAGCGGAAAGAACGCGAAGGGTCCAGGGGGAACGGGACGTAACACCGTACCGTCGGGATCGAGCTGCCTAAGGGACGAAGTGTGGTGTGAGGGATTGGTCAAAGCGCTCTTTCTCTCGCTCTCTCTCTCTCTCTCTCTCTCGCTGCTTGCTGGTGTGCTGATAAAAAATTACACCCGAAAAAAGTATTACCGTCACCCCGCCTGTACAACCTCCTCTTCATCTCCTCTCCAACGACCCCGCCAAACTCACTCTCGCGCGCGCTGTTTTTCACTCGATCTCGTGGTGCTTTCGCCCTGGTACTGTAGTTGTATATGTATATGTCTATATTCTATATGTATATACCTGGTTGAAGTTGCGTATATATATATGAATACTAGTGGGCCTCGCCCCCCCAGCCTCACTGCCTACTCATTCCCGCTCGCTCTCAGCAACTCTTGTACACGGCGGCGGCGAAATATTTATATGACATACAGAGATATATATATATATATATACTAGGGGGTCTCTGCCCCCCTGTGCGCTTCGCGCGCCAACCCCCCCCCCCCGTTCCATCTTGCCCCGGCCTACCCCCCCCGTTCCATCTCGCCCCGGGCTCCCCCCTCAACTCTTGTACACGGCGGCGGCGGCGGCGATATATTTATGTAATATAGAGAGATACTAGGGGGGCTCTGCCCCCCCCGCGCGCGTCGCGCGCCGCCCCCCCTGTTCTATTTCGCCCCGGCCTACCACCACCCCCCCCCCTCAACTTTTGTACCCGGCGGCGGCGGCGGCGGTGAAATATTTATATAATATAGAGAGATATACACATACATATGCATGTATACAGCCCTCGAGCTTCCGTCAGAGATCCGTCGTGTCTCCAACGAGCACAGGGAGAAAGCGAATCGTTTGAGTTTGTATCGGGAGAGGGGAAAAGCTCTTCTCTGTGTATCTGTAATCTATTATCTATTCATAACAGATAACAGATAACAGATAACAGATAACAGATAACAGATAACAGATAACAGATAACAGATAACAGATAACAGATAACAGATAACAGATAACAGATAACAGATAACAGATAACAGATAACAGATAACAGATAACAGATAACAGATAACAGATAACAGATAACAGATAACAGATAACAGATAACAGATAACAGATAACAGATAACAGATAACAGATAACAGATAACAGATAACAGATAACAGATAACGGATAACGGATAACGGATAACGGATAACGGATAACGGATAGCGGAAAACGGATAACGGATAACGGATGATAGATGATAGATGATAGATGATAGATGATAGATGATAGATGATAGATGATAGATGATAGATGATAGATGGTAGATGATAGATGGTAGATGATAGATGATAGATGATAGATGATAGATGATAGATGATAGATGATAGATGATAGATGATAGACGATAGACGATAGACGATAGACGATAGACGATAGACGATAGACGATAGACGATAGACGATAGACGATAGACGATAGATGATAGATGATAGATGATAGATGATAGATGATAGATGATAGATGATAGATGATAGATGATAGATGATAGATGATAGATGATAGATGATAGATGATAGATGATAGATGATAGATAATAGATAATAGATAATAGATAACAGATAACAGATAATAGATAATAGATAATAGATAATAGATAATAGATAATAGATAATAGATAATAGATAATAGATAATAGATAATAGATAATAGATAATAGATAATAGATAATAGATAATAGATAATAGATAATAGATAATGGATAATGGATAATGGATAATGGATAATGGATAATGGATAATGGATAATGGATAATGGATAATGGATAATGGATAATGGATAATGGATAATGGATAATGGATAATGGATAATAGATAATAGACAATAGATAATAGATAATAGATAATAGATAATAGATAATAGATAATAGATAATAGATAATAGATAATAGATAATAGATAATAGATAATAGATAATAGATAATAGATAATAGATAATAGATAATAGATAATAGATAATAGATAATAGATAATAGATAATAGATAATAGATAATAGATAATAGATAATAGATAATAGATAATAGATAATAGATAATAGATAATAGATAATAGATAATAGATAATAGATAATAGATAATAGATAATAGATAATAGATAATAGATAATAGATAATAGATAATAGATAATAGATAATAGATAACACCAGGTATGGTGGGATGTTTATTAAGCAAAATAATTCGTTCGGAGTCATTTATTTGACGAAAGGTAACTTAAAAGAAAAGAAAATTAACAAGCGCGGTTACACGAACGAAAAGGAACTTGTCAAAGTACCTCTTCGTTATATTTTATTTTAAACTTCCTGTGACGAATTGAAACGGCTCCTGAAGAACCAAATGTCAACCCGAAGTTTGTCAGTTACATTTATGTTTGAAATACGATATTGTTCATTCGGGAATTCATCGAACGGAACAGTTTTTCTTTGATTATGTTTACTTCTATTAAATTCTGTCCATGAAGACTTTCGTAATCGTAATCGTAGCTTGCAACATATATTAAAAATTGAATAAACAATAAAAAACGTTAAATTTGACGGAGGCCTGTCGATTGGGCCTCGAACAACCCCGTACATCCCATATTTCTGACGAGAGAATGCCCGTATGAGATATGCCGCGAGTCGAGCGGATGGCATTTTTTGTTTTTTTTTTTTTTTCATTCGCCTATACTCACACTCCTCGCGCTAACGCCGTCTCGTTGTCTCTCGCTCTGTCGCGATGGCGTGTGCGCGAGACACGAGCCAAAAATTGTTACGAAACGAGAATTTCCCTACCGGGATAGTCGCGTGTCCACCGGCGGGGTTGTACATCAGGGTCGCTGACCAACCGGTAAGAGGGGTAACGAACGAGAGTCACAGAGGGTTGAATTTAAAACAATGTACAGGGGGAACGGTTCCAAAGAGAGAGAGAGAGAGACGCAGCGTGAGAAATATTTATGGAGTGAGAAGAGCGAAATAACAAAAGGAAAAAAGAACAATCGAAAGACATACAATGATATATGCGACAAGCATTCTCGGTTCTATGTGTCCATGTGTGATTGTTTGTAAACGTTGGAATATGCCACCGAGAGGATCCGGGAACAATTTGAGCGGTAGCTAGGAAAAAAATAACTCTCTGTATGGACGTATTGTACATATTACGTACATAGAAATGCTGGAGGGTACATACGGTATATACCCATGTAAATACTCCGCTAATAATTTAACTACATACACGTTTGGCAAGTAAGAAAAATAGAGGATTTTGCGTAGCGGGGTTTTGTCATGGCAGCGTACTTTGCAACCCTTTGGGAAACTTTGTTCGTCCATTTACATATAAAATATACAACTTGTAAGCTATTAGTTTGAAAAAAAGGATGAAGGGATGAGAGTTTCGATGTCTGGAACCGTCGTGGTTTTTTTTCTTCTCTCTCTCGGCAAAAACATTTTGCGAAATAATCGTTCAACCCCTTTTTTTTCTTTCTGCGTCTCGTTCACCCGACGAGACTAGCAATACACTCGGGTCAATAAGAAATGTCCGCGGATCTATGTAGTTTGTAACCGAACAGTAGACTTGTCTCGTTCGCGTTATATATAGCTCCGTCTCCGATCGTCTCGTCCCGCAATTAAGTCCCCGAGTCGTCAATGCATAATACATAATGGCACGGGCATTTCGCAGAAACGTAAAACTATACGACAACTCCAGCGGCGGCGGGGAGGGTTGTACATTTAGCGATTGTCGTATACAGCGTTCGTTACGGGTAAATAATTGTCGTACAGACGGCAATCATTGGCAACGGACTTTTATGACGATTAATACCGTTTACTCAAGCATTATACAATGAGAATTTTCATCGTCGATTGCATTTCATCTTTAGGCATACGAAACATCATAAATTTGTCGTGATATACGTGCGAACATTTTTTTTTCTATCATAATGAGCAAGCTAAGTTTTTTTTCGAACAACCATGTCCGGAATGATTTGTTTTAAATATCGCAAGTCTCGCGAGATGGAAGATGTGGAAAAAGAAAAAGGAAGTTGGAGATTTCATAAAGCATGATTCTGCGGGAAACCATCGCGAAATAGATCTCTCATATCACACGAGAGAGAAAACTAATGCGGTACCGTATACAACGTTGAAGCTCGTTCTAGCTCCTTTTCCTTTTACTAATTAGTAACGGGATCCTTGTGGAATTTTTATATTTTTCCTTTTATTTTTTTTTACCCAACGCCTAATGAGAAAGGAAATGTACCCCTTTGCATCAGCTTCGAGGCGTGCAGAGAATGGGTTTTTCTCCCCCGGTGTAATTGTTTCTTCCAGGACTTTCCGCGTTCTTTGTAAGCGCGACTATACATACATATATATATATGTATGAAGAGGTGAGCAAGGGAAAAAATAGAATTTTAATTCGTCTCGCATATCCTGCGCGTGGAACGTCGCTTATGAAACTTTCAAGAGGTCGAGGAGGTAGAGCGTCGCTTGTAAAATCGTGAAAGAATAATAAATAATATTCATGACCATGGATGAACGATTGTATTGTCCTTTACTGTGAGAGAAAAAAAAATTGTTTCGTATATATAATGCAATGGGCCATCGCACGCGACAAGAGTTTCGAATTGCTTCAACATAAATTCGACCCTCCCCCATTCGCTGTGTTTTTGTTTGCACATGGGAGAAATATAAATATATATATAAATGTATGTTTGTATACCAGGCGTATAATAGTTCTTAGAAATAATTATCAACGATCAGGAACGAATTTCACGAAGCCGCGAGGGGCTGAGATATAACATATAAAAATTGAAATGACCCGCGATCGTCGTTTGATCAGGGGAAACGGTATAACGGGGAGAGGCGCGTAAAATCCCAAAAGCCTTCCTCCCTTCCTCTAATACACGCGCGGAGGGGTCAGCGACGCACTTTACTTGGCTAATCACCGATCGACGATTAAAATACATTATGTTTACCTCCGAGCAACTGTGGGTGTAGCGAAACGAGAGCAAACGGAGAGCATTGGAAAATTAATTATCATTATTGTTTTACATCTTTGCTACGGATGTAGAAACGTTTTCTCACGGCGGGGGCTAGCTCTCGCGGTCGTGCGAGCTTAATAAGAAGCGTATAACAACGTTCCCCGTGGACCATTGGCGGCGACCACTAATTTCATTCACTCTCGAACGCATTTTCTTTCTTTTTCTTTTAATTGCCAGATTATTATTGTTACCTTTCGTTGCAGACTAATAGCGGATTATTCCACGGGATATTTAGGTATAATTGAATTTGTAAGCATATTTTATGAATGTTTCGTTAAACCTTTAGGTATTGAGAAACGTAAGATAAAAAATGTTTCGCATCAATGTATGAAATCGTGAAAATTATTGAGAAACAAATTACATGAATCGGCATGTAATTAATTTTTCGAAATATCGGAATTTCAGATACAATGAGTTTAATCGATTTTCACGGTTTATATTAATTTGAAATTTATTTCAATTTATGTCCTTTATTCAAGTTTATCATTAATTCAAAATTTAGTTTAATAATAATGAAATATTATTAAATTCAGTTGATTTCATTTAATAATAATGAAATTAACTGAGAGGCTGACAAGAATTAATAAATCAGAAAAAGAAAAAAAACTAAATTTCAGCGAAACTCATTTTTTTTCACCATCTTAGTGTGCATTAGAATCATAGAAAAATTTGATTCTTGACTCGATCGGTTTAGGCGCCTATGATAAAACTCATAAACTGTGGATATCAGCCTTTAAAATAGTCAAGTGTTCCTGTCGCGAGCAAAAACAGCAGCGGTAACGTGATCCGTGTATTTTTTTTTATTCTTTCATTTTTATTATCTACGACTGAATTGCACGAGCATGCACGATAACGCGTCATGGATTTTATTCTTTGCGTCCATTAAGCAGCCTCTCGTATATTTTATTGTACTGCTATAGAGAGCGATCACTGCCTTCTGTATGTTAGACGTATATGGATATATATATATATTTTTTTTACTGGCTTCGTCAAGACTGTACGGGCGCCGATTTGTCTGTCTTATAAGCCCCGGGGCTTTTCACGAGGCCATGTTTTGAAATCATAAACGTTCTAAAATTGTTCGACACGTCCTGTTCTTTATATCGGGGCACAAAACATACGAGAGTTGTCACTGTCGGTAAAACATAGTTACACGACTGTAAGAGGGACGAGTGATAAATTTATAATTATATGAAAATATAATTATAAGTAATATTATATTATATTGAAAAGAAAAAACATATATATATACCGGGTGTCCCAAAACTAGCACGTCAAAGTGACACGGAGGTTAGATTGGCTGCGGACCTATCAAAATAAACAAATATGACCTCAGTAAAAGTCTAATGGTTTGAGAAAAATCGTCTTGTTTGATTTTTGGAAAAATCGCTACTTAGTACTTGTTATTTTGCTACCATTGCTATGAATTATTTTGGGTTTATTCATATTTTGTTCCTATTTTGTGCCATTTGTGTATTAGGGCTGGAGGTAGACAGTTTGAACACATGTTGTAAAAATTAAGTAAATCATTAAATATTGTTATTTTTTGTTTCCTTATACTCCCACAGAGGTACTATTTTTATTTATTTTTCCTAGAACCAGCTTGCTTACTGCCTTAGGTACCTACTTCGTCCGCTTTAGTACCTTTCGTTCAAACCCAAAGTAATTCATAGCAACGATAGCAGAATGACAAGTACCAGGTAGCGATTTGCCGAAAAATCAAATGAGACGATTTTTCTCGAAAATCCTTAGACTTTTACTGAGGCCATATTTATTTATTCTGATAGGTCCGGAGCTAATCTAACCCCCGTGTAACTCTGACGTGCTAGTTTTGGGATACTCGTATATTCAGTGAAAGCAATAAAAGTTTATAAAAATGAAATAAAAATTTTAAAGTAACAAATGACATTTGTTTCATTTACAGTAATGTATATGAAAATTTCTTTTCGTAAGAGCGCACGACAATCGAGATCGAAGTATCGAAGTGCGAGATAAAACTCTCAAACATTATCGAAACCATGGAACCGCTATTCGATCCGATTGGCCGTCACGAATCGTGTCAGATATAACGTCGAATATTTTTGTTCTCCTGCACATCTGCCCCAAAATTGATCTTACAGATAAGTAATAGCGTATTAACAGTTTTCACGAAGAACAACAATCACCTCGTGAAAACTCCGCCGGTTTTCCCAACTTTCTCGCATTTCATTTTCTCCTTTCCCGTCGTATTTATACCGAAGAAATATTATAGTGAGATATATAATTTCACACTTAATTCTGGAAGCACGGAACCTCCGATGGTTAAGGGTGTTCTGACGGTACAGTCGTGTCCAAAAAGTAGTAAATGCACGAGAAAAAAAACAATTTTATTTAACTTCACAAGTAAATTACGTTAATTATTCTTTGGTCGGTCTCATGAATGTTAAGTGAACATAGAAAAGATAAATAACTTTCAATACGTACAGGCGGTATCTAGTATACTACAACTGTTTAGGAAATTTGAAATTTCGGTTAAATTTTTTCGTTGAACAATTTGTAATAAGAGTTCGGTTCGAATTTTACATAAATTATTGTATTCGATAAAAAAAAGTCTGAACGAATTCACTGAAAGAAATATTGAGCAATGCTCGTTGTACAAGAATTACGAAAATATATTTATAATACATGACTTTTTGCGTTACAATACTATTCACCCTGTGCAGGTTATCGAAAAGTCTTTTTGTGCCGAATTACTGAGAATCCAACATAGAGAACAAACTAAAATAAAAATCGTAACATTATTACAGATTATTCAATAAAAAAATGGCATAATATAAGTTCAATGTAAGTTTATAGTAATTTATATTTTTCTATGTCGAGTAAACATGGGCTTGAGGAAGAGTAATTTATGTCGATTGTTCCGGTAAATAAATAAAAAATGCTCTACTTTTTGAAAATGACTGTACGGTCAATACATCCGTAAAACGATGTATATAGACTATATAACAAATGCATAGAGACATACAAAAAGGGAGAGAGAGAGAGAGAGAGAGAGGGAGCCAAGGCACGCCAAGAAAGAATTCGTATTCTGTTCTCGCGAGTCTTGCTGCGGCGCTGCGGGTGGTAATTGTAATAATTGTTATTATTCGGTGTATAATTAACGCCAGCTCGAGAAACCCGCGAGAGGCCGTAGAGTGAGAGAGAAAGAGGGGCGGGAAGGGATGGTTGCTTGACGAGGAAGGAGGATGAAAAAGGGAACGCGAGATAGTGAAGGGTGTGGCGGAGGGGAGATAGACCGAGAGAAAAGTAGCAAGCACGAAGGTCTCAGACGAAAAGTTTAAGCATGGAAGCCCCGGGGCCATTTGCATAATTAATTAAAGAAGGAGTCGAGTTTTCAACAGATTTTCATTCTGCGTCTCGACCTCGGGATTCTTCTTCGAGGTATACCCACTTCTATTCAACCGAATATATCTACATACGTATATATACGTTCATGGAATAGTAAAACATAAAAGGACGTATCGGACATTATTTTTACATATTAAAACATAGGAGTCTCGCCCTTTCGTCATTTAGACATTGAGGCATATATATGATATACGAAAATATCTGTATATCGTACTGCGGTGGCGTGTGAAACGGACTCTCTATATAACGGTACCGTTAATAAGTGCTCTCGTTGAGTGCGATATTTCGAGATCGTGAAATTTTCATTAAAGTCAATTTTACCGGCTATAACGTTCTTAAATCTTCTCGTCGGTTTGACGATGACCGTGAAAGAGAATAAAAAAAAGTGAAAATAAAATGAAAAATTTTACTCGTCGAAAATGCCTGGCGGTCCATCAAGGCAGATCGAACAGCAACGTCATCCAGGATTCTCGTTCGTCTATATATAACGGGTAATACTATTTTTTATTTTTTACGTCGATTCGTTTGCCCCCGTTGATATGAGGGAGACAGAGGGGTGTAGAACGCAACGAGGAGACGGGGTTTATTGGATATACGCGGAAGGGGGTAGGGGGTTGGAAGGGGTGCGAGAGGGGAATGTACATGAGAAACGAGACGAGTTAGTCGCCGGAGGAGAGGAGAGAGAAAGAGGGAGACGGGGTCGAGGAGACCAGGGGGCAAATGTAATTAATTATCCCAGTAATGACTCTGACTGATGAGCGGCTGGACAAGTCCAGCGAGGACGAAATAGGCGCACAAGTGGCGATGGCTACGAGCTCACGCGGTTAGCTCCGAATACACGAACGAGTTAATCGTCAAATATATGTGCAGAAATTTTTTTATTAACGTTGTCGCTTAAAAATTATGAAAATTATATTTTCACGACAGTGAAGTTATGATATCTCGAAAGTTACTACACAAAAGGTCACTCCCAAATACATTGAAACAATGAACTTATAATTGAAATACATTTTTTTCTCTTTTCCAGTCCATTTCATATTTACATGGTAGTATTGTTTCTTTTTTGTGTCATAAACGATAAAATTATAAGTAACATAATTCGATTTATAAACTTTTCGAACTCTTGTTTTTGTTGTCTCACAATTGTTTTCCGTTGGTTTGTAAAAATTTTGCGCCACTCTCGAGTCGAAGCTTTTCCTTCGGCGTGCGCGCGAAAGGATATAGCGAGACAACCGAGGAGAAGCACGGACAAGAGATGGAGAACGAGAGGGGAGGCTCTGAGCATGACAAGGTAGATATATTTTTTTCGCACCCCACGCCAGCACACACTGGCTCACCGGTGCTGGACGAGGTGTTTTAATATTTTAATAGGACGATGGAATAGCCGGTTTCGTGACTTGGCGTTTTATAATGATATTTCTCTCTTTCTCTCTCTCTTATCCGCATGTATTCTCACTTGGTATTTCGTTCGATGGAGCGGCACGTTTTGCTATGAGCTTCTTCTATCTCGCTCTCTCTCTCAATCTATCTTTCTCTCTCATACTTAATATTGCAACGGAGAGTGGAAAATCAACGGCCTGAAATAGCCCAATTCGTTAAACTGCGTGTATCTCACTTGGTGGTCTATTTTTCTGACGCCTCATCTCCGTTATTTTTCTCACCCAAGTCATTCTTCACATATACAAGCCTCGTATTATCACAGTTTATTCAATGTCCAATAAAATAAGGAAATCCTACCAGTGTTCAGTATCCTGTTTTAACCCCGGAGTCTGCGAGTTTCGATCATTTTTCCTCTGCTGCATATTCGTTACAAAGTTCTCACACGTATAATTCGACGATTTTTCGCCGCGGCAATTCTTTCAGAACCATTCAATTCATGAACAATCGTTAATAGAAAAATTAAGGTAAAAAACTTCGAAAGGTTGTTGTAGTTCCCAAAAGATAGCAAAAATACCCCGGGCTAAAAATCTTACAATTTTGAACGAATATCCCACATACACATGCAGATATTTTCTTGCTGATGTCGCTCTCACGTCATTTCAATCAACCTTCTCTCCTTCTTTATAATTTTACCACCGCGAGTATCATCGCCACATCCCCTCGGCCCGAAACCGACACGGCATCATTTTGGAGGCTCTTCGTAACGTGACACCTGTACGTTAAAATACCTTCTCGATATATATATGTACGGTATATATAATTCAGGCAGACCAGTCGAACTGTAATTTACGTGAGCACCCTGTAAGCTGTGTTATAATACTGGAGCGAATGCGGACTGCACGCACTACGAGCTTCGCACGAACTAGTTTCGCGCCATATCGCGTTCAGATATTACGTATATTATCGCGTCCAGCTATTACGTATATTATAGCGCATATATATATTGGTTCGGGGCCGCGTGAGCTTTCTCAGTTTCAAATTGTGATTACGCTAGCTCGTCCAGGCCGATCGCCTAGAAATCATATTGATGGGTATTAAATATATCGTATGTGCCGGACAGAGTCAATTCGCCAATTTAATTTTCATTTCGTGTATTCCGGCAGCTGTGTTTCTCGTGTTTCGTAGCTAGAAAATATCGAACACGATGACATCGATACGAAAAAATGAATATAACTTTGTACTCTTCCCAAACAATTCTACGTTTATCAATGCTTTACGTGTGGTGTTTTCCTGAATTGCTTCTATTTTTCCCCTCGATCAAGCTACCACGAACCGGAATTTGCGACACTGGAACTTTCGGGGTTTTAATTTATTAATAACATTAGAATTGACTAAGAGATTTTTTTTAGTCAATTCTAATGTTATCCATCGCTGAACCAGGTATGGACACCATTTTGTAAATAAAACAATTGACTCGTCCTGTTTGAGAAAGCAAAACCATTTTCTATTCACTTTTGTTGTTGTTCCAGATCAATTTTTCGTTCTCATGCAACGTAAAATCCCACTTCTTTCATTTGTAAAGGGACTAATTAATAAAGAGAGGATTCAAGGTGATACACAGTTTGTCAGATGGTCCGTATACAGCATAATTTTTATTCCGATCGATTCGCAAGTTTTCAATGTAGGGTGCAAGAAATAGATCTTCAAGGGTGTTTCTACCCCTTAAGGGGGGAAATAGGGTTAGACGGTTGAAAAAATCGATTTTTTTTTATTTCATAAATTGTTAGTATAACTATTGAAAAATATGTTCCCAAAATGTGTAATTAAAATTCCGAGTCGTTCTATTGTTATAAGCCATTAAGGGCGGAAATAAGGTTAGGACAGCGTTTTAACAATAATTTTCATGATTTTTTTTATAGTATAAAAAATGAATATAATTTATTGAAACTTTGAGAATATTTTATACATATATTAAAGTATATACTATAAAATATTAGCGACCCCATATTGCTTGTTTATCCTGGTACTATTTTTTCAAATGCGTTTTTCTGAAAACGACTTTTTTTGAACTTGCGTACACGCTAGTTTGAAAAGTTTTCAACCAATCGTTTTGAAAATTGGCAGTTACTTTCTTCATAGTATTGCGCTCTATATGAACTTAAAATCGGAATATTATTTAAAATAAAATCGGAATCATTATTTAAAATAATTTTTTTTTGCACATAAAGTTGTAAAAAATGGCAAAAAATCATGCTTTTTTGTTTTGACCCCTGTAAAAAATTCAATTTTCTATTTTTTGTATAGCATTTAGTTTCATATAGAAGAGAGACATATAATAAAAGTAAATTCCAACCTCGTTTGATGAAAATTGCGGCTTCCAGAATGTACGCAAAATGCTGAGTCTGATTGTGACCTACAATATGGGGTCGTTAATATTTTATAGTATATACTTAAATATATGTATAAAATATTCTCTAAGTTTCAATAAATTATATTCATTTTTTATACTATAAAAAAAATCATGAAAATCATTAAGAAAACGCTGTCCTAACCCTATTTCCCCGCTTAAAATATATATATATTTTTCATTATCTGGTGGGTTTTTCATTCCTTCGCATAGGAAACATTTTAATTTTTGTTTCATCAAAATCGATGCATTGCTTGTATGTGGAACTGCAAAATCGCCCTTTGATCTGTGCAACTTTAGGGGGTGGTTTCACCCCTTGAAACCGTTTTTCCGCCGATAAAAAAAATACGTGTCGCTTAGTTTTTAATGCTCTATAACATACATGAGTTTCAACAAAATCGGAGGACACCTCGGGTACTTTCCTTGTAAGATTGATGCATCCGGCAAACAGTCCAGCAACCGACGTAACATACATCCTCTCGTTTCTTATTTTTTCTCCGTTTTAATCAAACGAACGATGAGACGTATGAGCGCGAAAGTGAGGGAGTGTGGGGAAAAAGCTCTCGGCACGATTCTCCCAATTAATCGTACAGGGTATGTATAGCACAATCATACCCTCGAGGATTGTAAGGTAATACCGGGACTAATTTCGTTGACGAATCGTCCGACAGTCTAGATTTTTTTTTATCATTATGTTTTTTTTTTTCTTTCATCGTTTCCATTCTCGCTGCAGTGAGATATTCTTTCGAATCACGCGAGGGATTTCGCAGTATGAAAATCGCATGCACGACGAGACAATTGAATGGATCAACTGAACGAGGAGGAGGGCGCGCGCACGGGAGCATAGGAGTCTCTCGTTCGAGCTCGTCAGTTGAAATGTGCCAAAAAAATGTTCGATTTCACGAGAGGCGCTAGCTCGTTAGATAAAATTGACATGTAAAAAAAAAAGCAAGAAAATCGAGAACGAACAATATTATGGTGTGATGAAGTTGAATTTTCGATGGAAAAACTCGTTGGAACACGTGATTCTGCCGCGGCGTAGATAAAAAATCGAGGGGAGGGAACGACGAAATGATGGCGCATAACGACTCTTGACGAATTCTCCCGTTATACAGTAAACCCGTAATTCCCCTACCGTTATTCCCAGCCCATTAATTGCAGCATCGGAATATTTCTATAACGAGACGAGAGAGGATTGCTGGCATTCGGTTGCAATATAGCTGATCATTGCGTACAATAGATGGCCAGTGCGAGGAAGACCGGTATACGCCAGTTAACGTGGCCTGTGTGGAAAAACGAATCGACGTTGTCCGGGGTTTTCGATCCCTACCTTTCATAATCCGACAAAATGCGAGAAAAAAAAAGCGGAAAAACGATTCCGGATAGCGCCATTTTAATCGAAATAGGTTTTCGTTCGTTGCATATATATATGTATATATATACGGCTAAAATAGCGATGAAGAGAGAGGGGTTGGATGGGAGAGTGAAAAAAAAGAGTTCGTATTTTGAGGGAGAATGAAATGAATTCACCTCCACTCTGCTGCTGCTGCTGCTGATGCTGCCACCACCGCCATCACAACCGAAGCTTTCTCTCTCTCTCTCTCTCTCTCTCCCTCTTCCTCTCGGCTCGGTACGATGAAAGACCGATAAGCATAGCTGATTTATACGGGAGAAAGAGGCGGACGACCGGCGGCGATCTAGAACCGGCCTCGAACCCGTTAGTTCGTCCGGTCGTTCATTCGTTCGAACGCTCTTCGATCTCTCCCTATATTAGCAGCGCCCTCTGTATGCATCGTTTCTCGTTCGATCTCTCGCTTTTTTTTTCTACCAGAATTTCTCTGTCTCTCTCTCGTTTTCTCTCTATCGCCCTCTAACCCTGCTGCTCTCTTTCACCCTGGCCATTTGCGTTCGGGTGAATTTCTGTGCCTGCGTTTACACTGATACGAAACGTTCTCGTTCTCTGCGTACGCGTGGTAACTCCCATTACATGTATACATGTGTATATATAGATGGAGAAAGAGAGACAGAGTGAAAAGAACATTCGCGTTAGCGGGGATCGAAAGGGCTGAGGGTAGATTTTCAATTTGATTCTTTTGCCCAGACGAAACGCGAAACACAGAGCTTCGGCGCGTGATTTTATTTTATTTATTCCTCACGCTCTCAGAAATAATCACTATTCCGAATTGAAACAACGAATTTTTCATCATTTTTCAAAACAGTAAGCGTGACAATCAATGATTCTTATAAAATGTTAATATCCTTTGTTTAACGAGTAATTATTATAAGTTGTTCTCAACTATTGCAAAAATTATCGTTCGAAAAAAAGGTCTTTCATGTTACCTATTCATAATTCTAAGATCGTTTGTTTTTAACTCATAAACATTCCTATCGATTCTCATACAACAATAGCAAATTACAAAGGATTTATCCTCAATGTGATTTTCACGAATACATGAAACATTATGAATACTTTGGCAACGCAAAAAAAATGTATTCACTCTCACGAGCACAAAGCTTCCTCAACAGGGAAGAAAAAAAATAATAATTGAATTTATCTTCTCGATAAACCCAGCGTTTGCGGTTGACCTGGCGCGCGGTTTTTTTTTGCGAAGACACAATGAGAGCAGAGAAGGTTAGATCACGAGCGAGAAAAAAAAACAAAATCCAATCAATACACAAAAAAAAAGTGGGAAACAAAATCTGGATGCTCAGCAGCACACACACACACACACTAATGATCACATGCATGTACACAGACACACACACACACGTTCTCGAGGGTTTGAAAAGAGGGTTAAAACAGAGGGAGGAGAGGAAGGGTAAAATCGACAAAAGGTCGAAGGCGCGAAAACGCATAATAATAGACGGGGCGGAGGGAGAGTAGAGAATTCCAGTAGCAGCAGGAAACGGGAGTTTCGCCAACCGACAGTTTGATCAGTCGGCCTTGTTTTTTGTTCCTCGGTGAACACTGATTTTTCACGACCCGATGCCGGTTTTCCCGGCATGCGATTCTCTATCTATATCTCTCTTTCTCTTACTCTCGCGGGGAGGTACACACACACAGACACACACCTACACACACGCTGTGCGTGTCCTCCTCGTCTCCGGTTCACTGCCGTTGTTTCTGGTCGCATCTCTCGAGCTACCAAACCACTCGCGTTTGGCGTATATAAATGAAAGTAAAAAAAAAAGACATTAAAAAAAAACCGAAAAAATAATAGCAAAAGAGTACGGTGTGACCGGGTGGACAGCCAGCAGCACGTGGACAAAAGAACTCTCTCGGCTGCTGTACATACGTCTCGTTCTATCGCAATCTCTTTTTCTCTTCCTCTCTCAATTCACAGGACACACGGCACAATTATAGCGGAACAGAGTGCGAGGATTCGTGAGTACACCCTGACAGGCGTATGACCCAAAAAGGACGCCAACACTCTAGTGCTTATGATATGCAAGTACGTACAATAATGCTTATACGGTCAGAGAGGTTTTACGTTTTTACGCACGAAACCGCTCTACATTATATTAAACTCCATCATTGCAACTGTGCAAATTTGCCGTATTCACGAGAGTACATACGCCGCTAATAAAACAACATAGATGAAATTAAATATATGACGCGATTTTTTTGGTTTTTCACTGCGTAGAAAAATTGCATATGACGCCGAGAAGGGGTTGGAGGGATACGATAAAAAGAGTCAGGTGCTGGGATAAAATGGGAAACGAATGAAAAAGAATTTCAAACGTCGGTCATTTGATTCCAATGACCCAGGGAACCACGCTGAAAACTTCACCGGGATTCTTCCCAGATTATATATTTTTTTTTAATTCACTTCCGACCCAGAAAAGTAAACATCCGAGCTGTGATCCCATTTTGGATACAATGTCAAAATGATTGTAAGTTCTGATCACCGGAACGCATTGTCCAACGATGACACGTTCAATATCCCGACAGTAATTTAAAAAAACACAACCCTCCGAAACGATCGGATTACCGAAATTCAACGATTTCGCGTCCTTGTTTTGTGTATTTAAGGTAGTAGTCTGGCAATTTAAGCCGATTTTCATGTCTTTTTTGGAGGGCGTTTTTTTTGTAGGAAAATAAAAATTAATCGTTTTGGATATTTAGGATGTTTTTATTTACATATTAAAGATGCAAAAAAAATTTTGTTTGAAAACATTTAATAGTTTATTATTATTATTATTATTATTATTATCGATTGAAGTTGGCACCTCGAAAAAAAAAACCGCGTGGGTGGCCCCGGTGATTTTGGCTCTTAATGTTATCTGAAAACAAAAATTCTTGATAATTCTTAATCTATAGACATGTCATTCTGGTCGGAACTACTGAAGTTAAATTTCATGGATAAATAACAAAATAATGGATAAATAATAACTACTGAAGTTAAATTTCATGGATAAATAACAAAATGGTGGACTTTGGAAAAAAGTTTTTTTTCCAAAGTACTACTGAATTATTGAAGTTAAATTTCATGGATAAATAACAAAATAATGGATAAATAATAACTACTGAAGTTAAATTTCATGGATAAATAACAAAATGGCGAACTTTGGGAAAAATTTTTTTTTCCAGAGTCCGCCATTTTGTTATTTATCCATGACATTTAACTTCAATAGTTATTATTTATCCATTATTTTGTTATTTATCCATGAAATTTAACTTCAGTAGTTCCGACCAGAATGACATGTCTATAGATTAAGAATTATCAAGAATTTCTGATTTCAGATAACATCAAGAGCCAAAATCACCGGGGCCACCCACGCGCTTTTTTTTCGAGGTGCCAACTTCGATCAATAATAATAATAATAATAATAAACTATTAAATTTTTTCAAACATTTTTTTTTCGTATCTTTAATACGTAAATAAAAACATCCTAAATATTCAAAACGATTCATTTTTATTTTCCTACAAAAAAACGCCCTCCAAAAAAGACATGAAAATCGGCTTAAGTTACCAGACTACTACCTTAAAAAGGACGCTTCCAACGTGCGCGCACCACTTTTGACTCTCGCCTGTTCGTTGTCCCGTGTTTTCACCGTCGATTTACGTATATTTCACGGTTTTGAAAGAATAAAAAGGAAGAAAAATAAATAAATAAAGTTAGGCTGCAAAGAGCGGGCGGAGCGAGACCCCCGAAAGATAAAACAAAGCCCGCGCGTCAGTGGGGGAGGAATTAAACGAAAAAAAAAAAACAAAAGAGTGAAGAGCTTTTTTTCTTTGTTTGACCGGATTGGAAGTAGTATAAATTGGTAAGGGCATCGGGCGCCACCCCTCTAACGGTAGGGGGGTGCTCGTTGTCGCGATGGGGGCTGAGAACAGGCAGAGCCGGAATCAGAGGGAGAGAATGAAACGGAGTATTATATATATATATATATATATATATATATAGGACAAAAGGGTAGGGCGTTGATTAGCGGGAGAGGAAAGGGTTTCGTAACGCGACGCGAGATATAGAAAAGGGGTGCGAGGGAGAGCGGGGTTGGTATGAGAGACAAAACGAGACGCGCACGGTTCTCGCAGGGGTGGTTGAATGACGGACGGACAGAGAGAAAAGAGAGAGAGAGAGAGAGATAGGGAAAAAGAGAGGAAGATAGGGCTGTATATATATTACTTCTGCGACTGACTCTTCCAACTATACTAATAGGAAGCAGGCATCCGGACATGCGGAGAGATCTACAGTAGAGAGGGAGAGAGGTTGAAACTTTCGAATTAGAGCTGTAATGAGCTCCCGTTGTATCGTGTTACGCTTATCAAGCTCCCTCCTCCCCTCCACCCCGCGCGCACCGCGCAGAGTGCGATACGAGAACAAGCAAGCTTCGGTACTTAAATGTATGTCTACCGTAAATTGTATTTGTTATGTATGTGTACGTAGTGTTGAAGAGGTGTATAAGTTGTACGTGCTGTACCTTGCTATTACGCGTAGGCGGAGGGGGATCGATTTTAATGCAGGGCCTTCGGACGAGTAGGGTGTCTCGAACAAAAAATCAATACTACCGAGGTCAATGAGTTCGGTGTGCACAGACAATTATCGTCGACGAAGAGAATCCACGGCGTATATATATATATATATGTATATAGATATAACCCTCGACGACCAATCCCGCCGCCCCTATTGCGGACTATATAAAACCAACCCCTCCTCCCCCTGATCGCCAATGACTCATAAACGCGAGAAGAGCGGGTGAGGAATAGAGATCTTGCGTGGTGTAAAATGTTTTTTCTGCTCGACGAATTAACGGATCTATCGATATATCGGTTGTTAGCAAACGGAAGGAACATATCTTTATGTGTTAAAAATCATTTAGGTTACCCGATTTTTCTTTGCTAACCAGTCAGTAGATGTATTTTTCAACGAAGTTATTTGCACCCCTCATACACACAGTAGAACATGGTAAAAAAAACGTTTTCGATTCATTCAATACGTTTGAACGAGAATGTCTTGAACTTGGCCGCCAACATCGAAGTTTTCTTGTTTGAGCGTCTCGGCGATGTCGCCAAACTACCTCTATATACCTTTTCTTAGTCGGCGTCGTCGTTGTCATCGAGATCGAAAGCTTCACTCTCTCTCTCGTCTCTATTTTCAGCGACGGGGTTTCTCCGCGTCACCCCCCACATTACCCCCCCTTTCTTTCTTACTTCCCACTCGCACCACCGTCAGCTTTCGCTTTCTCTCGACTTTTTCTTTTCATCCATCACTACCGAACGAGAGGGAGGGAGGAAGTGGGAAAAAGTCAAGTCACTGGGTTAAACGCGAGTATGCTCGCGATTCCGGCAAGGGAAAGAGTGTAAGAGAGTAGTTAGAGAGGGAGAGATATGAGTAGGAACAGCCGTTCGGAATAATATTTTCAGATTGCTAACTGGGTATATCCGGGCAACTCCAGCAGGCTCCTCGCTAAAAGCTTTTCGATGCACACGAAAATCCAACCGGAGACAGAGAGTAAAAGGGTTGGATAGCAGGACGGGGGGTGGAAGGGAGTCGTTTGGGGGAGGGTAAAACTTGAGATTTTCGGCTTGTGTTCTATGCTTTGCGGATATTATAGGGAAGAATATATGGCGGATGAGTGAAGTATGCGCATTAGTCTCGTGTCTCCGGCGGAAAGCGCCATCAACCGCCAATGTTTTTTCATATACGTATACACATAGTGTTTATATATATATATATATATATATATAGATGTCGCATAGTAGTTATAAACCTCGAAACTCGGCGTTTTGCCATTTGGCAATGTGAATTTTTATGGACTTTTCTTTTCTTTTCTTTTTTATTAGAATTATGAATAATGATTTTTTCACACTAACGATTTAATGCCTCTGCCGACCTAGGCAGTCACAAGTAGGATCGTTACGTTCGACAAGATAGATTCCGTGCAAATTGAGGGAATTATCGTGAATTTTGGATATGTTCCCGTAGAGATCCTACATTTTATATTTACAAAGTTTCAAAGTCGATTAACACAGTCCGACCAGTTACATAAGTACAGCATCTCAAAAGATTTTCGAGATCGTATACGTTTCAAAAGAAAGTTTTTTACAAAGTGCCATACGTATTGTAAGGAGTCGGCGATAATAAGTTGATTTAATAAAAAAAACAATGTTGATTTATCTTTTCAGCGTTCTTGTTACTTAAAACCTTAATGTTTTTCCCACATTTTTCCTTTTTGTATGATGTACACAAATTTTCATGTGACTTTAGGTGGTTATTGTACAAGCTACCTTAAAGAACATGATACAAGAATTGTCGTAAATGCAAAATTGTTATTTTTCAAATTCACATACAATATAAAAATATAATTCTAGTATTATAATTCTAGAACATTTTGTCGATTTTTCTTTTCGCACACTTCATTCTCTTCACAATAAAGATTTCATAAATTTCGATCAACACAGTTGCGATTCTTTATTGTGGAAGTGCCATTTTTTATGAGATTTCTTTCAATTCTAATATAGGACTAACGTGTGCAAATAATTTTGATTTATTTCGCATGTAGTTTAATTTTTCTTTGACATAAAGAAAATGATTTGATTCTTCAAATGATGATTTGATTTTTCGTTAATTTTTTTTTTTTAACATCACAAATCGAATATTTCTTTTATAGAAAACAAAGCATCTTTCAAAACTTGGTAATGATGAAGTAGCATGATGTGAGGATCTTCCGACAGAATGAGCCAAGTGCTTCATGAACCTAGGCGTGAAATATACAACGGATGCATCTCTCGTTCCGTTTACATTAAAAAAGAAAAAGAGAAATGAAAAAAGGATTAAGAAAAAAGGGCGTTAGTCGACGGGAGCTCTCTCTCTCTCTCTTTCTCTCTTTCTCTCTCTCTACCTCGTACAACCATCGTTTGCGCACGCGAAGCACACTGCATGAATATGCAGTTTCCGCAGTTAAGTATGCGCAGATTGCGTCGCGATACAGTCGGTGGGCCGTTCATTATTGTCCGCGTCGCTGCTGGTGCTTGCTGTTGCTCTGTACCATGGATATGTACCGTACATGTATTTACCAATCTATATAAACACATATATATACTTTCGTCGTTGCGTTTTCGCAACTCCGAACATTGGGCGCGGAGTGTGTAGCAAGTTTAGTTATACAATCTACGTATAACGGGAGCGTGAATTCTCCGCGAGTCGAAGGGGGTTGCAACTGCAAATCAGGAAGTCCCCCTTCACCTCCTCTCCTCGTTCTATCGCTCTCCGAACGGGGACAAAATTTGCGCTGCAATTAGCGTGCTCCGCATCGACGAGAGACGATTCATCACCGCGATTCGCTGTGTGTAATCTCACCCTTTTCCCATATATACATAAGGATACAAGGGAGAAAAAGAATTAGTAATAATTCACATCCAATTTCCATGACTTTGTACTGCAATTTCAAGTACAAAGCGCCTCAAAGCTCTGTACTTCATCTTTTCACGAGTATAAAACAATTAATTATTCATGCACATCGATTTATTGAGGGAGGAAATAGGGTTAGACGGTTCAAAAAATTGATTTTTTTTAAATTTCATAAATTGTTAGTCAAACTATTGAAAAATATGGTCCCAAAATTTTAAATAAAATGTCCGACTCGTTCCATTGTTATAAGCCATTAAGGGATGAAATAGGGTTAGGACAGCGTTTTCTCAATAATTTTAATGAATTTTTTCATAGCATAAAAAATGAATATAATTTATTGAACCTTTAAGAATATTTTATACATATATTTAAGTATATACTATAAAATTTTTATACATATATTTAAGTATATACTGTAAAATATTAGGGACCCCATATTGCTTGTTTTTCTTGGTACTATTTTTTCAAACGCGTTTTTCTGAAAACGACTTTTTTTTAACTTGCGTACATGCTAGTTTGAAAAGTGTTCAACCAATCGTTTTGAAAATTGGCAGTTACTTTCTTCATAGTATTGCGCTCTATATGAACCTAAAATCGGAATATTATCATTATTTAAAATAATTTTTTTTTGCAAATAAAGTTGTAAAAAATGGCAATAAATCATGTTTTTTTGTTTTGACCCCTGTAAAAAATTCAATTTTCTATTTTTTTGATAGCATTTAGGTTCATATAGAAGAGAGACATATAATAAAAGTAAATTCCAACCTCGTTTCATTTCGGATGAAAATTGCGGCTTCCCGAATGTACGCAAAATGCTAATTCTGATTCTGACCTGCAATATGGGGTCGCTAATATTTTATAATATATACTTAAATATATGTATAAAATATTCTCAAAATTCCAATAAATTATATTCATTTTTTATACTATAAAAAAATTCATGAAAATCACTGAGAAAACGCTGTCCTAACCCTATTTTCCCCCTTAACAGTAAACGACCGAAATAATAGTACACAAATGTTCAAGAGCAAAATTGAACACACGCGCGATCTTTAAATCGCACAGGGACATTACAATTTTCAAAAAAAAAACTTTCCCAGCATTTTTGCCGTCTTCTTAGAATATTTAAAGTATCAAGAATATTCAAGGAGACATATGTCTTTGCTCAGCTGTAATTCGGATTAATGCATTTTTCATTTGACAAGTCGTGGATAAATTTAGAAAATGCTTTTTCTTGCACTTCGATATCATTATTTATTTCGTTGTGAGTGAACGCCGAAAATTGGCAAAAAATATGTTTATGACGTTAGTGATTGTTGTAAAAAAAACTGATGTTAATCTACAAAAGTTGTATATACGGGCGTAGATATGTAAGAATATATCGTGGTTATTCATTTTGTACTCTGAAACGGATCGAATTCCGGCGTTACTTCCCACATATTCTCTTCATACCCCCGCGCCCCGTCATCGAGCCGACGCTATCTCTTAGATACCGCGCGATATCACCGACGTGGGAAAAGCGCGGCGTGTCTGCAAACGATATCCCACAAGTATATACGGGTAAAAGTGTACGATTATATCGATCCCGTGTGGATTAATCAGGACACGGAATAAATTATGCGCGCCACCCCTTCTCACACTGAATATACGAGTATATCGCTGAGATCGCCGAAATATATACCCCAGTTATATATACGTACGCATATCGGAGGTTACGATGTTGAAAGATGATCGTAAATGTTCATTCGGTTATTTCTATACTTAACTCATTGGCATATATCGGTAGTCGAATCGGAAACAGCGGATTATACGTGTCACTGATTTATTTTGGATCACGATGAATTTTCATGTTTATAGCTGCGTTGGTGTATACTTGAACTAGGCCACCATTAATGGCGGTATTTTGGATCACTTCCGTCGTTGGTTCGGAAGAAAAAGGAATAACAGTTGCGAACTTGCAAATCCGTAAATCTGAGAACACGGTAAAGCGGTTGTTTTTTTAATAGTATGGATACTCAATTTTTCACTCGTACAGCAGTTTTGTTTTTCTACCCCACAATGCCCGACAGTTCTAAGCGACGAGAATGCTCGAATAGAGCGTATACCGAAGAAGCCGGGAAAGGATGCGGGTCGAACCAAACGCATGTACATATATCCTCTTTCGGCGCTTGCAATTATTCATGAACAAAAGCATTGATAATTATACCGCTTGATTGCACACTCGTGTGTACTACCGGTCTGCTATGAATCTCACTTTCTGTTTGTCTCTTTCTCGGTCTATCTCACTCCTCCTCCTCCTCCTCCTCCCGTAACGCATGGAAATGAATATTTATATTTGTCGAGACCTTCCGAATGAGATGAGTCACTTACGGAGTCTGTTCCAAAAGTATCGCGAATTTTGAATTTCCGCGAGCTACGTACATTCGATTTTCGATTTTTTTGTGACCTTAGGTTGGTACTCATGTCCCTCACTTATGCTGAAAAAATCGGCCATTTTGAATGTTTAGTTAATTGTTGACAGCTGTTTTGGTTAGAAGTGTTTTGGCTTGTCTTCGATTTCTGCCTATTCCAAAAAAGCAGCTTCCATTGCGATGATTGAGCTTTGGTTTCAATGTCATAACCATAAACCCATAATTCGTCACCAGTTATGACCCTCTGGAGCAAATTTGGGTCGTCGCGGACCGAGTCCAACAGCTCCTTAGCAATGTTAACGCGACACTGTTTTTGTTCGAAATTGAGCAATTTTGACACGAATTTCGCGGCGACCCGTCTCATGCCCAAATCATTGATAAAAATCGAATAGCACGAGCCAATCGATATGTTTACTTCCTCAGCAACTTCTCTAACGGTGATTCGACGATTGGCCAATATTATTTTCTTCACTTCATCAATGTTTTCGTCTGTTGTTGATGTGCTCGGGCGTCGGAACGCATTTCGTTGTTCGCATCTTCTCGGCCCTCTCAGAACATTTTGTACCACCAATAAACGTTGCCTAGGTCCAAGGTAGCTTCACCATATGCCACAGTCAACATTCGGAATGCGTCCGCGCACTTAATTTTGTTTTTCACACAAAATTTCATACAGATTCTTTGATCCATTTTTTGGAATAGGCAAAAATCGAAGACAAGCCAAAACATGTCTAACCAAAACAGCTGTCAACAATTAACTAAATATTCAAAATGGCCGATTTTTTCAGCATAAGTGAGGTACATGTGTACCAACCTAACGCCACAAAAAAATCGAAAATCGAATATACGTAGCCCGCGGAAATTCAAAATTCGCGATACTTTTTGAACAGACCTCGTATATCAGTCTCCAGAATTATCGAAACGTCCCCTATAAGAGCGAAATGATTTTACGAAAAAAAAATTATCATTAGCACTGTTTGAATGAACAAACATTTATTTAAATGCTACAAAATGTTCTTAAGGTTTTGTAGATTCCATCTGATCCGAGGGAATAAATTTAAAAAACAAAGACATTGTCGAGTCGTAGCAATATTGTTTACTTCAGCATTTTGAATTTTTTCATAAACTTTGCGGCAATATCTACTGATGTAATCGAGCAACTTAGCAGAATTGAAATCCCACGAATATATACCCGACATAATTGACGGGTTATGGAAAATCGTGTAACTTGAGCGTCGTGACGATATCGATAACGATCTCTGTGCGGGCAGACCGTAATCGAGTATGGCTGTCGGTCCTGAGGATTCTCTCCCCGCGAGTGTACTTCCGCACACGTGTTCCAATTACAACATTAATTATTACCCAAGAGAGTGATAATTAGAGCTCCCTTATCAGTGTCGGACAAATAAATAATTGTATATTACATATGACTCGTTGCGGCGTATTTAATAGACACAAGTTTTGCGATGAGACCAGCACAGAGCTATTACAGAAGAAATATTGCCTGGAGCTCTCGACTCTTGTAAATCAAATAAAAATGAATTTTACGTAATGTAAGTAATTTCTGTTTTCTTTTTTAAGTTATACAAATATTAGTTTAATTGCACGAAATGTATGGCACATTTATATAGCACAATTGATAGTAATTAAAATTACGTTTAACCATTTTTCTGTATACATATGTAAGCGGAGAAAATTGTAGCATGTATATAGAAGATTACTTCCATGAATTTGACAAAAGAACCATTTTGGTAAATCGAAACATGCCGCGGGATCTTGAGGCCAACTAGTTAAAGGAAAAGTTTTCCAGAACTATATTCTACAACAAACCAAAAGATTGAAAAGGAATACAAACAAAATGCCGATTAACGGGGGAAATAGGGTTAGACGGTTGAAGAAAACGATTTTTTTTTATTTCATAAATTGTTAGTAAAACTATTGAAAAATATGTTCCCAAAATTTTAAATGAAAATTCCGACTCGTTCTATTGTTATAAGCCATTAAAGTGAGTAGCTCTCCTTGAGGCCCCGAGCGCGCCACGTGTATAAACGAGCGGTACTATTTTTTCAAACGCGTTTTTCTGAATACGACTTTTTTTTAACTTGCGTACACGCTAGTTTGAAAAGTTTTCAACCAATCGTTTTGAAAATTGGCACTTACTTTCTTCATAGTATTGCGCTCTATATGAACCTAAAATCGGAATATTATCATTATTTAAAATAATTTTTTTTTGCAAATAAAGTTGTAAAAAATGGCAAAAAATCATGCTTTTTTGTTTTGACCCCTGTAAAAAATTAAATTTTCAATTTTTTTGATAGCACTTAGGTTCATATAGAAGAGAGACATATAATAAAAGTAAGTTCCAACCTCGTTTGATTTCAGATGAAAATTGCGGCTTCCAGAATGTACGCAAAATGCTGAGTCTGATTGTGACCTGCAATATGAGGTCGCTAATATCTTCGGTGTTTTTCAAGGAAATTCTTAAAAAATTTTATAGTATATACTTAAATATACGTATAAAATATTCTCAAAGTTTCAATAAATTATATTCATTTTTAATACTGTAAAAAAATTCATGAAAATCATTGAGAAAACGCTGTCCTAACCCTATTTCCCCCCTTAACAAGCTTGAATGTATTTTGTATTTGGCAGATAAGCTGATTCATGACTGTCATGAATCTGATACGTACAAGGAATACGTTTTCATTTCATCTATAGGTCGATGGTAGACGATGGCATATTTAAGTAGTTTAGTTCCGGACCCTCGTACATTGTCGCACAGAATTTACCAGATGCCCCGGTTATAGCCGAGGTTGTGGAATGATGGTCCTGCAGTGTCGGGGACGAAAGAATGCCGAAGCTCGTCAAGCACATCGCGACTAGACGGTGTGTGGGTGCGATTACGAGACAGGAAAGAGAGGGAGAATCGACGCATTAAGGGTAGCGCTCGTATACCAGGGTTGAAGTCGTCGTTTCACCCTTCTCTCATTGTGCAAACAATGCTTCCGTATATCGTCTTCATAATGAACGTGTATGGCACAGAATTCCACGCTCAGAGAATATCGATATGTATAGGCAGAGACAGACAGAGAGAGAGAGAGAGAGAGAGAGAGAGAGAGAAAGAGAGACAAACAGAGAGAGCGAGAGAGCAAGAAGGGTAGTAAAGCCACAGCATCGCGTAGTGCCTATATAGACACGTATCGTGCATACACACTTCTCGTATTCCCCTTGCCAGTCGTTGCAATAATGAGGACGAAGATTATGCGTAGTGATTGGTGCTCGATATACCCCCTCTGATGCCGATGGAAAGGCTATAGGGCTGAGAGGGAACAAGCGATATATATATAGCGCGCGAGAGAGCAGAGCGAGGAGGAGAAGGAACGGGAAATCCCCGCAAGGCTCAATACACGCTTAAAAACCATTGCGGAAGGATAGAGATGATTGTTCATGCAAAGCGTGTATGTCGCGTTGAATCAGACTACAACCGATAGTCGCGAGGGTGGGCGGAGAAAGGGTGGGAGGATGTAGCTCGTTGAGTTTAATCGTCGATGCAAAAATACGAGAGAACCGAAAGAATTTCTATGAATCTCGAATGGAGATTTGATGACAGCCACGATTTCACATAAATTCCGTTTAAACAACGTACGGCCTCAATCAAAATGTCCTGATTTGTCGTGTTGAATCTATAATGGTAGTGAGCAAAATGATGGGTTATTGTGAATGAGTAATAAATCGTTCGTAGTTTTTTTATTTTCACAACGAAGGATTTGCGCGTCATGTGTCAATAAAATTTACTAAAAGGTGCGAAATTCAAACTTTGGGATTGAATTGCCAATATTTTGACACGTTAATGTAATGTTTGGTAATTTGCGAGTTTTCAACGCCATTAGCTGCCAACGTTATAGTGAATATTGAAACTTTACCAAACTATTTAGCTTTTTTCTTTGCGATGCCTTTTACAAACGTGTACATTGTGGCATTGAATGATATTTGAATGATATTTTATCGATTAATCTACGAATATCCGCGGTATATTGAACAAAAATCGAGCGGATAAACTCATATAGAAATTACGGTGTCACGATTGCCAACAGGTATTTAAAAAGCTGGTTTCCTTTGCTGATCTTTTCACCCTGCATGTTACCATGTTAAATCTTCCTGTAAAATCCCTGCTCCATCCTCTCTTTCTCTTTCACACAATTCTATCGACTTCAGGTCCTGAAAATATATATATACACACACCTTGACACCGATGGAATCTTCGTAACGCATAGCTGGCTACATCGTGACCGGAGTCCTCTGAAACCAATGTGGACGGGACGAACCGATGAGAGAAGAAGGTTTCGATATACACGTCAACGGGCCCGTAACGCCAAGTTGAATGCGCCAATTAGATAGGTAGAGAAGGATTTTGCGGCAACGTCGAAACTCCCGAGATTCCTGAAGGACGAGTATAGTCGAAGGCATTTGTCCGTCGTCGTGCTTGCGGTACTAGTTTCTGATGGTAACGATTCGATTCGAGCCTCTTCCTATCTCCGCAACATACTATACATATATATAATCTAATATGCCCAGGGTTCCAAGCGAAGAATGAACAGACGGAAAGAGAGAGACCGAGAGAGAGAGGGAGAGAGGAACAAATGAAACGTGAAGATGTGGGTTGCCATCAGATTTGAAGCGATCGTGAGAGGAGACCCTAATTTATATACCTACATAAATGCGCTTCTTCGATGTTGCACACCTGACGAAGAAGCAATACGAGATGGCCACACAGAATTACGCAAACGAGAAAAGGACCAATTGGGAATGCAAGCGTTCATCATCGCACTCTCTCAAACCTTATGCATTTTCGTCGTGACGAGATCATTCTGAAACGGAGGAGATTTCCAGTAGGACACTTTCCAACCCCGCGAGAGTGACCAACGGTAGTCAGGATTGGACTATTCCCGCGATCTCTCCGAGTCGAATTAGAGATAGGAAACATTCCCCAAGTGAAAGAACAATTAACGGCTTTTCTACCATGCATTTTCATTGGGAAAATTAATGATTGTCGACCCGTGTTGTATGTAGTTTACATCGTATTGACAACGTTACACAATGAACGTGGTACAAGAAATCCACGTACTTTGATCTGAAAGTGTATGGAGAACACCATTTAGCCACCCTCCCCACTTAAATGCTTTCCTTTGTACACATCTTTGGCAAAGAATCCCAAACCATCAGTGAATGACTTGACAGATTTAACCTTGACGTTTGACCGAATGCACGCGTGACAAGCAGAAAGTTGATCTATCCTATACGTCTTGTAAAAGCAGCTAAATACTGGGGGAAATCCGCGGTTAATTAATGTCACAAGGTGATATAAATTGTCAAAAATCTGGCTCTTTCTCGCATTCAACAAGAATAATCGCAGATCGCGAATAAAATTGATTGTTCCCGACGATGTTAAACTATTAACTGCGAAGATTCTTTTTTTTTACCAGTTTTATTCTGCCAAAAGCTGTGTCAGCATTGCGAAAAGCTCTAGTAACGTTGAAATGTTCCATTGGAATATGGACAACTTTCATGGATGCCTCCGTGCTCTCGTCATTACTAATTGTAAGTCTCTTCCTCCTTTTACCGCACACGAATGTTCCCTAGAGCTTTTGGATCCAGCTGAGACCGTGCATCATCGCAACTATTTTTTCTGTTGTGCATAAACATCAATTCTCTGCTTCGTACATTTGGCCAGTTGATCCACCCGCACTCTCGCTTATTCTTTTCACACCTTTCTATCTTTTTGCCCAAGTGTGCAAATAGACATAAATATATGTGCGTATCCCATACACGGTAAATAAACTTTGTGTTGGACGTGATCAGAAAAAAAAATTGAACCGCAACAATTCCACCGTCACCTTGCTCTCACAGACACGAATCACTAGTTACGAAAATGCATAAACGCAAGTGTATACAGTGGGTCAAATAAGTATTCGTACACCTTGTTTTTTTGCGATAACTTTATAGACATAAGCGATACGCAAAGAAAGCCAATTTTATTTAATAGTATATCAGGTACAGAGATAAATTGCAAATGGAGAATTTTCTCCCAGGAATAATAGAAGAATTATGCAAAAAAAAAACGAAAATTTTCGGGCCAAAACCGGGCACGAACCGGTCGACCGAGAATACTAACGGTACGAGAGCGTCGGAGTATTGTTACAGAGGCTACAAAAAAAACCGTTCACAAGTGCTCGCAGTTTAGCGAATGATGTCGCGTCAACATCGGGGAAGAGCGTGTGTCCCCAGATTGGTCGAAACGTTTTGCATTCTGCTGAAATATACGGCAGAACTGTCCCCAAAAAACCATTAATTAAAATATAAATCGAAAAAAACGTTTAGGTTTCGCAAAAACCTACGTAAAAAAATCTATAGAATTTTGGAAACGTGTCGTATTCTCGGATGAATCGAAGTTTAACATCTTCGGGTCCGATGGAAAAAAATTCGTCTAGCGAATTCGTCTAGAAAACCTAATACCGAGCTCCAGCAGAAAAATTTAATACCGACTGTAAAGCACGGCGGAGGAAGCGTCCTGGTTTGGGGCTGTATGGGATATTATGGCGTTGGTAATCTGGCTTTTATAGATGGTACAATGAATGCCCAGGAGTATATCGACGTGTTGCGCAGCAATTTAAAGCAAGTGTAGATAAAATGGGCCTGGATGGAAATTTCTACTTCCAACAAGATAACGGCCCGAAACATACTGCCACAAAAACGAGGGAATGGTTACTCTATAATGTCCGCAAACAATTGATTACACCACCACAATTTCCGGACATCAATCCTATTGAAAATTTGTGGCACTTGGTGGATGTAGAAATTAGAAAAAGAATAATAACAAACAAATCCGATCTCCAAAGAGTGCTTTCAGAAGAATGGACGAAAATAGCAAAAGAAACAACGCAAAAGCTAGTAGAATCCATGCCTAAGAGAATCGAGGCGATAATTCAAGCAAAAGGGATGCACACCAAATATTAGTTATAATAAACAACTATGATGATGTAGGTTTTCACTATAATCGTAAGTGTATGAATACTTTTTTTGCCCGAAAATTTTCGTTTTTCTGGCATAATTCTTCTATGATACCTGGGAAAAAATTCTCCATTTGCAGTTTATGTCTGCACCTGATGTACTATTAAATAAAATCGGCTTTCTTTGCGTATCGCTTATGTCTATAAAGTTGTCGCAAAAAACCAAGGTGTATGAATACTTTTTTGACCCACTGTATATAATGTACGTACTTCCGTATGAGCATGACGATTATAACCAGCGGGGCAGCAGGTACATGTAGATAAACACACTCTAGCAAGCACATATATATTATCCATGTTCACACACACGCGCATATATGAAATATTTACGAAAATAGCGGTGTATAGGGTGGATGCAAATATAACCGAGTAAGTGACAGACGCGGTAGCAGCCGCGAATTCAAGTTTTGTTCGAGCTCAGTTCGCGGGGATTGTGGTAACGCGAGTGCGCGGTAGACATACATAACCAGCAAAAATAATAAAAAAAGAAATGTGTAAAACGAGCGAGAAAATTGGAAAGACTGGGTATGGAGAAAGAGAGAGGAATTGGCCAAAGAGTTTTAGCGGGGTTTGAGAGTGAGAAAGAATAGATTCAACACGAGAGGGAAATGCAGGAGTGACGGGGTTAGGGCAGCGGCAGAAAAAAGAGAGTGAGAGACAGAGGGTCGGGTCTCTGATTGAAGTCAATAGTTTTCCCGGGAAAATCGAGAGCGCGCATACGCACACATCCATTCACCCCTCTGGCGAGCGTACGATTCGTATCTTCGTTAATAATATACGTGGAAATCTGATTATTTTTCTGCTCGCCGGTTTTTATTTTAAACGATTTTTCTGTTTTGCGAGAGTTCGATGCTTTGTGACTGTGTGTGTGTGTCTGTGCAGCCTCCCCCAGTGCGATTGGTTCACAGAGCCAATGTCTCTCGTCACTCAACTAAATTTCTGTCTGCCTCTCTGTCTCCCTCTATCATCTATCCATCTCTCTCACCCCCTCTTCACTCCTCCGTTCTCTATATATACCGTCGTAATATACATAACACATCGTCTACAACCCCTTGTGCGTACCAGCCGCGAAGCGCATACGTGCATGTTTGCTAAAAAAAAACACGGAACGAGAGGCAAGATGCGGTGGTATTGTATTTTTTGTTTATTCAAGTGGCTAGCCCGCCAAACGTATGGAATTTAATTTCTTTCATTCGCGAAATTTTCCCACCGATGCTGATTGCGCTCGTCACGCGTGAATTTATTTTTAATTTTCGCGATACAATCTGCTTATTTTCGTAACAACACATATGCGCCACATCCAAAATCAACGTGATTTAAACACAATGTATCTAATTATCCTTGAGTTGAAAATATTGCCGAATTATTTGTACATTAGTGTGGATGTGTAATTGAAAAAGTTTGGAAAAAATTGTTGCAAAATTCATTAGCGCATTATTTAAAATAACTCTCGCACATTTTAGTACATATTTCATTGAAGGACAGTGCGTTTAGGTGTTATAATTGTATGTCCACATCGTCGGCGATGAGATAAGTGGAGATTTTCCGCGAGAGTATCACGTGATTCCTCGTGTAAGCTCTTTCGTGCCATTAATACACCGTCAAGCGTGTCATTTGTAGTATACACCACGTGTGTACAGTTTGTGCTCAACAAGCTTTCACGAGGCAGCGACGAGGATCCATCGGTCTATAGTTGGCTTACACTATGTGATACAAGCTATATAGAAAATGATGACTGGAGAGGGTAGATTTGAGAGATGGAGGAGAGAGATAGAGCGAGGGGCAGGGTGAAAATTGATATTATCGGGCTCTCGTGGGGCTACAAGCCGCACCATCATCTGATGGATATACATCAGGTGATCGATCGTTTTAAAGCGTCATTAAATGTTTAACAGGCCTCGTCGACGTTGTTAATTTTCTACGATATATTACTACTAGCAACAACGCGCTCGCTTCGCTCGCGCTCAAATGTTTCATATTTCGAACTTGTCCTTTAGATTAAGAATTAACTGCAAATTTTTACAGATACTTTTTCCCAAACGGCACAACTTATTTTGTCACCATACTGCAGTCGCTAAGATTATTTCGTCTCGATCGGTTGTAATTTCGTTAAATAGTACATAATTTATTATAAGGTTTTTAAATTATGAGAATTGCATTGGGCGAGAGTCAATAATCTATTGTATCTTTGATCTTATTGAATCTTTGTATACTATAGATGTCGTTTCATGGTGAACGAAATCGTGTTTGAATTACGCGCGCTTTAGACAACCAATCAGATTGACGATAAACGGGCTTCATAATTCGATATATTTATCTCGCATTTCATTATTATATAAGGTTTTTAAATTTTGAGAATTGCATTGGGCGAGAGTCAATGATCTATTGAATCTTTAATCTTATTAAATCTTTGTATACCATAGATGTTGTTTCATAGTGAACTAAATCGTGTTTAAATTACGCGCGCTTTACGACAACCAATCAGATTGACGATAAACTGGCTTCAAAATTCGATATATTTATCTCGCATTTCGAGAGTTTCGAGAATCGAGTGCCATGCCTTTTTTAAGAAAGGATAACCAGTCAACCGACAGCAGTGGACGTGTGGTCGGTGCGCGGCTTCGGCGATCTCCTATGTTAACCAGCGTTGACCGGGGTCAGTTATCAGGGTAACCACTTAGGCGTGTTGTGGCTTGCACAACGACTACTGAGCAGGGGGCAGTTTTTCTGAGTTTCTGATGGCAAGACAACTGAAACTCAGTAAAAAATGGCTTCTGTATCGGTAAGGGTTTTCCGCAGTTTCCTCGTACCCCCGAACAATGCGATACAGTGTAGCTGAAAAGCAGCTGCGGATGTTACGGAAGTTAGGTTAGCTTAGGATAGTGCGGATAGGGGGTGATAGAAGGGAGATTGGGAAGGGCCATACGTTAAAACCCGTAGGGGTTTAATTATTGTTTGTTGAAACAAACAATAATTAGAAAAAAAACTATTAAAACCACTCTCACGTAACGAGATAAAACGAGTGCTCGTATTAGTGTCGGAGATACATGGATACCCGGTTACGTGTCAAAGAGTACAGAGCATGGATTATCGTCACAAATCACCAATTAAAAAAGAAACAAAATCTCACGGTTACGAGTATCCATCATTTTATGCCCCTTCGATGTAAATACCAGTTTATAAATAATTAATACTGTGGGGTACGATATGAAGTTAAAAATGTTGCGATTTTTAGCTGGTAAAAAAATGGTGCTCGGTGAACAAATGATGCAATGATTTTTCTGCGATATAATACGAGGTCTGTTGAAAAAGTATCGCAAATTTTGAATTTCCGCGGGCTACGTATATTCGATTTTCGATTTTTTTGTGGCGTTAGGTTGGTACTCATGTCCCTCACTTGTGCTGAAAAAATCGGCCATCTTGAATGTTTAGTTAATTGTTGACAGCTGTTTTGGTTAGACGTGTTTTGGCTTGTCTTCGATTTTTGCCTATTCCAAAAGAGCAGCTTCCATTGCGATGATTGAGCTTTGGTTTCCACGTCATAACCATAAACCCATGATTCGTCACCAGTCATGATCCTCTGGAGCAAATTTGGGTCGTCGCGGACCGAGTAAAACAGCTCCTTAGCAATGTTAACGCGACAATGTTTTTGTTCGAAATTGAGCAATTTTGGCACAAATTTCGCGGCGACTTGTCTCATGCCCAAATCATTGGTAAAAATCGAATAGCAGGAGCCAATCGATATGTTTATTTCCTCGGCAACTTCTCTAACGGTGATTCGACGATTGGCCAATATAATTTTCTTCACTTCATCAATGTTTTAGTCTGTTGTTGATGTGCTTGGGCGTCCGGAACGCATTTCGTTGTTCGCATCTTCTCGGCCCTCTCAGAATATTTTGTACCACCGATAAACGTTGCTTTGGTCCAAGGTCGCTTCACCATATGCCACAGTCAACATTCGGAATGCGCCCGCGCACTTAATTCTGTTTTTCACACAAAATTTGATGCAGATTCATTGATCCATTTTTTGGAATAGGCAAAAATCGAAGACATGCCAAAACACGTCTAACCAAAACAGCTGTCAACAATTAACTAAACATTCAAAATGGCCGATTTTTTCAGCATAAGTGAGGGACATGAGTACCAACAAGTATACATATATATTAATAATTTTATAATATCTATCATTGTTGCACACTCTCTCTGTCCGACCTGGCGAATGGATTCGTATCAGACACCGATACTGTATATTACGTGTTTACACGATAGGTGGTTTAACACCCCTCGGTGCGAGGGTTTCCATTGCTCTCACGATTCACCTAATTCCAATCGAAATAGCGCATAAATCATGAGGCATTAAGTGAAGTAATTACAGGTAGATAGATCTAAACCTAGGCGAACAACACGCCCGAGAGAGAGAGGGACAGAAGCGGAGAGCGATGCGTCGGTTGCATTGCGATAATGTCGTGGTTTGCATATATATAAACATACAAATAAACAGTTCTATCGAAGTGTATAAAATATATGAATAGACGAGAGAGTTAGATGAACAATGTCGTGGGAAAACCTCGCGATTATATTCACTGTTTTCTTATTTCCAGCTAAATGCAATACCAATCCCTAACGTTTCCATGCAGCCAAAGAGGAATTTCTGATACACCAAGAAGTATTTTAATGAATCGACGAAGGTAAAAGAAAAAAAAAGAAAAAAATGTCAGCATGGAAATATAATACTGAACGGCCATGCCTTTTCGTTGCACAATCGATTACAAAGATTTTACATACGTGCATCAGCAAAAAGATTGTAACAAGTGTGCATCCACTTTGATGATGATTGTGTATCCTTGAGATAAATTAATTCTCTCTCGCGAGTCGTCGTTAATTGCGGGGAAAATAGTCGCCGGTTAAGAAGTGGGGGGATATTACAACCGATAAAAGTGAATTTGTCTCATTGAAATATTTATCATTTCATTGGAATTACAATTTATTTGCAACGGACATTAATTCAATTGAGCATACGAAAGTTTATGAGAGCCCGTGAAAAAAATTTTACTTGCATCGCAGAAATGTTCTTTTATTCATAATTCATTCATAAACGAATAAACCAATTTTTTTCAACATACACAACAATAGTGCCACAAAGTGGAGTTGAAGAATAGCGAAAATCAGATAGAAGAGAAAGGCGATGGACGCGATTGTCACGTGTGATCACAAGAGATCCATTCAAATATAAAATCTCTGTCGTATTTCCTTCGCCGTTCTCTCTATCCGAGATCCACTTTCTCCGTGCGGGTCCAGAAGAAAGAAGAGTAGGAGGACAATAAGGAGGAGAAGGAGGGCGGGGAGGAAGAGGAGGAGGAAGAGGAACAGAGTTGAGAGTGCACGACTCCGAGAGACCATTATTTATTTTTCTGTTTTACGCCGCGTCGGGTGTCCCCGATGCGGAAGACGAGAAAATAGAGAAAAGAAGAGGATGCGCAAAAGAGATGTAGAGAGAATAAGGGAGCAAAGGAGAAGGGAATGAGTCGTAAGAGAGAAAGAAAGAGAGAGAAGAAAAAAGAAGAGCGTTGACAAGTGCCGGCTGGGCATTGCAGCAAGAGGAAAGGTGGAGAACGACGAGGGGGGAACGAAGAGACGGTAAAAAGGGAGAAAAGAAGAGAAAGGGAGAGAGAGTGATACAAGAGGATACTTCGGTAACCGTCGCTCGAGTAATTATTACGGATTTTCCGGATCTAATTCTCCGGACGGTAACACGACACAATTCACTCACGCAGATTGCGCACCGAGAGGATGTAAATTTCTGTCAGTCGGACGGTCCATTTTATCCATCTCTACACTTCTCCCCGTTTATATATATATATACACATACCTTCTTCATTCCAACCGTTCAAACTTCCCACGCGCGCCTCTGTTCCACCTGCTAACTCCACCGGTGCGGATACCCCGGTTCTATCTCTCTCTATCTCTATCTCTCTCTGTCTTTCTCTCTACTCTCTTCGTTTTCTCTTTTCACTCGGCGCTCGTTCTAACCGACGTCGGGGGTCGCGTCGTTGGACGATTATTCGGTTTTCCACTCTCTTTCCACCTGAGCCTTTAACCGCTATTACTGCTATACGCTTCGAGCACATAGCACACATAGGAAATACACATGAATATATAGAAATGGCGTATCCTGACAGCAGTGATACGGAGTCTCGACAGGATTCAGATGCCTCTCACTCTCTATCTTCCTCTGTTCTCTCACACTCTCTGCGATGGCTTTCTCTCTTTTTTTTTCCTCTTTCGATTCCAACCTCCATTCTATATCCTCATCCCTCGTCGCCGTGATCAAAGTAGCACATACGCGACTTGTCGGCGTTCGCACAGCGAACACCCTCATTCGAGGTTCCGATCTCTTTTACGTTCAAATTGCTGTGGGCTGGTGTATATATATATATATATATATATATATATGCATTGACGTTATAAAAATATTGCTTCTCTGCTTTTGATTTATATTTTTTTTCAACCCCTTTTGCTTCCTCATAAAGAAAAGCCTTTATTTTTCCTTTTCTTTCGTTGATATAATGTGCGAGCCCGAAAATAGTGTTGTGCGTATTTGATGATATCGTTTTTATTGTTTCGTTTAATATGTACGCAAAATTCCGTAATTATTTGCGCAAACTATAAAAAGAGCGTATCTGTGGCCGAGCAAGAATTTCCCCATTCTTAAATGGTTAAGGGATTTGGCCACGGTAGAATTTTCAAAAAAACGATATTTTTTTTTGCTTAAACGATGCTTTATCATCATAACTTAAGTTAAGTTGAGTTAAGATGGTAGCTAGTATTTTTTTTTCACCGACTTTGAGCGTATAGCGTAAGCCTACCACGTGATAAATAACTTCGACAATTTTTACCCGATTAACTTCAAATTTTTAAATTATGTTTCTAATAGCATTTCTCAGAGTAGTACGTACGGAATCTCTGATTAATTAAAAACTTTCCATTTTATGAGCAGTTTTATACGACATTTTTCGCTGTAAATTCATCTTTTAAGTTCAAATGCCTACAATATTCGAATAAAACTATATTTTTCAAATTCCGTACGTACTTCTCTAGGTATGCTGATGTAGATTAACGAGAATTTCTTTTCGTTCTGGGTCAAAAATTGTGGATGCCAAATGTGACACCCGAAAAAAAAGATACCAAAACCAAATAGCAGTAGTCGGCCATTTTGGATAACAAAAAAAAACAAAAAAAAATATTTTTTATTAACTTGATATTTATACTAAATAGTTGTGTAATTAATTTTATAAACAAATCACTTTGTCATATAAAAAAAAATTGTTAAATGCGCACATTTTATACCCGCTACCGTGGCCGAACCCCTTAATTAATTTACTTTTTTTTTGGACATTCATTATTTAGTTGTTGATTTGTTAATTCAAAAGCAATCTCAATCAGAAATATTCTATATAAAATAGAAAAAATTAATGGAACGTAGTGGAATGGAGAAAAAGAAACAATTTTTTTCGTTTTAATTCGTACGACGAAGAGATGAAATACGAATGTATACTTATACATGTTCGTATAAATCGGGAGAGAGAGAGAGAGAGAGAGTGAGAATGAGAGAGTTACGTAGGTATACACCCACGTGTCGAGCAGTACGAGTGGCTCGTTCAGTTGGGTGGTCATTAAGGATGCCAAGGGCTACTAATCGTCATCAGACTCGCATTCACCGGAGGCATATCATACGCGGAATATAAAATTGGCCCTCTAGTCGTTTCTCAATGGATGTGTAATGATTATTTTCATCCGGGTATATGTGTAATGAGTTACTGGGCGAATGTTACGGGTATATCTCACACAGAATATATATGCATATATTCCGTACGACGATCCAACACGTAGACACTTGGCTGATAATACACGGCTGCGCCGACGAATAATAAGGGATTCAGGTCAATAGCGTTGTAATGAGGTATCTAGAATCCATCAGAGATTCATATACCTCCCGCGTATACAGTCTGATACATGTTATACCATATACTCTAATCTAATATGTATTTATGCATATATATATATATATATATATACATATTTAATAAGACGCATAATAACGGCAATGCTAGTTATCGCCACATACAACGAAATGCAATTTGTATTGACTACCTCCAGGGCTCATCTCGTCGAAGAATAGGAAAATGAAGAGAAGAAAAAAATTATAATTACGGACTTATACAGGAGACAAGCTCTGGTGCACTGTGCTGCAGTGATAGAGAGGAGCACGTAATGAAAGGAAGCGAGTTCGATAGATGGGAATTTTTAATCACATCGTTCTTCTAAATAAAATATACCATCGACGATTTTGTTTCTTCCACGGTTCCGTGCAAACGCCGTAAAATAATCTTACATGTCAATAACCTTTTTGTTTTTGAGCTAGTATTGTTTCCTTCGTGAAGGAAGTTTTTTCGATCGATAAATAAAATCAATTATCAATGACGATTGGTTGAAAATGTTGGAAAACGTTGCGAGAATGCATTTATACGATTTATGCGTGTTTGCGAAGAGTTCCGCAAAACGGAAGCTTCATTGAACGAGAATTGATTGAGCTATGGAGGATTCACTTCCTTTTTGATAATGAGAATTTTGTTTAGGACTTTTAGGATATTTTAAGCGAGTTGACACAGTGTTTCTTGACGCTGTAATTGGTGCAAATATTGAGCGTGAACTTTCTGGGTCGAATAGAGTATGCGTATATTGAATGGATCGAGAATCGACAAAGGCGTTAAGTCCATATGGAATTTTGAGTTTTTTCTTTAAAGACTAATATTTTTCTTAATCACAAAACTTCTGTCGAGAAGGCCAAGGCGTTGAGAGGCTGTTTTATATACGTGCAGAAAGGGAACGGAAATTATAAGGAAGCAATATAGAAATTAAACATTTTTATTTTTATTTTATCGAACGTTCGATTATATTTTCATAATAGAAAATTTATGTACGCGATAGGTATCCCTGTAACATGGCATGACCGTTAAAAGTCACGCCTCGAAATCACATTCGCACCGTCTGCTCTTTCTCTCTCTCTCTTTCTCTCTCTCTTTCTCTCGAATTAAGTACGAAAATGTGAGGATGTCATAAAAATTGCCTCGTAAATGAAACAAGAACAAGGTGGAGACCGGGTAGAAGGGACGAGAAGTATTTTATTTCGAGCCGGGACATTCGGACCCGCAGTGTGGGCGGGTTGAGACTAAAAATGTCCATGTAATCCAGAGCATGCATACACACTGAGCGAACTTTTGAATGACTTCGATTCAACGACGAAAGGTGTTTGATCGACGAACTAAAAGAATCGGGACGCAACACGCACCGGTTAAAAATATCGATGGCTCAAAACAACCAGAAAGGCTGTGAAATCAATGATTGTAAAAAAAATCGCTGAGCTCCTTTGACATTGATTCATTGATATAAATGCATTTTTGCATAGCGCGCGAATGCTGTGGACGAGTATATTCTTACAAAAGCCATTATAATATATATGAAATTGGAGAGAATCAATTTCGAGAGAATCTGAATGAAGCACAATCGACGAATGACAAGAGCACGCATTATCGTTGATAAATAAATGAATCTCACGAACATCTATTACGAAACCAACGAGAAAATACAAATTTTCAAAGATTATTTCATATGAGACTGAATGACTTTTGGGCATAGACATTTTTTGGAAACGTTTGAACCAGACTAAAACAATGAATGAACAAAATCTTTTGTACCTTTGCACATTAGGCGACTTTGAAAAATTCTTTTAATCAAAAATCGTCTCACTCTGCGTGAAACAATCCAATATATTTAGTACTATATGTACGAGGCCTGTTAAAAAAGTATCGCGAATTTTGAATTTCCGCGGGCTACGTATATTCGATTTTCGATTTTTTTGTGGCGTTAGGTTGGTACTCGTGTCCCTCACTTATGCTGAAAAAATCGGCCATTTAGAATGTTTAGTTAATTGTTGACAGCTGTTTTGGTTAGACGGGTTTTGGCTCGTCTTCGATTTTTGCCTATTCCAAAAAAGCAGCTTCCATTGCGATGATTGAGCTTTGGTTTCCACGTCATAACCATAAATCCATGATTCGTCATCAGTTATGACTCTCTGGAGAAAATTTGGGTCGTCGCGGACCGAATCCAACAGCTCCTTAGCAATGTTAACGCGACACTGTTTTTGTTCGAAATTGAGCAATTGTGGCACGAATTTCGCGGCGACCCGTCTCATGCCCAAATCATTGGTAAAAATCGAATAGCACGAGCCAATCCATATGTTTAGTTCCTCAGCAACTTCTCTAATGGTGATTCGACGATTGGCCAATATTATTTTCTTCACTTCATCAATGTTTTCGTTTGTTGTTGATGTGCTCGGGCGTCCGAAACGCATTTCGTTGTTCGCATATTCTCGGGCCTCTGAGAACATTTTGTACCACCAATAAACGTTGCTTTGGTCCAAGGTAGCTTCACCATATGCCACAGTCAACATTCGGAATGCGTCCGCGCACTTAATTTTGTATTTCACACAAAATTTCATACAGATTCTTTGGTCCATTTTTTGGAATAGGCGAAAATCGAAGACAAGCCAAAACACGTCTAACCAAAACAGCTGTCAACAATTACCTAAACATTAATAATGGCCGATTTTTTTAGCATAAGTGAGGGACATGAGTACCAACCTAACGCCACAAAAAAAAATCGAAAATCGAATATACGTAGCCCGCGAAAAATCAAAATTCGCGATACTTTTTCAACAGACCTCGTATATTTCTATCTATTTTTTTTTCTCTCATATATTTATTACTTTATTACCAGTATGTGTCCGCATGAATCGTGGCAAACGGGACGTTTAAATGAATTTCAAAGATCTGCGGTTAACCGAGTGTATGATAGTGTGCGGTTACCAGGAGTGAGTGGATTTTAGTTATTTTACCAAAACTGATGACGTGTAGGCTGAACCGCGAGCGAGAGATCATCAAAACTTCGAAATGACTGTCGACAAATCGAGTGGTCGATGTCGGTGCGGTATATCTTCCCTCTCCAATTTATAATGGGTTGTATATATACGGTATACATATACACGCAAACATAGTATTCCAAAATATGACCATCAGCATATATATATAACAACGGGGTTCACGATGATCAGCGACATAATAATTACCCATGCCAGCGGACGAGTATCTCGGATCCCAATAATTGCTTTTGCGGCCGCGATGCAAACGGCGTACGGGGGGAGGGATTACCCTTTTGCGAAAGCGGGACCAGCGTTCTCTGTACACGAAAATGAATTGCGAGGCTCGCAATTTAATAAGAAGAGACTGAAAGCAGTCACAATCTTCCGGTGATTAATACTAGCTAAAAAGTTTTCGTAACTTTACCAGAGTCTCCGACTCTCGGAAAACGCTGCGACGTTCGCATATAGGGAAACAAGCGAGATACCACAGCACCCACAACTTGACTGTGTCATTCCTTTCAACGCCACTTCGCGCTTGTGCTGTAGCATTTTAAAAGCTATTTACAAACCTATATTCATTCTTCCCACGTATTCGAGGGTTTTTTGTTCTATGAATGTAAACGTCATTGTCAACAATGTGTAATCGATTTATTTCTCGGTATCAGCTTATCGTCGATTATAGATATTTCAAAAATATCTCTACCATAGTAAAAAAAAAATATTGCGCACATTCCAGTTGGACTTCCGCTAGATTGTCCCTTTTTCTAGTAAAAACCGAAGGATAAAAGGATAACCTGGGAAATTTCGATTGATTTTCTGCCCGCGGATAATCTTTCAAATCTTCTTTGAAAGGAGTGCTCGTTCACGGAACGAGCAATCATCGGTTTTTGCAACTTGGAATTTTATCCAGCTTGTGCTTCCGAGAATTCTCGATAAGAAACCTTTATTAGCTTATATGCAGATGCTCTCACTGTAACAAGATTCACTGAAATACGCTAGGATTGTTGGGGATGTACGAGGTGTTCTCTAAACAACGGCATTAAGATAAAAATAAGCTGGCAACAATTTGAACAATTACGACGATAATTGCGACATACATTATGTTAATGCACGCCCATTCATTTTGAGTTTGCCCGTGGCAGAGAGCAGCCTCGAAGACGGCTTTATTCGCGAAGTTTCGAAAGACCCGTTCATCCACAAAGCGGTCCCGCGCTTCTCTCGCTTCTCAGCCATGCACACCGTCCGCCAGGCGATAATTGGTAGAACTCCATGTATTTACGCGTCCTCCTTTCGTGCACTAATTTATGCGTATATCTTCTCTATTTCATAAACTATAAAAGCTACCGTGTTAAAATGAACACAAACCAGGCTCGCGTCATTGATCGAACAGGTGTTAAGTCTAAAGGCTCGATCGAACTGAAAGGAAGTGCATATTCGTCGTCACGAAATCCTAAAAAGGTTCAAATAGTTAAATGCCAATTTTGGAAACAATTGCACGTTGAAAAGAGAGTCGGACGAAATATTTTTCATCGTCCGGGAATTGGAAACATTTTTTTTTTTTTTCCATAATACTCCACACCACTTGCTCCCTTGCTGCCCGGTTGGCGTGGCCTTTTTTACCCGTTCATCGCGTTGAAATCCCAGAAGCTATTAAAATAGAAATGGAAAACTCGACCCTCCCAATTTCAGCATAATATTGTGATTACGATATATAGGAGGTAGTAGGAGTGAGACGAACGTATAGGCACGAGCGAGATACCTAGAGTTATATAGCCCCCCCGATGCTTCGGACGAATGCCCCCTTTGCCCATCACTGGTATTATGAATATATGTAACCGCGGATACATGGTGAGAGAGGCCAGTGCACACTTCGTCAAGTGAATCGGCCACCCTTTTCCCCATCGCATATATTTCATCCATACATTTATTCACGCATAAGCAAGCGCGGCCAGCCAGAGACTCGTGAATATTTTTCTATGTTTAATGTATATTTTCGGAAACCGTATTTCCCTACGGGCCGCTGCATCGATATGGCATTTCATTGCGAATTGTTATATACACGCAATTGTACCTTCATATTTCGTATTTCACAATCACAAAAAAAAACACACTAGTGTATAAATCATTCCCTTTTCCTAAACGCGTAGTCTTGCACACATACCCGTGTATGTGTAGATTGCGTGAAAGTACGAAAACAATAATGTAATTTCGTCAATATCGTTTTGTCAAAGCTTTCTTCTGTATTTACCAAAGATGAAAAGAACATTTGACCAGAAATCATAGCGTCTGATGTGGACGTCTCTGGCGTCAACAAAATGGTTGCTCGCGACAGCTAGAGGCCCACAGTTAGAACACACCTAAAATGTGTCAGAGCACATTGAGATAGTAAACAGGAGAAAAAAAAACAAAACTATAGTACCATCAGCGTCGTTGTCGTTCAATGCACTCGTTGGAGCGCGAGAGTGAGCCAGCAAGTTCTCTCGCGAACGGGCAACGGCATCTCCATAAATCCCCCTCCCGTGTGTGTATATGGCTACGTAGGTCGTATTCGCGCGTGAGATAGTGCCCAGCGCGGAGAATGTATCAAAATCAGGCGCGAGGTTGCTTTATGGACGGGAATGCTCGTAAATACGCACTTCTGCTGGTACTCCTACACTCGGGAATGGCATGGGTGTTGTATGCATGTGAGAAGGTATATAATATGCATGCATCGCTACTACTACTTTACGGTGGAGTACGAAAGAGGTGCAAGGGGCGGGAGGGTAAGTTGGTCGTGCTCGGGACTCCGAGAGAAACTCCTCTCTGCTACGATGGGTTAGAACGCTAGAGAAAGGGGTACGAAATAGCTTCTACGGGATGCTAATAAAAGATAGATCCGGGCGAGCCTGGAGATAGTGACTAGAGGAGAGAATCTAGAGATCCCCCCCCCCTCCCGCCGCGGCTCTCTTGCATAGAACATCTAATCCGTGCACGCTGTATTCCCTTCTTCGTCGATGTTATCCATTGTTTCGTGAGTCGTTCTCTCGTCTCACTGGGCTCTACCTCTCTGTTACTGTGCTGCGGTTTCGGAATGTGCTCAAATTTATCGTCGAAATGTCGGGAAATGCAAAACAGCTACTGTATGATCGTTACACTCTTGCGCTATGCAGTGTCACGACGGGACAAGTCTTATTTAATGTTATGGTCTGCGGTAGAATACGGATCGTCGCGAGTCCCAAACCTCGTAAACGCAAGGGCCAATGCGACGCAAATAAGACGAATTTGATTATTTTGAAATTTGAGTATTCGATATCACCGTGGATGTGTCTACGCTTACTATATATTATATAATTATATTCGATATAACGAGCATGTACGAATCACTCGTCAGAAACGAAGAAACCGTGACAATTTCCGAATGGCTCTCTGGCAGAGAGCAGTTTCGACGGGGGGAGCCACGGGTCAATATTGGTATCGTCCTGTCGGAAGCAGGATAGATAAACGATTATCTGCAAACTGCGTTTCGATAAAGAGAAGAGCTGATAACGATTCCATGAATCGTTGCTTTTCTTGCGAGGCCAGTTGGTGAATTTCCTTCCTATATGTCTTACACGAACGCTTCGTGATATAAGTAGTCCCTTGTGGCAGTTTCATGTGAACAGCTACTTCGTGTAAAACTCTCCGGATAATTGTGATGACTGTATGCGTTTGACATTGTAAAAGCTTAGCTGGAGGTCGAATGGTAGTCATACAGATAGATACAATCCTAGGCTGACAAATAAAACGAGTATTTTTAACCGTATTCGTTTAATACTTCTTCATAATACCATAATGCATGTCTACGATTTTTCAAACTACATGGCAAGAGAGTACGTAGAATTATAACCTTTAAACTGCAGTGGCAGAATTGTCGCGACAAATGTAAAAGAAAGATCTACATCAGCCCCGATTACTGGGAGGAGCAGTATAAAGAAATGACTTATAAGAAGGAAAAAGAGAACGAGTAATGATGAAGCGGAACAGCGTGGCCAAAGCCGTTAAGCGAATGGAATTTTCCACGGTCGATGCACGAGGGTTTAATTGCAACGTCGGACAATGTAAATGTGCGGGATAAGTTGAGCATACTTGACGCTCGCTCCCTCTCTCTCTTCTCATGCGCCCACGAATTTTAAAAGCCAGCGCGAGCGTCCCCTTCGAACCAAACCTACAGCGGGAACAGCAGCAGCAGCAGCAGCAAAAACCAGCAGTCCGTCATGCAGTGTAATGCCAGTGTGTCATCGCTCTCGCCACCGCGTTACGATGAACAATAAATTTACAGTGGAACGTCGAGAGCCCCGGTCATTATATAACGCGTACTATCGTGAAAACACATACTGGAGTTCGTTAATGATGATGATGATGATAGCCGGGATGAAACACGAAACGAACTCTTCCGCCAAGTTCAATAGGGAATACCAATTTTGTCTCACACGTTCCCAATAAGTTTTACGAGACACGCGGACTTTGGTGTTTCACGAATTTGCTTGGAGCATATATATATATGTATATAGATATATAAGCTAGTGCAGTAGCCAAACGAGCTCCTTGACCATGGGCGGCAAATTGGTCGACCGCGAGCTTGCAATTTGCTACCGTATTCTCTATTACCGATGAACTTGGATGAACTAACGTTGGTAGAGAGACCGCCTCGGTTGGAGGCAGTGAATATACCGAGACGACGTTGCCGAGAGGGTGAACGAGGTGTGGGATCTGTGGGTGGACGAAACCGGGTGGCAGCGGGTATAACCGAGAGGCTCCACGTCGAAGGAAGTTCCTAATCTCAGTGGTCAGCTAATATCCAAACATGGCGTAAGCTCGAATAGGTACACCCTCTGCGGTACTAGCTAGAACTGTCTCAGTTGCACTCCCACTCCATCTGTTCTACATTCTCTCTTTCCTTCACTTCGAGAGAGAATTCAGATATATGTACTGGTAACGTCTGGTAACAGATATCACGGGCAAACATTAATACTGAGTGCTGGACGAGGACGAGAACGGGTTGCGGTGTGTGCTGGGGGATTATCTTATTCTTGGACATTGCTACTGGCTATACCAGTATGCTTCACTGCTTGTGCCTGTGGAAGAGGCGACGCCGTCCGCTCACTCCCGCCTTCCACGTTTCTCTCGTCGTCCTTTGGGAACGGAAACCCCTTCATCGGCAAACACATCCCAACGAGAACGCCGAAGCGATGTGGTTTAAATTTTGACCAGTGTCGGAGTACGAATTTCTCTGGAACGTCCTTGCCCAAGCCTGGACGATCCTCGAGTTCGAGAGGGAATCATCGAGGTGAAAAATAGGTGAGGTACGATTAACTGGTTCCAGCAAGAGGCAAATGACGTTGCCCATCTTTCTGTAGGATAGAAAATCACGTTTTTCCGGGAGATGATTGCCATTTCTCGTGGTCTAATCTTTTTTTTTTTGCAATTAGCCATGTAATTCTCGAAGAAGACAACGGAATGACTATAATGACTGTATGCAGAGATAACACAGCACAGCGTATATTCGGGTTGGTCCCGTCTGATCGTAATCTACAGCCGTCGGACAGTTCCATCCCTTTCTATTCTGTACTTAGGATGACCATCTTATTTATATAGTAAAACAGTCCTACTCTAGCAGCATCGTAGAATAGGAGTAGAGAAGTTGTGGAGGTACGGGTAGCGGAGAGTTTGTTTGGTGAGCAAACGTTTGCCGACGACACCGCCGGACACTACTGGTGCTGCTCTGCATGGTTCGCTCCCGGGCACGGGTACAAGTATGTCTGAACCACTGGAGGGAGAGGGACTGGGATTTAATACTATCTCCCAGGATGAACAGTGGTGGTCAAATAGATTCCCCAGAAGTAATCCTCACGTTTTCCGATGGTACAAAGAATAATGTACTTTTTACTCCTGGTACAATTTCGTTTAAGCCTTTACCGTTAAAAAAAGTTTTAAATTAGCCAAACAAAAGTTTAGACATTCACGCTTGCCACGGTGCAAGATGATAAACCATTTCATGGACGTAAGAACTCATAAATCCATCAATAAATCCGGACCTTCCTCGCGCTGACCACGTTTGTTTGGGGATAAGAAGCAAAGACAAGCGCTGGAGTAGATGCGAAAAGGGGGCGGCGAGTGCTAGGTTCTACCGAGGGGCTGCTAGTCTGTAGGGTGGTGAGGAATGGTTCAGTCTGGCGAGCCTTTAGCCCGGCTTAACATGTACTGGAAACACCATCCCCTATCCTTCGTGTCGGGGCCAAGTTATACCCGCAAACAGTCGTACATTAGTGCCTGCAGGAGTCCTGCAGGATTTATAAGGGACGCTCGCGGGCGCATGGGAGGCTATATCTTGAGCGGCCCAGCGTCTCTACCGATGGTTAAAACTGAAGGAGATTCGAGGAAGTCAAGTGAGAGCAAGCTCGAAGGGAGAATATATCGGTGGTCGATGGTATACACGCGAATACTTGAAGGAATATGTGTGAGGACTTAGTGTGCAAATAGTTTGTAAACTGTCAAAATTTAGATGAAATTTATTTCAAATCAATGATGGCTATTATATGAATGATTACTTTGACCTCTAGTAACACGCCGTGGGTGAGAGAAGGCGTGCTTACTAAATGGAGAAGAACGCCCGGACTAAATCGATGGTTCGGAGTGAACGGGTCAACCTGAGTACCCAAGAAGACTTTGCGCAGCATGGACTCCATAGGGCCGGGGATGATGATGAGGCGAAGGAAGAGAAACACAGCGACCGTCGAGAGTGGCAGAAGACAAGGGTGGAGGTACTGGTCAGTTGGTTAGTCCCCATGGGGTGTGCGTGATACCCAGCAGCCTTCTTCTCTTTACTCGCATGCTAAAGTAGCCGGAATTAATTTTGCATGTCGCTAACCGACGAAGGGTAAGACGCCCTCATACTCGACTGTTCATAACATATATGTATGCTTATATAATATATATATATATATCTATATAGGGGGGCGCGCCCTTCTGCGCGCTTTCCGCGCTAACCTCCTCAGGCTCCACCGGACCAAACCCAACCCAACCCGAAGTTTTTTTCATTTTTTTTTGAATATTTCGATACCCTATTCGATCGGATATTTTCCGCTGATTACGAATAACACCAAGTTTTTGTCGGAAAATCAAAAAATCAATGGAAAAAACGCGAAAATTGAAAAAATCGATTTTTGGACGATTTTCAATGAAATTTTGAGTTTCTCAAAGAAATGGCTACTGAATTAGTAATCAGCGAGTCAAAATACATCGATATAGCCTCCTAAAAGAAAATTTAAAAATTCAAAATTTTTGTGCATTTTGGCCACAAAGAAGTGGTTTCACTAAAATCGCTGTAACGTTGCTTCCCGATGGAGTTGGAATGTCACTCCGTGCTCGCCCCTTCGCCCCTCGGCGCTGCCCTGCAACTCTTGTACGCGGCGGCGGCGACGGCGGCGGCGATATATTTATATAATATAGATATCTCTCCATATTATATAAAGGCTCTGCCCCCCTGCGCGCTTCGCGCTCCACCACCCCCGCCCTCCCCACCCTCCAGCCGCCCCTGCCCCCGCTCGATCCCTCACTCAGCCTACTTGATCCCGCTCGCTCCCTCAACTCTTATACACGGCGGCGGCAGCGAAATATTTATATAATATAGGGAAATGAATTCTTGCGTCATTGTCTTACAGATTACGTGAGTCATTATTTGAAGGATGAAGATCAGAACCGTGAGATTTATACACTCAAGGTGTTCCATCTTATACGCACACTTTTACCAGATTCTAACGAGCAGTTCGACATAGAAGGAAAGGAGGGAAGCGTGGAACGGAGGAGACTTCGAAGACAAGTGTACGAACTCGGCGAATGGCAAGTGAGGTAGAATCGGATGGAAAAGGTCTAACCAGTGAAGCTCGAATTGCACGAGGTCTCTAAGAGTTTCGTTCGGTACGTGAGCACGTCGCCAAAGAGGGGTGGTCACCGTGCGGCCAGTTTCGCCGAAGGCCGTGCGAGCGGTGGTCGTTTCGACGGCGGGTGGGGTCGGGGATTGTTACTGAAGGGGTATGCGGCCGAAACGTCGGGAGAGTACGGGTGGTAAGTGGGTTGTGGAGGCGAACGGCGGTCGAGAGGAAAGGGGGGTAGCCAGTGGTCAGCACACTTGGCCGACCCTACTTCGCTAACTAGTTTAATGATATATGTTGAGCTACAAGCGCCTTGATTAATCGTTAACTAATGTTGGACCTTGCAGTGCACCACCGCGAAGGAGAAGGCCTTGCTTGAAGCGAGGGAGCAAGATGGTATGAGAGGGTGAAAGCCTGAGAGACGGAGATGCTGAGAAAGGACTGATGAGCGGGAGAACCGAGAGCTTCGGTCCTCCGGAGGAGCCTCGATCAGCTAGGCGCCCTTATAGTATACACAACCCCTGACTACGACACGAGGAAGAGGTAGTCTCTACGTTCGAAACTCTCAAGCTCGAGCGTATAGCCAAACAGAAATCTAATCTCTCCGGATAATTTGATTTATGATTTGCCGCGCTCTCGAACCTCCATCTCCACTTTCGTCGTCGTCGTCGTTGTCGTCGCGGTCGACGAAGGAAAAACTTTCAAACGGCCGCTGGTCGCCTAGTCCCAAGTTGTCGTCGATGTAATTTGTCGGAGTGTGTCATCGCACCAGACCCTTTGGTCATCGTAGACCAATTTACGTTCGGAAGAAGCATGACTATACTACGGAAAAGCAGCAACCCTTTCTCTGTTATACTCCTCGATGTGTTTTCAAATTCAGTTAGACCTTAAACCACTTCTTCACAACTCTGTTCTGTGCACGGAACGATGGGAGCGCAGCTCGCGGAACATTGGCCGTTCTCAATACGTTTAGGGCTCTCGATCAATTAAGTCGTGGCGCGATTTGGGTAGAACACCCATCTCTATCGCTCTTCCAAAACTGACGACTTCATCCTCTTCATTAAATTGACTCACGCAGACTTCTTCTGCTCTCTCCCTCTCGTCTCGTCAACTCTCTTGTCTTGAACTTCACGTATTTATAGATACTATCGATTCGAAAAAATGTTTCACATCCTAGCAAACTGACCTTTGTATTTCTCTTTGTACTCGTAGGATAGACTCTCCTAAACAAGTGCCATATGAGTACGAGAAGGATCAATGCCAGAACAGTCATACGAATGCCATCAAGATACAATCACATACCGTAATTGGATACAATCTTAAACGTCATTCGCCCCCATTTATAGTCAATGACGTAAGAAAATTATGAACATCCCGAGAATCAAGGAACGGTTGAGAACCCAAGTAAGTATTGCGTGTAGATGATTTGAGGCTTCAGAGGCATCGACTAATGCCTTGAGTGGTGGTCATAATGTGAGAATCATCGTGACCAGAGAGTGGATGGACTGTTCGTGGCGTTGCTGGGCAAGACTAGGAGTAGGTCGTGAAGGACACAGAGGAGGAAACCGTTCCATGTAGAGGAGAGAAGAGAGCCAGAGGTACGCGAGGGGGGCTGCGACTCGGCCAGGGGTTCGCTCAGGGATGCAAGACACCGTGAAATTACCAGCAGAGTCTCGCATGCCCGGGTGACCGGTGGAGAGAAGGGAGTAGGATGAAGGGTGGCCGAGGCCGTTTCCAGTGGGTGGTGGAACGGACTCTGTCCACTCCGCGGCCCCGGGGCTACACTGGCTACCGGGTATTTGTCTTGTCTCCTTGTTTATGAGATTCAACATTGTTATTTGGCACCGCCAGGGAGTTCTGGAAATGTGTGAGAGGCAGGCTGCCTTTGGCCTCGCCGTTTCCACTCTTGGACACTGCCCCGCGCGGTACAGCTTTCGCCGGAGTTTCGTAGAGTTTCCTGCGTAATAGAGCAGCATGACCATAGTGGTAATAGTAGTAGTAGCAGCAACAGAAGTACACTACTTTGAGAGAGGGCCCGCACGTCGTGGTGACGTTGGTCTCTACAACAAACGCTACACATGGCGTCGTGGAAAGGAGAAACCGAAAGCAACATCGTAACCGTTGCATCATAGCTAACCGCTTGAATCCATGGCAGTTAGGGCGCGGTGAGACACCACAGGCTTTATCTCAGTTTCGTCCTTGATCTTTGGTCGGATACAGTGCGGAATTAATTCCGCCATTAAAATGTCCCTTTAAAACTTTGTGGTAATTGACACGGGGACACATATTCTCAACACCCATGATACTATTGTTATGCTCGCAGAATACGAGATTCCAATTAAATATGAAATGTTGTATCTGTTACCTGAGCTCGACTTTGGCTACTTATCATGAGCATGTACTCGTACATTTCCAATTGGGTATGTAATGAACTCCGAATTGGTTCAGCCGAGACAAGGGACTCTATATGCTATTAAGCAAATTGCAATTATCTTTACGTCCCACGTGACTTGGTCTCTGATACGAAGTAAAACATTGATGTTCAATTATCGAATGAGACACCCATAATGTCATCGTTGGTACACAGCGGAAGTTGGGGTCAATTTGATGGGTTTGCTGAAGCTGTGATTCCTTTACGAGACTGCCAGCGGTGAACGAATCAGCAGAACATAGGTTCGCAGACATGAACAAAATGGTTGTGCATAAAACATTTGTTTAAATCGTGTTAAACACCGAATGTTCAGTTCAAGCTAAATGCTCGACAGTGCGCTGACGCAATGAGCTAAAACGCACGACACAACCGGAGAAGTGAGACAATTTAATCGTCGCCGTTTTTCATATGATTTCTCGGAAACTGGATGTTGAATGAAACTAAAATTGAATTACTGGTATAATGACTGGGAATGAAGCATACGGTTTTATTCCACAGCTCTTTCGTAATTTTTTCGTGACAATTTCGATCTATACTCATTTGTACAACCATGCGCATCAAGTTTAACTATAGCATCTCTCATCCCGGGCGAGTCTCGCGTTAACGAATTCATTCAGTAGAGAATCCCAACTCCCTTCAGCTGTTGTTCGGACGTCGAGAAACCCTTTTTTTTTTGATGCGGTGGTCTGCAGTAAAGCTAAGAGAATTGTAACAGCGTGAAAGCGCTAAAATGAGGGACTGACGCGCTTAAAGAGCGCATACGCGAGCGTACATTTTACTTTATACAGCAGCAGTGAGCGGAGCGGTGATTAATTCTGGAAAAAAAGAGTGAACGTCGTCGTTGTTGAGGGAGGCGAGGCGACCGCGGCGACGTCACGATGAGTAGACAAGGGGGTTATCTGAATGAACCATCGCTGGACCGTCGCGACTCCGCAGTAACTCGCTCTTGCTCGTTCCCGTTCGTTTTCACATTCGCCACATTTATGCACACATGTAATGTCCGCGACGTCAATATAAGCCGTCGGATGCTTTTTCCTAAATTGACAGATTTTCAATTTAATCAAATTCTAAACTAATGGAAAAAAACGCACGGGTCTTTTGATGTATGAAACATCACAGCACACACACGTACGCGTACACAACGGCTGTTTCACTGCAGCTGTAGATAGAACGTGCGGTGAAAAACGCTCAGATTGCAGGCATATGAATCGGGATTGGTGCCCGAGCTGTTATCGCTTTGGGGGAGTAGAGAGAAAGAGTAAAGAGGAGGAGGACGGGAGGCTCAGATTGAAAAGTACTTTTAGGTTTAATCGGTACAAAGAGATCACCACGATTGTCCGTGTGGTTCCTCTCACCAATCACCGAAATTAATCCATTGATAAATATTCCATCAGTCGTATCCCAGTGATAGCAGTACTAGATGTATTACATATATATATATTCTGTAGATACAGAGCATATGACTACGACAAGTTGGAATGGCGGTGCGGTACCGCGTGTTATACGATAAGTCGATGCGATGATATATCTATAGAAATATATGTTTATATTCATATGTACTCTAGAACGATCAGTTGCAATTTTTTTCTACTCGTGGAATATTGCTTTTTTTTGTGCTTGTCAAAAGAGCGACAGTTTCCTCGTGTTATTACTCGTATCGTTGCGTTCGTACATTTATATCGATCTATAACATGTCACCGTCGAATTACTCCAATTTTTAGATTTCTCATATTACAGAGAGGACGTTCGGGAGTATGTATAATTATATGTATACATATAATGGATATCGTGCGATCGTACCTCGGGAACAATTGGACGATTCCGCATAGCCAGACCATTAACGACACCTGTTACTGTTTTCATCGTCATTTTCCTGATATATTATGACTGTCATTCGGATACATGAGTCGATATACGATCAGTCTATTCGTTGTTTCGTTACAGTTGATGCTATGAGTCTCTCACTCTCGATGCAACTCAAATAACCCTATATTTTGCTTCCTGCAAATTACTTTTGCTTCTCGATTTTTTGTTTGTTATATGTTCATGAATTTTGAATAATCTCGTGAGGATGCAGATCATTTCAGCCGCATCAACAACGATCGAATAATATATAAAGCTCTCGATGCCGCAAACACTTGACGATCACTACAATCACACGAAATGGCCAGAGTGTACCGCAGCACACATATACACATATATATCCAACGCACCTGCCTCTTAGTTATTACATGCTCACACCAAATGTCATTACGACGAATGTAAACAACATTTTTATATTCGCACGCGATAATGTAACCGGATTCCATACGCTCCAGTACGTAGAGCCCCTTCGGGGTCTCTTACGCGCACCCGTCAAATAACCTCTCGGGCGCGATGCATTTTCGTACTTATCCAATGATCGGTTTGAGCTACAGCGGTGCACGCTCGCGTGTTCCTCATTCTTCTACCTCTCAAAAGATTCTTTTCTTTCTTCCGCCAGCTTGCTAACTTCGCGCAGCAAAATTATAATAATCATAATTGGTGAAATTCGATCGAAACGCAATTGAGACGCTGAAATGAGCCCCCGAGGTAATGAGATCCGTCCCAGAGGGGAACGCGAGACACACACACTCACCCTCTTTCTCTCTCCATCTCTCGATGTGTGTGTGTGTGTGTGAGTGTGTGTGTGGGTATACTGACAGCCAGACGGTGAACCAAGGCATGCTTTATTGGGTGGTGTGACGCGCAGGAGGAGGTTGAGTTTGCCCACGCCTCGATCGTTTGCCTTCAATCACTCACTTGACAGATGCACTTACGTATGATGATGTTGGTGTTGGGTCTTGGGACTATCAAGAAGGAATGTGCCTTGAGGCTCACTCTCTCCTCATGCGTGTGTGACGATGCTTTTTGTTTTTTTTCCTACCATGCATGATCCTCGTCACACGATGAGTCAAACTCTGTGTGAGCCTCGAGCTATGATCTCGATTTTGAGATCTCAAACACACACACACACACACGTACGCGCGCACACGTGATAATTATAGAGGGAAGATTCTTAAAAATGTACGTTAGAAAATTTTATATATTACAAGATTATTCTCATCGACGATACATAGTTAGGGACGACTAGCACATATGAAGCCTCATCCTTCAGATTAGATCTCTTCTGATTACTTTTTATCCAAGCTGGCCCTTTGGCTCTCGTATGTATTCTATTTTTGCTCGTTTTTGCTCGCGTAAATTAATACATGTTTCAGACCTTATATGAGGTACGGGGGGAACGGTAGCTGTATGAACTGCAGGCATTAACTCCACACGCATCTTTCTTCTCCCCTCTCGCTCTCTCTCTCTCTCTCGCTCTTCACTCTAGCCAGTCTCGGGGATAGATATCATGTTTGCCAGGAGGATAATAGTGTAATAGATGGACACGGATCAACTTGAGAACGGATGAGACTGCTTTTCCAAGAGAATCTAACGCTCCTCTCTGTTACATATATATGTGTGTATATAAATAAGCATTTCTGTGCCATATACCATAAATGCAGAGATTTCTCGTCGATCTTTTTTGTTCAAGTTTAACAATGATTTATACAATTTTTGCGAATTGTTTTATTTTTAGTTTTGTATTACCGCTCCGGCAAGTCTTCACTCACGTAATCATCCAGCACGAGGATATGTATAGGTAACACGCATATACGAAGGGTTTCGCTGTGTCGCTTTTGCCTTAGTCCGATAGGCAAGCAGACCTTGTGCGGAAGTTGAGGCTGGTACGTTGTCCACCAAAGGTGGGCGCATAAGCTGTATGCAAACAACCCCACCGCCATTTACCGCATTCTCGAGTTTGCGAGCCTCTGTTGGTCGTTGCAACAACGGGACATGGAGGAGGAAGAGCTATGTGTATCCCTCGACTATACAGGATTTGCTACTATCGTTGTGAATTCCATCACACAGAATCCTTAAAACTCTCGCCGGGAATATTTACGACTCGTTTGACAAGTCTACACTTCCTCATTACGAAGAATTATAAATTATAATCACGAATCTTTTGGATCAGTATAGAACTTTTCAATTGTAACGGTTAAGAATTATGGAGCTCTTACGCGGTTGCAAAAATCGACACTGAATATCGTCGAACGAAAGATCCGAAAGAGTTATTCAACTTAGAAAAGTTATAGGAATTTTCGTTTCGCTTGTCCACATTGAATGAAAAGAACTTCCATCAGAGGAACATTGACTTTATGGCTGCATCATTGTGGGAGACGATTCTTCGAGCTCGTAAAGGAGTCTCCATGATTAAAGAGAAAAAAAACGTGTTTTATTATTTTATGATATATAATATTAGAAAATCTTAATCGAGAGATTGCATGAAATGGTTTTCTCATTATGTAAAAACAAATTCACGTCTGTATAGAACATTATAAGAGGCGTTCTATTCTGCAGATGTGTATTATACGAGGTCTGTTCAAAAAGTATCGCGAATTTTGAATTTCCACGGTAATTCAGAGTAATTTCCTACGTATATTCGATTTTCGATTTTTTTGTGACGTTAGGTTGGTACTCATGTTCTTCACTTATGTTGAAAGAAATCGGCCATTTCGAATGTTTAGTTAATTGTTGACAGTTGTTTTGGTTAGACGTGTTTTGGCTTGTCTTCGATTTTTGCCTATTCCAAAAAATGGATCAAAGAATCTGTATCAAATTTTGTGTGAAAAACAAAATTAAGTGCGCGGGCGCATTCCGAATGTTGACTGTGGCATATGGTGAAGCTACCTTGGACCAAGGCAACGTTTATCGGTGGTACAAAATGTTCTCAGAGGGGTCGAGAAGATGCGAACAACGAAATGCGTTCCGGACGCCCGAGCACATCAACAACATACGAAAACATTGATGAAGTGAAGAAAATAATATTTGATATATTGATGAAGTGAAGAATAAAATAATATCGAATACTCGTGCTATTCGATTTTTACCAATGATTTGGGCATGAGACGGGTCGCCGCGAAATTCGTGCCAAAATTGGTCAATTTCGAACAAAAACAGTGTCGCGTTAACATTGCTAAGGAGCTGTTGGACTCGGTCCGCGACGACCCAAATTTTCTCCAGAGGGTCATAACTGGTGACGAATCATGGGTTTATGGTTATGACGTGGAAACCAAAGCGCAATCATCGCAATGGAAGCTGCTTTTTTGGAGTAGGCGGAAATCGAAGACAAGCCAAAACACGTCTAACAAAAACAGCTGTCAACAATTAACTAAACATTCAAACTGGCCGATTTTTTCAGCATAAGTGAGGGACATGAGTACCAACCTAACGCCACAAAAAAATCGAAAATCGAATATACGTAGCTTCGCGATACTTTTTGAACACACCTCGTATGTTGTAAAACAAATGCGGCTGCTCCTACATCTTTTTACTCGGATTCGAATATTCGATTATACGATTGTGTAAATATTTTCCACAATCGCTCATTTGGGATTTGCGATCTGATTTTTTTTGTCCACTTTAAAAAGGATTGTACGACCTCACTCCTTAAAATATTTTTGGTTTTGTACTTCAATCTGATTTCACGTCGTAGCGTGAGAATAAAGGTATCGAGCGGCAAATTTAGACTAAAAGATTCCGGAATACTTGACCCGTGTCAATAATGTATGATTCAGAAGAGCGTCCACGACCTCCTGTACACCTGTTCTATGTATTGATTGCACGACAATGTTTTCCTTCGTCGGTATGACGGTAATTGAATAAAAATCGTGTGATATTCATCGTTAATTCAAAGACTCACCTCGCTCTTCAAATTCAACGGCAAGTCGCAGGGACCGTCCATATCAGCTTCAATTTTAACCTGATGGGACAGCATGCTGCTGTGGCTGTGTCTAAGCGGTGCGGCAGTAGCCAACATGTTAGTCTGATGTCGATGATGAAGACGCGGTTGTGGCTGTAGGTGCCGGTGATGATAGGGCGTCGACAATTGGGTGTTTAGAGTACGTAAATCGGCTGGCGGCGATGCGGGTGCAGCGGTACTGCTCTGTTCCTCCTCGGCCGAACCCTCCGCCATGTCAACCGAGCATCCCGAGGAATCGTGATCTGAAAGGAACGAACATTTCCATTGTTCATCAAACACTGTCCTAACGCATGTGCACAGCAATGTGCAAGTATGGATAAATGAAGATCATGAATAAACTGAATAGAAATGATTCTCGATTCATTATTTCATTGCACGCACGAAATATGCATTCATGGGACAACAAAAGAAAATGCGCACATGGCGAACGTCCCGGATTCTGATGATTTGAGAATACCAATAAATTTGTATGCTATCTAAATATCAAATGGATGTAACAATTATACAGAACTTGTGTACTAAATGTGTGTACCAAAATTATGCGCAACCATGCACAATTGTTTACAAGTATTTGATATTTTTTTTGTTCTTCGTTTAATTTAATCGCCGTTCAGCGGAGTCTGGCGCGACTTTACGGACCAATGCCTCGTCGACGTCCTGACAAAAAGCGTCGCGCCGCGAACACGACGATCGCTAATTAAACGAAGAGCTCTCTCTCTCTCTCTCTCTCTCTCTGCTTATGTGTGTGTGTGTGTGTGTGTGTATGTGCTCGCGGTACTCCGCGGGCGAGCATATCGAAACTCTGACGAAACTCTGGAGCAGCTGTTAAGGAATGCGCAGACACCGAAAATTATAAAGGAGAGAACAGCAGCAAGAGCTCTACCCCCGTTAATCTTACGACTTCAAAGCAAAAACTTGCGTTCGCCATACTTCTACGGCAGCGACGCGTGTATCACTGTATAAACCATGCGAACGCACACTCGTTAATGCTTCAACTCTTACAAACATCATATACATATATATATATATATATATATATATATATATATATATATATATTATATCTATAACACACACACTGGCGCCTCGTTCTCAGCAGCTTACGCACATTCACACAGGTCTCATTATTTTTATCTAAGCGTTCTGTTAGTAAGAATTTTCAAGGGCAATGGAAATCACTGCGAGATGTTTTTTTTCCGGTCGGAGTTTTGCCTCTTGCAGAGTTCTTCTTCACTTTTAATACTTCTTTCGTTCACCGATATATATTCCTCCTCTTTTTTTTTCTCTCCCTGACGACTTTTATTCCTTGAGATTTTTCGAGCGTATAGTCACTACAAGCTCCGAAAATTCTCGTGCTTTATACAACTACTCTCATCGGTTTGCTTTCTCCGTTTTCCTCCTCTTCCTCCTCCTCCTCCTCCTGGCCCCTCAGCACCGCGAGAATCTGGGCAAGAAAGAAGCCGGCGTCGCGTCTCGGCGCGAGCATTCGAAACGCAACTAACAACATCTGCTTCTATTTTTGCGCTGGCCCGAGTCCAATGCTTAAATCGTTTTTTGTCTCTCTTCATCTTAAAGCCTCACACGATCCAATATGACGAACGGTCGGATGGATCATTGAGTGTGGTCTTCGAGCGAGAAGGATCTAAGTGCAGCGCATACATACGCACGCCGTGAATCAACGCGCCAACCATACAACCGACCGAAAATTTGCCCAAAGTGCGATTATTCGACGTTTTTGAGAGATTTTAAATGCATCGGCATTAAAAACAGTAGCGAAACAGAAATATGTGTTTGAAGCTCTGTGCCATCGAAAGTGATGATTTTGTCGATAGGTAAATGATGCAGAATCGCAGTAGAAGAACGAAAAATTTTAATCCGAGATTGGCGATGTGGACACATGTCCGAAGTTCGCGAAGCGATGGTGATTATTCAAAGGGTTTACGCGCTCAAGTAGATGAGCAAAAGCGACGGTGACACGAATTTCTTTCCGTATTTCGAATAAACACATGTGTATATCTATACACACTGATATAACGTGTACAGTGTACGTACGTGCGTGTTTGCCCGCGTGTATGAAAGCGTTGAGTCTCAGCCGGATATTTAATAATCCCGGTTGTTCGCTCGCTCGGATTTTTCTGTCACGCGAGCGATTTCAAAGGAGGGGTCGAAGGTGAATCATCGTTGAATAGTTGACGCTCTTCCGTTGCTCACCATCAGCTCTTTGCTACGTGTTAATACAGCTCGCTTTTTTTTACCACTCGTGCCGCACGTCGTATCGGCCCACTTTCTCGTTATTCTTTTAATATATTCCTTTTTCTCTTTTTACTTGCTCGAATACTTTGTGAAACTATGTACAGTGGTCTATGACGATTCGTCCACAAAGTGAGAATGTCTGCGATGGAAGAATCGCTGATAAACACTACTTTTTAAAAAGAGCCCCTCAAGCCTCTTCTCGTCATCATCAATTTTCTTCTGCGCTCCTATTAATTGCCGTATAATTTTCCTCGCAAAAGAAGGTTATATCTGTATACCTATATAAATGTATAGAGTTGGGGGGGGGGAAATAAATTCAAAAAATTATTTACAACCATCCTAACAACAGCCTGTCGAGAACGATCGCTCTTGCTCGCCCACGACATCGTAGATTTCTTTCGTACACATATACTATTGGTTGTATATATATATAGCTATGACCATATACAACCAAATGTGGGATTTAGCGGCGATTATATAATCGAGTTGCGAGGATATAATAGCCGGCTATTTCAAAAGTCGATCAAGTAGCTCACGGGCGAGTGAGCGGGCCACGATTTAAATGCGATATAATGAGAGGTGTCTGATTATACCGAAAAGAGAAGAGCGGAAAGTACGAGCCCCGGGAACGCCTTGTGTGCATCAGCCGCGCGCACGTGTATACGTATATACCGTGAGTTGTTGCAAAGGAGCCACCAAACCCCGTTATACGTCAGACGGACGTCCAGACGGAATTGGGGAATAGGCGAAATTATATAGATCCCATCACAGTCGGATATATATTTGAGATGGGAGAAGACCGATTTCTACGAACGATCGTGCAAACATTATGTATGTGCTCCAAGTTTTGCAGAATCTGCAGATGCACTATAAACGAAGCGCCGTCGTATTAACTGAAAAAAAAACAGAGCAAAATTTTAATTCTGCACGAAAAAAAATGTGCCAACTTCTGAATTGAGAAAGGTTCGGTGGTACAAACACGGAAATCAAATGTTAAACCGGAACTTCTACACATTTTCGTGAGGAATCCGATGTAAATCTCGTTGTAATTCAGTAAATCAATGGAAAACTTACGTTTGGTGGGGTCTAGAACGTAGTAAGATATGAACAATTTTGTTTCCCACTTTTTGTTCAGTTTTTCAGGAACTTAAAATCAGACAAGTTTTAAATAGTTAAAAAGTTGCTACCATTTTACTAATTTAGGCTTATCGGACGTGTTTTGAAAAGGTGGCAAGTGTACTCAAAGAATGCCGATTCATTCATTTGGATATCATTATTTTTGACACGTTAAAACCACTTTGAAAGTCCTTGCAAAAATTTGTGGATCTCGATTGGCCCGATAATTGGCAGAAACTCGATGGTCCAATAATTGGCAGCGATAAAAAAAAATGGTAAAGTTTATTACAATTATCATAATAATTTGTGAATGATAATTATGAAAAAAATAATCCTTTAAGATTCTGGAATTATCCCTCTTGTGTCCGACTGCTTTCGGTAGTTTAGATTCTATTCTCGTATCAGGGCGAGTCTTAAGCATCTGTTTTTCATTATAAAGTCTTTGGATTCTAACAAAAATGTCAATCGACGAAATTGTATCCCCATTATATTCTCGGCCATACCAAGCATCAACGCGTAGCATCGAGACCACGGAAATTGTCAAGCAAGCTTGAGAGCAGAGGAGAGGATAGCAAGTGAGATCAGGAACATAATGTACTATTATCATCGAGGAACATCGATGCGGAGCATCATCTTCGCGGGGTCTTTTGGTCGTCGTCGTCGTCGTCGTCGGCAAACTGCGCGCGCGGTTCCGTATATATAACCAAGGCGAATATTCTCCGGCGCCGCCGCCGCCGTCAGAGCAGCATGTAATTAAGGGGGTTGATTGATGTTAATTCAAAGGGTAATTAAGAATGTTGCGCATAAAAATTCGATAATTTATGGTCATTGAGGATAATAACATGTTGACCAGCTTGTAATTGCACGCGCTATGTCCGTGTATTAGTGTGCCTCAAGCGTTGCCGCACATAAACATACACACACACACACACGCGCGCGCACAATTCGTGCCGAGATATCCAACTTGACCTGTCCCTCATGTGATATACATGTACATATACACGGGAGTTTAAGTTCGCACATGTGAGAGAGTGTTTTGTGGAATATATACGGTCTCAGATCGTGGCTTATTATAGGGGCTGGTATAGAGATAAGATGGGCTTAGAAACTCCGCGCGTTGTGCGCTAGCCATGGTCGTCTACTACAAGCTGCTGGTGCTACTGTTGCGAAGAGATACAGGATACTGCAAGATAGATTCTCTCCTAACAAATGAAACGCCCAAGCCAACACGATTTAACGCTTAAATTGATGTCTTGATTACGTCCTTTTGTTTGTTAGCGATCGATACGTTAGTATGCGAGCATTTATCCGACACATTCACGATGTTGAGGTTCTTCTAAGCTTCCGCCCATCTAGTCTCGTATTCTCGGCTACGTATGTACTTTACGCTTCGGGCTTACATGGACCGGTGGACCGTGGGCTGCTACGCCATAGCCCACGGCTATATGGAACTGCAATTTATGAGCTCGCAATTCTGAGCGATCTAGCAACCGCGATTTTTGAATTTCAGACCAGTGTTCACTGCGAGCTACTAATTCGTCGCTGGAGCACAAAAAAACCACGCTCTGCAACGGTAGTGCATAGACATAAGTTATGGGGATAATAGACAACGGTTACCGGAGCGAACGTTATTTCGCGAAGCAATATTAATGTTAAGCGGTTCGACGAAGGGATTTTTATTTAAGGGAGGAAATAGGGTTAGACGGTTCAAAAATTCGATTTTTTTTTTGTTATTTCATAAATTGTTAGTAAAACTATTGAAAAGTATGTTCCCAAAATTTTAAATGAAAATTCCGACTTGTTCTATTATTATAAGCCATTAAAGTCAGTAGCTCTCCTTCAGGCCCCGAGCGCGCTGCGTGTATAACCGAGCGGTCACTCATTTTTTCAAACGCGTTTTTCTGAAAACGACTTTTTTTAAACTTGCGTGCACGCTAGTTTGAAAAGTTTTCAACCAATCGTTTTGAAAATTGGCAGGTACTTTCTTCATAGTACTGCGCTCTATATGAACCTAAAATCGGAATATTATTATTATTTAAAATAATTTTTTTTTTGCAAATAGAGTTGTAAAAATGGCAAAAAATCATGGTTTTTCCTTTTGACCCCTGTAAAAAATTGAATTTTCAATTTTTTTGATAGCATTTAGGTTCATATGGAAGAGAGACATATAATAAAAGTAAATTCCAACCTCGTTTGATTTCAAATGAAAATTGCGGTTTCCAGAATGTACGCAAAATGCTGAGTCTGTTCATGACCTGCAATATGGGGTCGCTAATATGTTCGGTGTTTTTCAAGGAAATTCTTCAAAAATTTTATAGTATATACTTAAATATATGTATAAAAATTTTATAGTAAATACTTAAATATATGTATAAAAATTTTATAGTATATACTTAAATATATGTGTAAAAATTTTATAGTATCTACTTAAATATATGTATAAAAATGTTATAGTATATACTTAAATATATGTATAAAATATTCTCAAAGTTTCAATAAATTATATTCATTTTTTATACTATAAAAAAATTCATGAAAATCATTGATAAAACGCTGTCCTAACCCTATTTCCCCCCTTAAGGCGCAACAGTCCTTCATAACGTTCATTTATTGGCATAAAAGATGACTGCAACGAGGATCCTGTATCAGTTATTTCCGAATAAAGATAACCGTGCTCAGTTAGCACGAGATGGCAATTTTCAACATGTTTTTGGCAATACTGTCCGAAAGTGGACATATATAATGATGGTGTTCGTAAAATTTATCACGAATACATTTCATCGAGAAAATAACATTTTATGTCTGGAAATATTTTCAACGGGCTACATATATAAATGCAAAGTTTTCGTAAACAAATGATGACAGTTTGATGAGGATACAATGTCCGTACTCAGCATAATAACCACGTTTTAGTAGCAGCCTTTCAGGTGGACTTTGTGGGGAAAAAATAAAAGAAACGTAATGAAAAGAGAGAAAGAAGAGCAGTCCACAAGGGGAACTTAATAATCGTCGTGAAAAAGACGAAATTTACACGAGCACACGAGTAGCATCTCCCAAAAAGTTTCCTCTCGTCTCTATAGAAACTCGTACTCTTACATTTAAGCATCCCATCAGTGTATTACTTTGTATGCGCGTTGCGTGTTGTCGTGCGTTGAAAATTTCGATTTTAAATTCGCCTCGTTGCGTGTCAAAGCTCGTTTCATTCTCCAGTCTCTTTAAGGGTGCGCCGCATTCAACTCTCGATAGATCTGCATTATAACGCTTAGCTCTGTAAGCCGCGAGCCGTCGGCGTTTTGGAAGATAACAGGTGGGTAGACCAGGTAAAAATTTGATTGAGGCGTGGTTCCAGCTGTCATTTTTCTTTTCACGAGACTTTTGACAGCAAAGGGACAATGTAATGTAGCAAGAAAGTGTTATGTTAGAGTATCGTGCATAAATGAAGACCCTTTATGGGTGTCTGGAAATACAGATTATCAAATCGTTCTTGTAGCCATTGATCATTTATTGTTATTATAAATAGTCGTCACGTCATGTGAAAACATCATCTGTGGACAGTGTTGTACCGTCCTCTTAGAAGTGACAAATAAAGCGACATCCAGATGGAACGTATTCGAGGGATGTTCGTTATGAATCAAAACCAAGTTTTGCAAAATACCATCATGTCAATCAAAAGTTTTGCAATCTCTTAGCATAAATACACCCCAAACATTTAACACCTCTTCCAAATAACGTTATTATGACATATAAAAATTTTTTGTTTGCTGGGAAAGTGCCAGAAGCAAGACTGAAACGCGGAACGTCTCTTTATCATTTAATTTTGGATTTGCAAGCGCTTTTTTAATTTCTAAGTGTCTGAAGAGCGTTGCCCTATGTACATTTCAACGGATTGAGTTTAGATAATTAAATACTCCATTTATCATTAAACCTCGTTAGTGTCAGTACATTTTTTACGAATGCAAAAAAAAACCATGGAAAGAGCTTACTTATGGAGCCGCGATAAAATGAAACGTGGTTGTGTGAATGACGATGAAAAGATTTTCGAGCAATGAGAAAAACGATGTCGTGAATCAAAGGGGTTGCGTATATAGATTCCGTATCAATGAAACGTTCCCAGCATCCCAAAAACGTGTTTAACGCTGAAAGACAGCGAAAAACATTGTTAACCGAGGGATCGCTCAGCGGGACCAGTTGGCAACCGCCCATCGAGACATTGTTCCTCAAATAAATTCAGGCTCGTTCGTGTACTTTTTTTTCACCGTTATACGCACTCATAATCAATCGACCGTTTTGCCACACGGGTTTAGGCGTAATTGTCGCTCATGCGACTGTTGTAATGCGCGAAACGAGCGCGAGTGTGCAATCAAGAGAGAAAATGTATGAAAAAAATGTGTATAAGAGTGCTCTGAGAACGGGTGGACTTGGAGGGGGATGAAAAAGAGTTCGCAGGATGCGAGCATGCAGACCGCGACTTGAAATTCCGTGGAGAGAGAGAAAGAGAGAGAGTGAAAAACCTGGAAGGGAAAAATATACCGAGGCATGCACAGCTTGTCGCTTTTGCACGTGGAGTCATTTCACATCAGTTTCCACCACTACCATCATCATCACCTTCTCATTATGATCACGTTAATACTACATAGATACATACCGATTGCTTAAAATCGAAAGAAGTTATGGAGTGTCTGGTAAGCATAGACTTTGCGCCCTTCTCGCATTTGAACATCAATATATATATAGAGTACGATGTTTTATTTGTGGCAGCGTCAACGACAGTGAATGGCATACCTATCTGTCTCTTACTTCCCAATGCGTTTCGCAATGCTTCCCAATACCAAGAATTGTACCAGTTACCCTATTGCCCCCTAAATATGTATGCGATTCAGGTATCAACACATATACATATATTGTTTACGTATAGGTGTATTGTCTGCAGGGCTAACGTAACGTAAGTACGTTGGTAATGCTCGTTTCGTGCTATACCAATTCCGTCAGAAATCCACCGGGGGCTTTGTCCCGAGTCACGAAACGCAAGGATTAAACTGAACAGCGGTATATATATATATATATATATGGTATATATATATATATATATATATATATATATGGTATATATATATATATATATATAACCGAGAGCGAGAACGGGACACCCCCGTTAATGCGAGACTGTGCGAACCGCGCCTCCGGTACACATTACCCGCGACAGGCGCCCCTGCGTGTGTATTCGCCCATATACTCGTATATTACCACATGCTTGTGCTCTCCATGCTCGATTCCTTGGTGCATGCCACCAACACCGGGCTAATGTGATCCAACGATCGGCAGCTCGAATGAGTCAGGGATATCCATAAATCGGTTATGACCCAAATGGGGGTTGATTTCGACCGAGTGATCGTTATATCCGTTCGGAAGAGCTCCGAGACAGCGTCGATTCTTCCGGATCTAATTACGATGGCCATTTTTCTTATTCTTCGTTTCTATGCGATTGTCGTGAAGTAAATTGTCAGACGAGCGTTAACCTTTTATTTGTCGAAACGTTAGGTTCAAACATCAATAAAAAATATGCGTCAACGTTATTCTTTTAATTTTTCCGAAATACTTTCTAATAAAGAGGTATGGGCACGGTAAAATTTTCAAAGAATCGATGTTTTTTTTTGTTCAAACGATGCTTTATCATCGTAAAAATAAGTTAAGTTAAGGCCGTAGTCTGGTCTAGAGCGAGATTTTTGACGTCATTTCTAATGTGCAATAACGTTTAAACCGTTGAAGTTGTCTTGATGAAAATTTACACGTGCATTTATTGATCATTAGAGGATACTTGTGCATTAAAAAAAAAAATTATTTTAAATATTTTCATGTATTTTTTTGCCTTGTTGCAACATGGTGCGCCGAAATCGGCGCTCACTCTGGACGATGTTGCATGCATCTGAAAAAAAAAAAAATATATATTCTCAATCTGTATGAGAATTCTGAGCACTGGTAGCAGAATTGGTACTTAAAAAAACTTTTTGACAAAATGGCGGCCTGTTGGACTTTCATAAATGATATTTCATACATTTTCGTGTATTCGACGAGTTATAAATTGTCGGCAAAATTATTGTTCGACTCAATACAAAATTTTTTTAAGTACCAATTCTGCTACCAGTGCTCAGAATACTCATACAGATTGAGAATATATATATATATATTTTTTTTCAGATGCATACAACATCGTCCAGAGTGGGCGCCGATTTCGGCGCACCATGTTGCAACAAGGCAAAAACTACATGAAAATATTTAAAATAATTTTATGTTTAAGTTATTTTTTATTAAATATTTAAATGTACAAGTATTCCCTAAGGATCAATAAATGCACGTGTAAATTTTCATCAAGACAACTTCAACGGTTTAAGCGTTATTGCACATTAGAAATGACGTCAAAAATCTCGCTCTAGACCAGACTACAGCCTTAAGGTAGTTAGTATTTTTTTTCACCGACTTTGAGCGTGTAACGTAAGCCTACCTCTGGCACGGCCATAGAGTACCGGAGCGCGCCGCGTGATAAATAACTTCGACAATATTTACCCGATTGACTTCACATTTTTCAATTATGTTTCTAATTGCATTTCGCAGAGAATTACGTACGGAATTTCTGATTAAAGACTTTCCATTTTACGAGTAGTTTTATACGAAATTTTTCACTGAAAATTCACCTTTTACGAGGTAAGTTCAAATACCTACCATATTCGAATAAAACAGTATTTTTCAAATTCCGTACGTACTTCTTTAGGTATTCCGATGTAGATTAACGAGAATTTTTTTATTTTGATCTCGATCAAAAATTGTGGATGCCAAATGTAACGCCGCGGAGCGCCTCAAAAAAAAAACAGATACCAAAAGCAAATAGCAGTAGTCGGCCATTTTGTATAACAAAAAACCAAAAAAATATTTTTTATTAGCTTAATATTTATACTACATAGATGTGTAATTAGTTTTATATATAAATCACGTTTTCATACAAAAAGAAATTGTTAAATGTGAACATAATTTTATACGCGCTCCCGTGGCCATACCCCTTAAACGAAGCCCATTTGAAAATCGGTAATATTGAAAATCCAATTTTTTTCCAATCCAGGACTTTGGCAAATTTTTTTTTTTTTTTTCCAAAGTCCGCCATTTTGTTATTTATCCATGAAATTTAACTTCAGTAGTTCCGACCAGAATGACATGTCTATAGATTAAGAATTATCAAGAATTTTTTATTTCAGATAACATCAAGAGCCAAAATCACCGGTGCCACCCACGCGCTTTTTTTCCAGGTGCCAACTTCGATCAATAATAATAATAATAATAAACTATTAAATTTTTTCAAACAAATTTTTTTTTGTATTTTTAATATGTAAATAAAAACATGCTAAATATCCAAAACGATTCATGTTTATTTTCCTACAAAAAAACGCCCTCCAAAAAAGACATGAAAATCGGCTTAAGTTACCAGACTACTACCTTAACAGCTATCCATAATCATTATTTATCGGAGTAGATGATTTGAACAATTCAGTCAAATTGCAGACTGTGAGACTGTATTACTGTGGAGTTCTCGAAGCATTTACAAAACTTCATTGTTTGTACCGTTTTTATGACATATGCGCTCTCGCATGGCACGTTGCGTGCAGATATAATGTCATTTCAACGTTATTTATACCGAAAAGTCGTAAACTTTTCGCGCCGTTGTCGGTATTTCTTCGTTTTTTTTTAGATCCTGCCTTCGTTAATCTCGTTATAAAAATCTAAAAATTGCATAGCCGATTTTCAAGCTGACTCCAACAACGAGAGACATCCATCTATGTATATATATTTAATTTTAAGCTTAGATATAGATATACATAAGTGGTTGATTTTCTTTTTTTTTCTTTTCGTTGCTAGAAACGTAAACACATTTGTCTAACTTTCTCGGGCGATACGAACACGTTCGGGGCTCTCCTTCATATAGGAACGTCGACGCGCAGGAAGAATATTTCATATTTTACGGGCGGGCTCAGTGTATAGACGTACTTGAAGCGCCGCTGGAGTTCGGCTAAAAAGTTCACGTCAGTCTAAATCAGAGCGCGTATAGAGAGAGCGAGTGCATTAAACCCCGAATTACCACAAATAGAACTCTTAAGCTCGTCGGTCTTTCGCTATACCATTATAATGGCGCGCACCCCCTACTGAGGATATATTTATGTATATGTGTGTGCGTGCGTGTTTGTGTGCTAGACCGCCTTCGCTCGTCTCACGCTGCGCTCCATGGTGATTTAACATCTGGCCCTAAAAGTTCGGGAGTCTCTCTCGATCCAAATTCGATTTTCCAATTCTTTCATTCCGTCGGTGAACACGGTAGTTTATATCATGCACTTCCTATATATGTTTTTTTTATTTTCGACGGATTTATTCATCTTTTTTCGAGAGTTACATGATATTGAGCGAAAGCTTGATTTTTCGACAGATTAAAATAAATTATTCGAGTGGAACGATATTTATTGCGAACAATTTTCGCTGAGATTGGCGTCAAATGTACATTTCATGGCAAATCAATACTTTAATGAAGTCAATCAGAAAAAATTATATAAATCTTTTCTTTTTTTTTCATAAAAATTGTGCCTATGACTGTTTTGGACCACGAACCTGCACTACATGTTTCAAAATGTAATAACATTTCGTTATTATTACGATACAGAAAATATTCATGCTACGAGTATAACTTGATGCTCTTGTAAATTTTTCACCGAATGACGCGCACCCCAAATTACTCTCCGACGACTCAAATATCCCGCACATTTTTAGATCTCATTTTATCTTAATCGAAGCTATATTCGAGAACACGTCATAGAAGAGGGTCGAGCAATATGTATATATATATATTTCTCTGCGGGGATCTCGAGGACACGTGTCACGGTTCGGTGTACGCCCAAAACGAGAGCCGTACAGAGTCAAGGACCCGAGAGCGTCAAGTTGGAGAGAATCTCAGAGGATAGAAAAAGAACATGAACGCTTTTTACACGCAAATTAGATCTATTAGATGCATCGAGCGTACGTGAAATACGCTCGTGACTGAGGCATTGTCAAGGGGAAGGGATGGGAGTGCGTTATAACCCCTTCGAGGCGTTACGCACGTGCGCATGCTTTTTTATAAATTATTAGAATTAATAGCGGAGCACGTAACCCTACCCCTCCGTACAATCGTTGTACGTAATTCAAACGGAAAAAAATATTCTGAGAACTCGCATATGCTATATAAAAATGGATGCAAGTAGAGGAAAAAAGCTTTTTCAAAGTGTATTTTCTTTTCAGTTATGTGAAACACACGCATTAGGTGCGACAGCAGGGATAGTTTCAGTTCTCGAATGGTCCACTTTCAAGATGTTTTCTCTTCAGCAAAAATTAAATTATTATCGATCGTTATTGCTTAATGATAAACTAACTATTCGCCTGAGTTTAAACAAATGAAAGATAATTTCGTGACACAAGCGGTAATCTATTAGCTACCTTTTCTTATTAAATAAAAAAATAAAAAATACATACGTAACGAGTTCAGGGACAGAGCACGTAGTGAAAGAGCATTTGTAAAAGTGGCAGTAGAGTTGAGACGAGAGATCATAGACTCGAGGAGCATCTTCGCTTCCGTTGCGGAAGCGTGAGGGCTGCGCACTGAGGGTACCACGGTGGAACATTATTGAAGGACAAGAAGAAAATGATATACATGTATACGTATATACATATATATATATATATCGAGGAAGCGGAGAGAAAGTGGAAGAGCAAGTAGAGTCTATGGATCAAACGTGTATAGATATATTAAGGTGGGTAAAAGCTGGAAGTGGGTAAGTTGTCGAGCGAAATGTTATCGCGCCGCTGATCGTCGGCACTGTGCGGGGTGAATTGAGGCAAAGATGCGGGGGGATGAGGGGGTGTAGTTGAATGGGGGAGCGAACGAGGGTCGACGAGCCGCGAACGACGAGCGAGAGAGAAGCGCCTCGAACGAAACGAGGGAGAGAAACCGAGTGAGGGATGATGGTGGGGAACGAAAGAGGAGAGCTACCGGAAGATTTCAACGAAGGGTAGGAAAAGAGAATAGCAAAAGAGACAGAGAGAGAAAGAGAGCGAGAGAGAGAATCGATTCGTTTTCTTGACCTCGCCAACAAAATCGTTTTTAGCGCCTTTATCGCTTCGCACTTAATCCGACTCTTTGTAATACCACAAGATCCCTGGAATTCCGTGCAATCGATCGAAAAGTACGCGGTGAAAAGATAAGTATACTAACAGTTATCTCTGAATATCCACAAAAGTTAACAAAGTTACTTTTTAGGTACTTTTGGTATAAAAAATGAATAGTACGTTTAACAACAATTTTACAATATCACTAGTTTTGCAAATAAAAAAATAATCATAATGATTGAAAAAATGTATGTCGTCAACAATCGAATGTTGCACATTTCGAAAATGTCGCACAAAATATTGTTATCGGTTTAGTCATACGCTCGATAGTCGGAGGATTGGATTTTTATGGAAGAATTTTGCGATAATGAAGTTTAGTGAAAAAAAAAGATATTTACACTCTAATTTAAAGACAAACTGACATATGACCATGGTTTATCGTCCGTCAGCCTGAATTGAAAACCCTTTGACACCTTTTTCTTTCCATTCTTTAATTAATGCCAATTAATTCTTTGATATAACGTTTTGACACGCTATAGAGCTCCACGATTGTCAGTCTGAATATAAAACACAACAAGATTTAAGTGTTCGTCTTTCGATTCTCTAAGTGCGCGATTTGTTCCCAACTTCGTTTGAATTGAAATAAAGATGAAATCCTAGGGTCATAGAAATCCCGCTAAGATCATCCCGGAGAACAAATTGCATGACTGGAAATACGAAAAAATTATAGTATACTTGTGTGTCTGACCCTACACGCGCCATAACCACTTGACTCAATTGAGAGAGAGAGATAGAAGGAGAGAGCGCCCTCCCTATCAAGTCTGCATCGTCGACGATGTCGTCCTTGACGTTCTCGTCGTCGTCGTCGTCGTTCCCTTTTGTGTACCCTTTGCTCGAGTGCCTATCCCAACAATATATCCCTAGTGAGTCAAGTGTCGCCTTTGGGATATTTTTCAGCGTCACGATCCCAACCCCTGAGGTATATTTTCAACGCAACCATTGTATACACATACGTGTATAAGAGACTGTACGGAGTTCTTCTCTCGTCTTCTTTCTGCAAATTCCGGCGACTAAGTAGTTATATACATATATATGCGCCATAGAGACATTTTCTTATGTATATCACTCAAGCCACTTTTTTCATATCCTTTCTTCGAGGTTCACCACGTTTATTGCTGTCTCCCTCTCGATTTTTGTTCTTTCCCTCACACATGTACGAACACTCGGGTGTATCCCTTCTCTTGCCTACCATTGCCCCCGTTCTTGGGCCTTTTGCACTGGCTATATGATGAGAGAGAGAGCATGAGAGAGGATGAGAAACCCCTGTGAACAATTCTGTTCGGAAACATCCCCTTGAACGGAACAGAAAGATGTTGAGGCGGTGTCCAAAAAATTCTATCGTCTGCCGAGAGTTAGTTGAGCTATTTTCGAGCGTTGATTTTCCACCCTTGTAATTATACCCTCCACCTACCGTAGATATATATGTCCACAGCGAGGAGAGTCGCGGAATCAAATTCGTCGGTATACCGTGCTTATACATGTATATATAGTTCACGCGCATCCGCGCCAAGACACGTGCTCGTGTTTACCTCAACGAGCTAACACCAGTCACATGGCCTCCCGAGAAAATCCATAGTTATATGCTCTGCCATACGTCAAGCGGAGGCGCAGAGCTCGCCTCTCTTATTCTCTCGGCACCGAAGCGTTTAGTTTAGCGAATTCTTGCCGCACCGATTTATATCCAACCGGGGCAACTTTAAACCGAGGGAAACGATTTGTAACCCGGCAGCGGTAAGAAAGGAATGGATAGAGCAGTTCCACCGTAATCTATTTCCGTATTCGTCCGTTCAACCCCCTCCCCTCACGACTGGTTCTCCTAATTAACAGGTTTTAGATTCATCGTTTCTTTGGAGTTTCACTCTTGTGTAAACGTAAATATATAGTCAGACCGATCGTTCGCTCGCCACTGACAGAGGTATATCAGCGAAGAATTTTGCGGTAATATACAATGGCGTCAAGACGCTGCCGGGGTCTCTGGATAGGGCACATAATGGCCGTTAACAGTTATTTACGTGGGAGGGATGTATAAACCCGCACAATTACATAAATTTCTTAGTCCAGACGTGGGTTGAAAATATTTCACGTTTTCTTACCGATCTTTTATGGTACTCGTGATTCTCACCGGTGCTTTGTTTAGTTTCGCGATGAACGAGAGTCGGGTAATTTTTTTAAATCCCCTATGATTCATAGTATGATAATATGTCCACTATTTTGTTTATATTTTCATTCGTTCAGTCTAAATGCTAGCATTAGAACACTAGAAATTTGGTGAGATTAATCGATAATGTATTTCACGATTGAAATGATTTCAAGTTTCGAGTAGTTCACAAATTGATGTTGCAAAAATGAAATCCTCTAGTCATACGTCGCCAATATACATTTTCACGTTGTTGACTGCCTAATAATATGACGTCTCCAATGTACATAATCTCTTTCACTACTCGCGAGATAGACACTTGATGCGAGAGAGAGGGCTCGAATTAACGTATTTCCTCGCGGTGATAATCCGAGAGCGAAGGCCAGATATATTCTTGGTTATATCCAACGAATTCTCATTACGAATTCAACGAGCAAACTCTCTATGGTGCTGGCAGATGCTGGTAGCCACCGATATGCATATAATCTATATATGTATATGTGCGTGTGTGTGTGTGTGTAACTTATCAGGGCAAGATAGTCGTACCTATGTACGTAAGCGAGGACGAATGATCGATAACTGACTCGTTCTCACTCGCGGTATTGAACTTCGGCATAGATTTAAGAAGGGAGAGGCGCTGTTCGAGTTTGAACCAATAAATGAATATATATATATATATATATATATATATATATATATATTCTTATATGCTCCGATCTGGATCTCGAGCTGAATTATTACCTCTCACTCAATTCGTTCGCGCAATTCGTAGCCCTCTCTCCAAGCCCGGCCAAAGCCACACGTCAGAGCTCAGTCGATTTTACAATTAGCATTTCCAGGTCAAATCGAAAAACTTATATACCACGTACGGAACGAGGTATATTCATGTATACGCGGGCGTGCATAATTATCGGTTAATTATTGGAACGGAGTTAAGTAGCCCGGAGAAAATTATCACCTCGGCTTCTCGTTCTAACGACTCTGCTATCTATTAATTACAATGTATACTATCTACGCATACGTAATTTATATAGCTACTTTCCTCGCTCTTTGCTCACTTTTAACGCTCGTTGCGGTTGTCTATCGTGAATATTTTCCTATTACGATTTTATCACGATTGGTCACCATATGTGCTCGATACAATATTGGATTTTTCTACAGGTACGTATATTCTAGATTTCTGTTGCAGATTTTCGTGAACAGATAAGCTTTGTGAGTGAGCCTTCACCGAACTCGTCCCGATCGCCCGGCAATTCCCGTGTGACCGGATCTCACAGAATCAGCTACGTGTTCTCGTCGTATTTTCTCGCCTCTAAGCAACTATCTTAGTAACTGACTAAGCTTCATTTGATAATAACTCATATTAATCCGATTGCAACGAGCTCTCGTAATAATCGCAATTCTCGGCGTCTCGATTCCACGCTTACCAAGCGGGATACGAAAGATATTTCCTATATGACCTCGAATAAAAATCAATCTTACAGGTCAATCCTGGAACGCTCTTTTTGCCGTCGTCATAACGTAATTCACCCCAATGTATAATCGAATTTATACAATTTGGGAATCGAGAATCTATATTTATTTGACACACGACGCAGAGGCTCCATAATTTCAGATTGGATTCTCCGATACCGGAGTTTACGAGAGTGTGTGTGAGAGAGAGAAAGAGAGAACGAGGCTATAAGTACACTTGCTGACCTATATCGTGCTTTATGCACGTAAGCACAGTGTACATATATGTATGAATGCCTGGTCGAGTGTATTCATACACCAAGTATTATATACCAGGGTATATATAGTTGGGGGTACATTAACAGCCAGAACGAATTTAGCCATTTACCAAGAGCATTTGGATGACCTACCTAATTACCAATATTAGCCAGGGCTTATAACAAGCTGCGGGAGAAAATTGTTCGCCCATATAACCCCGCTGTGCTTCGGCTCGCGCTTCTCCTGGCGCTTATATACTAGCGAGGGCAATCCGTGACTGATGTAAGTAGGACATCTTACTGACGTAGGCAGTAGCATTCGAGTAGAGGCCTCTGCATATGCTTCTCTTCCCATCTCGTCACATTCCCATCACACTGCCCTTTCATAGTCTACATATCGCAATTCCAGCATCTTCACGATCAACGAATTAACAGAATTTCAATTACAAATCGTACTTGGTTTCACGAAATGTCAAATCTATTCCGATTAAATATAGATGACAAACCGTATAAAACTTTATCGCCGTATCATCCCCTCGTATTTCAACGTATGCACGATGATCTTTCGCGTTCTAAACATTCTTGTTCGTTGATTTTGTTTATGCCAAGGATGAAACTCTGCGTATGCTGGTTTTGACTAGCTTTTATATATTCGTATATGATAAATTGATGACTCGAATATATAAGTTTGGGTTCTCATCCCCGTAACCGATCTACGAGTATAGTCTCGTCTTTCTCGCGCGCGGGCGGTTTGACATCAGCCTACTTACCAATTATAGTGTAACATCGCGTAATTGCGAGTAATTAGGAACGATCAAGAGGCAAACGGTTAATTGGAATGGGCCGATAAAAGAATTATATAGTGGTCGCTGCTTATATATATATATACATATCGAGGCTGTTGCTGCCTCCTATAGACAATCTTCTCATTTGATCCTTATTCGATCCTCTTGCCATCACTCTTGCCTCGAGAGATTTCGCCGCACGCCCTGTAACTAAACTGCATCTGTTGAACGATCCAGCAAAAAGTTCCGATGAATTAGGATCGACGGGAAAAAAAATTAAATTGACCTCCACACAGCTTAATTCCGTACGAGAGGTGCAGATCCCTTAAACGAACTGAATCTGCAGAATGATACGATAAAATTTTTGCTAGAAGGGGATGTTTCTTCGGAATCAAAACGCGACGTCAATGGACATCATCAATTGGCACCTAATATTGAATGTTGATTTTTTTTTTAACGAAAATAGGTACATAAACTTTTAGTACATATGATATGTCCTAAATGGTAATGTACCAAGGAATACACTAGATTTCAAGTATTGTGAAACGTCTTTCGACACACTGATACGATTCTTCGCCGATTTGGATGTTTCCTATTGGATCTATCATTTTACGAGTGTATATTATTCGTTAATTAATCCGCACTCACACATCAGTAAATGTGAAATCACGTATTATTCCTAACTTACACACTTGTAACTTTGTGAAAAAATAGCAAATTCTGAACGGCCGAAACATCGGAACAGTCTGACAATTGCAGACGGAAACATGCGTGTAGTTCGAGAGATGGTCACTCATCGTCTAGCAAAGTTTTCCAGTTCTTAGTAGTTGCTATTAGGGCTATTTTTTACGATGCACGCTAAAGAGCCAAGTATCTAAGTATTCTTGTTTAAAAAATAATTGAGTTTGCAGATGAGCCGACGATCGGCGACCGTCTCTCCATGGTTCACACTTATATACACCATTACGTTTATATAGCACGCTAGTTGGTTAGCTCGTCGAGATATAGCCGAGTATAATGCTGGACGCTTTATAATGCGGCTTTAATTATTCTATTTGTCTCTTCGAGGCCGACAGGAGGGAAAGAGGAGTTGCGAGGGAGGCAAAGTATTTACTGGCGGCTGCCAGTAACACACAAAGATCGACCCTGTCCCCTCACCTTTCTCGTTCATTGCGAGCTTTTCATCTCTTTCTCTGTAATTTGTTCTCCGTTCCTTATTCGCTCAGTTCGCTCTTAGAAACATACACATAATTTGAAGTAAAAGAAAAAAAAAAGCAACGCTGACGTGTCCGCGCGAACGGTCACGTGCGGAGCGTAATTACCACACCGTGCAGCGATAATTAAGAGTTTATTAGAGTCAGACAATCCTCAAACCCCCACTATGACCCCTTTCCTCGCTTTACGTCGTACTTTCCATGTGTTTATACAAATAACCATGCGCATACACATTTATGCACACGCCTTGTCTAGGTCGAGCGAGTTCTCCCGCCAGTTCTAGCGCGCAAGTCCCCTGACAGCTATCACGCTCCTTCACCGTACTGTCGCGCTTTATGCTCACTCTCTCTCTCTCCCTCTCTCATTTCAGTAAACGACAAACACACCACGAGGCAGTGTGAATCTGTGACGATGCCAAACTGTCGTGTGCGACGATTCAATTATCGCCGTATCGTTTCCTAATGAATTTTCGAGAGTTTTCCCGACGTAACAAGAGAACGTAATAATAACGAGAAGATATACGCGATGAAGGAGAGCCATTAACAACTAGGGAAATCAATATATCGACAAATGTAGGATAATATCAAAAAATGATTCGCCGACCTGTTTAAAATCATATTGGTGGTACTGGCATTTTTGGCATCACTATTGAATGTATTATCTCTCGATGAATTACGGAAGAGTGACTTTCAATGCTTTGCTCGTGACAACGTAATCAATTTGCTGTCAGAAGGGGGCGGGGGGGGAGGGAAATCTCTCACCTGTCTCGTACACCTGCCGTGGACTCAGTCTCGGCTCGGCCGAGATGATAAACTCTTCTTCCCCCTCGTTCGTCAACGTGACGTTTGTTCCGGTATGCTTGCTCGTCGAAATCGTCCCACCGTTTTCCTTTCCTTTTCTAACGATAATTTCGCGAAATTTCCGATATTCCAACGGTAATTCCGGATAGTTCGCAATTTTCAAGCTCACAATGACGATACTTCGAGACCGATCGAGTTGGATCGAGGGTTACGTCATCGCTCCGCGAGACGATAAATGAGAATCTTCTCGTATATTTAAATGGCGTCAAGACACTGTCGCCTCTGTTGATATAAACACACGCATATATAGATATATATGTATACTCCGTCACGGGATCGTGGTCACGTTGTGTTACAGCGATGTTCTATGGCGGTTCTTTGTACAAATCGTTCGTTCGCTTGCTCGACCACTTAACGAGCGTCGTGTCCGGAGCTAATTAGAGTTCCAAATTTGCCTCGCACTTAACCACCGGTTACTCTCAAGTTCTCAGGAAAGTCGTTTCATCATCGGCACACTGTTAAATACACATTTGCGAACATGTATGAGCTCGGCGAAACGAAACTTTGAACATTCGAGCGGAAACGTTAGTTATTAAACTTCTTAAATCGTCGATTGTATTTTAAATAGCGAAACGATCGAAACTTTACGACAGCGTTCTTTTAACACTTATCACACATTGAGTATAGTCAATGTTCATCTATCTTCACAGCATTATTGGTATTATTATTATCATTAAATTATTATCACGAAATAGATGCAATCACTGATGCCGCGCTCGTTGCAATTTTTCCAGTCTGCTCCAACGGAAAAAAAAAACAATTTCCTTTACACCGTAATCAGTCGCTCGAACTTGTCAAAGAGAAACCAAACAATTGTCTTCACTCGTCGTGTTATCTTTCAATAGTCAATCGCCCACTGACAATCTACCACACTGTCGCACTGTCGAAAATTTTTCCGAGCTCCCGAACGCCGAAAAAAATGCAAAATAAATCCCGGCACTGTAGATAAAACGAATCGGCGAAACTAAACGAAATTCCGAATATGTCGTGACTAATGATGACAAAATATTTGTGGTAGCGTGCGCGTCACGTTGTCCACGCGGTCGCGGGCGTTTCGTGGATATTACGACTTCAAGCCGCCTCTCGTTTCTGTATAACCTCGCGGTCCGCAGTCTGACTGCGTTATGTGGGCACAAAGTCGTCGCGGCGGGAAGGCAAGCGCGCGCTGCCGACGGGATAGAGCGAGAGAACGGCAGCAAACGAGAGGAACCGACTCGCGCGCGCGCCCGCGCTCTTCTGGCCTCGGTACCTTCGCGTACAAGCGGATAGAAAGAGAGAGAGCGCGAGAGCAGAGGGCGAGGAAGAGCGAGAGAGAGAGAGAGAGGAACAGTGTCATACGCGCCTCCCGCTCGGGTGTTATATATACATATATCTCCCTGGAATCGTGCCACCCTCGCAAGTACATGTGAGTATCATACGGGGGCAGGCAAGCCAGCAGCAGTGATCGAGCGAGGGAGGGGAGCGGATTCGCGGGATGAAGGGGGTGGTGGGCGTGATCGGGGGCGTCAACGATGCGCGGAGGTGGGTCGTGAGTTAGTCGCGAGATTCCCGTTGTTATGATTGTTATGAGTGTCCGAGCTGCCTCCGCGAGTGAACTGGGGTGGTACGTATGCCGGGGGGGCGAAGGAGTTGGAGCGGCGAGAGAATCAGGGGGTGGAGGGAATCTGTAATATACCCTCTCGCCCGCGTTCAAACCGCTATATATAACAGAGCCGAGCACCCTCCAACCGAAGGCTGGTCGCCCAGAGCCGGTAAGAGCCCCCTTCGCACCAGGAAAACGCCGTGGCACACGTACCCAACATAGCGATCCAGCAGCAGCGACCCTTCGTACATAAACCCCCATTTCCCCCCGTCATCTCTACGCTCCCTTGCACCCCCTCTCGCTCTTTCGTTTGCTAACTCTGCTCTCCGGAGCACCGACCCCCTTCCCCCCCGGCCTCAACCCCTTCGATCACCCTCATCGCCCCGTTCCCTTCCACGAACGAACGAGCTCGTAACCGTGATGCAAATCAGGCGAGAGGTTGGGACAGCAGGGCTATATAACGCGGGGGTGCTCCTCATGGTGCAGCCAAGGAGGGTGGGGTATGGACGAGGGAACCAAAGCGGAGGACATCGAGAGAGGAACGATTGGGTCGCTCTGCAACTGCCCCCTCAGCCTCTGTACATCGGCTAACTCAACCCCCTCTTTCGTGGCCATCGTCGGTGTTTCCAGGCAGAGAAAGAGAAGACCCACTCGCCGAATTCTACCGGCGATAAAAATTTCGACACCGGCATGCCATGGTAAGAGGACGCGGGGGCAGGGCTATGTTTGATGTAACAGGATCAGGAGTTTTCGCTCGGGGACTCTGCCGTATACTATTTGTGCTCTTTTACACCGTCGTTACTGGATCCCGCTGGAAAGTGCCAACTATTGACTTTCTTGCGCAGAAGCAACAGTCAATTTTCTCGATTGGCGCTCGGGCTCGTCCGAGAGGTTGTCGAGTTATCACGTTGGTACCCTGAAAGATTAATCGTGATAGTTGGTATTTCGTTATTCGACCAATCGGTTGATAGCTGGTCGAGTCGCCGTGCTTTTCAATAATTTCTCTAAGCATTCGTTATGTTGAGACGTTTGGATGCAGGTGCCAATGTGGTATCCTACTTTATTAGGGTTCTGTGCGTGTTTTGAAAACGTTTACAGGAAGAGCGAAAATTATATGCCCGTTTGCGATGTAACGAAGATAGGGGTGATTCCTCTCGGCCATTTACCTACCCTTAATTTTTGTTGCTTCCAGACACAGTCAATGGTATATACTTCAAGTATGCAGAGACTTTGATACGTCGCACTATCTTTTTGCGCTACAACGTAACTCAAACATATACTCGAGAAGGAAGGAGCCTCGGGTATATGCTATTCTAGCATCCCCTCAGAGGGGACGCTAGAATAGGCTGTTCCAGGGGCAGTCATTTGGAAGGATCTAAGTGTTTTTCCGAATATAATTCACCTAAAATTGTTAATGTTTTAGGAGTTTCATTAAGGAAGTCACGGTAAACCGGTAACATAGATTCATCGAATCTATGGAAAGAGGGATTCTCACAACAAGCAATTTGAGCCTTATCATCAATTATTCTATTGCTACCGCAGTGTGAATGTTCATTCATGACTTGTACATATATTTTAGTCATTTTTTTGTAAAATTTACAATACTTCGAAAACAGGACTTGGGCGGCAATACAAGAACTTGTAACTGCGATCGTTAGACGATCGTCCGACTTTAAACCTTACGTTCGTGCGATGTTGAGCGGCGGGAAAAAGCTCGGAACCAAAGTAGTAGTGCCCCAGAGGCTTTCGCTGTAGATGAGCCCGTTAGATTGGAATAGCGATATGATTTGTAAAACACCCTCTCAATGATGAAACTACGTGGTCTCTCCGGCAACGACAGCAACGCAGACGAAGACAAACAGGCAGGCCCTCCGCACACAGTCCGGCAAGAACACGCCTTTCGGGTACCGGCGAACAGCCCGAGCGTCACGCCAGCTGACAGTAAATTAATGTTCTTATTTACAGGTCCCGAAGCTCTCTTCTCTCCACCCTCTTACTTCCTAGCACGGATTTGTTATGGACTGTTATATAGCTCTCTCTCTCTCCCTATTTCTCTCGCTCGCAGTTTGCCTACCCTCGAACGGATCCTTTCTTATATCGATCGTGGACACACAGCATACAACAAGCGGTCTCTCTCTTTCTCGAACGTCGTTGATTAAAGGAACTCGTCGGAAAGGGTCGTACTTAGTAGCGCTTTGAATTGTTTTCGCGTCTGAGCGTGGAATGAGACAGAGCCTCGACGATCCTCACTATCGAGAGACCCTATCGAAACCAGATGTTTCTTCGACGTTGCTGCATCAGTCACATTGTCAGAGTCAATGAGGCGAAATGTGACTGAATTTTCACGCTAAATGTCGTTCTCATAATATCGCGGATCATAATAATTGATACTGTATTTTATCATTTGGAAAATGGATTCCACAAGTTTAATATCGTGATATAATTATGTATATAATTACAGTCGGCCACTTACCTACGAGACAAATTAATATATTGGTCAATACGATTGGATAATCAGTGAACGTATTGCTTACCATCACATTCGTTAAAATGCCACTAAGTATCAGAATCAAATAATCTCAATTATCCATCTAAATTCTTGGAACAGAGAATTTATATCCACTTCTCGAGATGTATTTACGATTCCCTTCTCACAGTATGTGAATCGATGACATCCGGAAGAATGAAAAGAGATTACATGAAAGCACTGAATATGCAGAAAGACTAAAGAAAATCGAGGGGTTCCGGGGTATATGTGTTGTGACACAAGACAGTAAAAAGAGTGAGAGGGAGAGAGAGAGAGAGAGAGAGAGAGAGAGAAGCGGTGCGTGTACCGTGTAGAGGGATGACTATAGAAAACAGGGAATTGAATTGCCGGACGATGTGCTGGAAAGTGCCGAGATCGCGACGACGGTAGCACGCGACAGGTCGTCGTTCCTTCGTGTACATAACGTGTGGGAGGAGAAACGAATGAATGAAATACACGCGTCCTTTCCTCTACCCTTTCACCCCCCTCCACTTCGGTTTGGGAAAAGTCAGCTGGTCTGCTCTTCGTACGGTGTGGGAGCTTTTCCACCCCTACGCCACACGCTCACTCTTTCTCGATATGTAGACACGTGTGATATATAGGTGTTGTATACCATATGATCGTGCGGGACCTATGGATGGATGAGGCGATGCGAGTAAAAGCCGATGGTATGGGGAAAGGAGAGAGAAGCTCTGTAGCCAGCTGGTGGCTTGAAGTTGTAGGAGTTCGCGCGTCGGCAGGATGTGGGTCTCTACCGATTCTCCTCGCGTTCCTCTGTTAACGCTCTATCACTCTCTCTTTCTCCATCGTTCTCTCAGCCCCTTCTCCCTCGAGAACTCTCAACTTTCAACCCCTCCCGTCCATCGACCATCTCACTCTCACCTTTTCCCCTACCGACGGACTTTTCTTTCTCTCTTGCTCACTCACTCTGTCTCTCTCGCTTCCGAAGGGGTTCTTCGACGCCAGCATCATCGCCCTACCATGTCCGTATATCAATGTCCTTGTTCTACTGTAGCTGCAGCAGCTCCGGTAGAAGATCTCTTTCCTCTTGCGAGCTTCCGTAACTCGCTACACTCTCGCTCTCTGCCCCATCCCCCTTCGCGGCATTTCCGCTCCCTCTCTCTCTCTTTCGCACTTTCTCTTCCCGTCTCGTTCACCCGAACCTTTCATTCAGACCTCTTTCGTCTTTTGCCTCTTTCCCGTGCCTTGTCCGATCGATTAAAACTACAAAGTGTTGGTCTCTCCATCCGTTGCCGGTACGCTCATTCGTGGTCTACCACATTGCCCCGCACTACCTACAGATACCTATGTACATAAGTATTCTGCAGTTACACCCATGTATATGTATAGTCTCGGCTGTCTGATCTCGGGACCGGCACTAGGTTACCAACTCTTTTCCCGCTCGTCATCTCTTCCTCTCCTCCTGGTTTTGCTTCTTCTTCTTCGTCTTCTCATCCACCGCCTCTTTGCGGACCGCTAGTAGCTACGAGATGAGTGTCGACACCAACGCTTCCTTTCAACCCTCCAACGATTTCTCACCCCGCCTCACACCGGCAAGCGGACTATTTTTTTTTCCTCTCTTTTATCGGCGGTGGAGAATCTCTAACTCTCTCTCACTCCCTCGTCGCTCCGTATTCATAAAAGCTCCATTCCACTGCCTGATAATCTCTGCGCTGAAATTTCCTGTCCCACGGGATCACAGCGCTCCTTTTCCTGCTTCTTCTGCTACCTACCTTGGCTTCTCCAACGTTCAAGCTGCTCGGTGTGCTTTTTGCACCAAATTCTAGCCCGCACGGGACACTTTTTCTCTCACTATCGACGGCCCGTTTCCGACCAGCCGAGTATACAAGCATATCGTTACAGTATCGTACGGAGTGTACACCTATTTTCGACGGTTTGTCGGATACGGACGTATCTACTTAAAGGAAGCGAGTATTACATAGGAAGTGAAAATCACCAAATGATTTCCACATAAAATGTTCGACAAGACACTGTTATAACCGCGCAATCCTTTTACGCGTGGTAAGACATACGAATTACACATTCCAAAATACGATTTACTTAAAAATGAGGATCATCCGGATATTACTTAATAACCGAATTATTACATTCGTAGAAAATAACATTCAAATTTAAATTCGCGTATTAGGGTTCTCTTGTCTCTTTCTTGTTACAATCTGTAACAGTATTTGCATACTCTGTTTTTATTACATTGATCACCAGAAGGTTGACACTCGTAAGGGCGTATAAAAATTAGTATATGCATATACGTATGCCATCTCTGGCAATATAGTAGAAATATATATAATTTAAAAGAGAGAGAGAGAGAGAGGGAATAAGGCACGATTATATCCCGAGGGCCGCCGACATCGCTGCTGTGCCTACTGCTTCTTGGCCGTTTCAAGTCCGCGCTCTCTCGCCACGCGGATAATAACAGAGTCAGTCGCGAAACCCAAGCGGTCTTTACGAGCTTCTTCCCAGAAGTATAAACCCCGAGCTGTTCGAAGCCCTCGTGCCTTCTCCACCACCACCAACACCATCATGCATCTCATTCTCGTTCCTCTTTCTTTTCACCTCTTTGCTGTCTTAACAGCTCTCTCTCTCTCTCTCTCTCTCTCTCCCTCTTTCTCTCTCTTCTCCCTCTGTCTTTTATTTCTTCGACCATTTCGAGGTCTCTCGTTCTCCCTTGCTCTCTCTCACAACGTTATACGCGGTAGACCATGCCGAAGTTTCGCGGTTAATTAATGCGACGTCCCGAACAAAGTTGCTGCTCCCCCACCATCGCTACCAACGGCCTTTCACACCGGGGGAGACTTTAAGTGCCTGACGCTTTTGGTGCTCGTCATGTAGTATGAATACCGGTAAAAAGAATGAGAGAAACAAGGGGGAAAATGATGCTGCGACTGAGGTTTGAGAAAAATAAAATGTACTCGAGGTCGACCCCCGGTAGTTCTCGAAGGCGAAATGAAGATAAAATAAAACGACTGTGACTTTACGCGCGAACACACACATCTGAAAAAATATCTGCTGTCTGCAGATGCGCACGAAGGAATATCAGTAATAAGGTACGTATATCAAGTAAACGGCTGCAGAGATAATCAGCGCAAGTCTATGCTTTCCATTGCGCGATAAGTTGTCCAATCAGCGCGCAATCAGCGTACACTTTTTCGGCAATGTAGAAGCATCGCATTAACGATTCGGTGCGTGCTTGATGCGCTAAGATATTTATTTGACATTTGGCGAATATTGAAATCTTATTTCATTGACCCTCGCTTTGCCGATTCGCCACGTTCTGCGATACTTTTATCGACCAACCAATAAACTCCAAAGTGGGTGTACCTTATTCTGTGAATTCTAAATACGCACAGTTATTTGTCAGTCGTTCACGATCATTGTAACGTTGAGAATTAATCTTGCCGATGGTGCTCAAAGAATGAAATCGCAAAAAATTATAGTACATATGCAAATTATCGTTTTTTAATATTATCATTAACCTGTGTTCTTTTATCCCTTAAGGGGGAAATAGAGTTAGAATGTTCAAAAAATCGATTTTTTTTATTACATAAATTGTCAGTAAAACTATTGAAAAATATGTTCCCAAAATTTATAATGAAAATTCCGCCTCGTTCTATTGTTATAAGCCATTAAGGGGGCAAATAGGGTTAGGACAGCGTTTTCTCAATGATTTTCATGCATTTTTTTATAGTATACAAAATTAATATAATTTATGGAAACTTTGAGAATATTTTATTTAAGTATATACTATAAAATTTGTATACATATATTTAAGTATATACTATAAAATATTAGCGACCCCATATTGCTTGTTTTTCTTGGTACTATTTTTTCAAAAGCGTTTTTTTGAAAACGACTGTTTTTTAACTTGCGTACACGCTAGTTTGAAAAGTTTTCAACCAATCGTTTTGAAAATTGGCAGTTATTTTCTTCATAGTATTGCGCCCTATATGAACCTAAAATCCGAACATTATCATTATTTGAAAATTTTTTTTTTCTTTGCAAATAAAGTTCTAAAAAATGGCAAAAAATCATGCTTTTTTGTTTTGACCCCCGTAAAAAATTCAGTTTTCTATTTTTTTGATAGCATTTAGGTTCGTATAGAAGAGAGACATATAATAAAAGTAAATTCCACCCTCGTTTGATTTCAGATGAAAATTGCGGCTTCCAGAATATACGCAAAATGCTGAGTCTGATTGTGACCTGCAATATGGGGTCGCTAATATTTTATAGTATATACTTAAATATATGTATGAAATATTCTCAAAGTTTCAATAAATTATATTCATTTTTTATACTATAAAAAAATTTACGAAAATCATTGAGAAAACGCTGTCCTATTTCCTCCCTTAAATCCACATAATGAGTTTAAGGAGTACAGTGCTATAATAATAGCATCTTTATGGAAGAGAACGAATAGAAGTTTTTACGTTAGGTTAATAACATTTTTTTTCAATACTCTTAGGTCCAACGCGAGAATGAAAGCTAGCGAGAGAGGTTGCAGGTTTGAGGCCCGGTGTCGGCCATTTTTGTTGTTAAGGGTTATTATACGGCCCAGCTAAAAAAATACCATGGCTAATAACCTAATTCCCGGAAGATAATTAGATCTTATTGATATGGAAATTTGAGAATTGTAATTCAGTGCCAGATCGGGGCCGGATGGGTGCCAGATCACGGCCGGATCTGGTACCGGATCCGCAATGCCATTACATGCCCAACGTGGACCTGACACGGATGCCGATCAGGGCCATATCAGTCTCACAGGGTGGCCTACCATGGGCGGATTGAAGCGAGAAAAAACTTCTCGCCGGGTTCACATCATATGTCTGTCCGTATCACATCGTTTTCAAAGAAGCCCTCTATACAATGTCGAACGTAGTAGCACATTGTGTTAAAGTTAATGTAAAAAACCGCCGGCAAGGGGGAAAAAGGATCGTTAATGAGTGCGGTTTTTTCGAGGAAAGGCCTTCCGGCTTAAAAAAAAAGCAAGAATCTTTCGGACGTTTGTTGCACACGCTAGGTGAAAGAATGGCGAGGGTATAAAGAACGAAAACATAACGAAGATTCTGAAACACGCCGGTATAGATATGTCTTTAAGTGCCCTGTGCGGTCTTTCGATCTTTTCGTCTTTTTCACGCGAGAGACCAGCGAGTGAAGGTGCTGCGACTGACTGACTTTTTTTCCCGTGCATACAGGGTTTCTGTCAGCACAATGAACGTATTCGCCGATAAGTGGCAGTCAGGTGGCTTTCTTCGCTGTCTTTCTCTCGCCCATCACGAAATTTACGAACTCTCTCTCTCTCTCTCTCTCTCTCTGTCTCTGTCACTCACGCTCTTCGCTCAAGTGAGAATCGTGCCTTCACGTCGTGCGATGAAGAATATAGAGGACAAAAAGTTTTTGCAAATGTATGTCATTATTGTTATTATCCGTGGCGGGGAAGGACTCACGCGATCTCGACTTTGTTGCCAAAATGCTCAGTCTTAATCATCAAATTCCGGTTCACAACATTGTTACACGGGACTTCACGATGCGCAACAATGAGTTACGAAATTTCATTCGTCGATGACTATTAACGCTTTGTAACAAAAGAAAAACACGGCTGGTGCGTGAACCTCCCCAATAGTTCGCAGTCCGACGGTACCCTTCTAAGCGACATACGTCGCGAATGCGCACAAAAGTATTGAGAACGTATCTCGATTTATTATTTTAAAAAATCAATTGTTACCCTATGAATATAATTTGATGGCACACACACACACATACACGCAGAGACTCACGCACCCAATTGAATTACCACAGTATTAAGGGGGTAAATAGGGTTCGACGGTTCAAAAAATAGATTTTTTTTATTTCATAAATTGTTAGTAAAACTATTGAAAAATATGTTCCCAAAATTTTAAATGAAAATTCCGCCTCGTTCTATTGTTATAAGCCATTAAGGGGGCAAATAGGGTTAGGACAGCGTTTTCTCAATGATTTTCATGAATTTTTTTATAGTATACAAAATTAATATAATTTATGGAAACTTTGAGAATATTTTATTTAAGTATATACTATAAAATTTGTATACATATATTTAAGTATATACTATAAAATATTAGCGACCCCATATTGCTTGTTTTTCTTGGTACTATTTTTTCAAACGCGTTTTTCGGAAAACGACTTTTTTTTAACATGCGTACACGCTAGTTTGAAAAGTTGTCAACCAATCGTTTTGAAAATTTGCAGTTACTTTCTTCATAGTATTGCGCTCTATATGAACCTAAAATCGGAATATTATCATTATTTAAAATAATTTTTTTTTGCAAATAAAGTTGTAAAAAATGTCAAAAAACCATGCTTTTTTGTTTTGACCCCTGTAAACAATTCAATTTTCTATTTTTTTGATAGCATTTAGATTCATATAGAAGAGAGACATATAATAAAAGTAAATTCCAACCTCGTTTGATTTCAAATGAAAATTGCGGCTTCCAGAATGTACACAAAATGCCGAGTCTGATTGTGCCCTGCGATATGGGGTCGCTAATATTTTATAGTATATACTTAAATATATGTATAAAAATTTTATCGTATATACTTAAACATATGTATAAAATATTCTCAAAGTTTCAATAGATTATATTCATTTTTTATACTATAAAAATATTCATGAAAATCATTGAGAAAACGCTGTCCTAACCCTATTTCCACCATTAAGAAATCATAAATAAATAATGGATCTTCACGAATATCAATAAATTCGTCACTTTTTGAAGAGAGCGAGAGAATGTTTTTAGTTATTACTGAGTTTCACTCAATGCTTACAAACTTATCCTCTACTTCGAAAAGTAACAATTGAACGAATAGAATGTCATTTATTATGTGCGTAAGAATTTTACTGATTTTACTCCCTAAAATTGCACGACAAAAACGCCTGCTTATCGGTAAATGCCCAAAAAAATTATGTTATTATATTCACGTTGTTTGTCTCCGATAGATTCATCGATGTAAATGAACAGTCGTGGACATAAACTTTCCTTTCAAAATTCACGCCGCGCAATTTTTAAATCTTATCGCTCGATTGACCCTAACAGTACTACTGAAGTTTCCTAAAAGTGATAAAGTCGACTTGAACAATCGCTTTTTCAATCTAAAAAATAAAAGCAAAAAACTCTTTACCACCAAACTATTACGTTGCACATCAGAAACCCTATTATCTACTTTGTAATCCATCGAAACATTTCGTCTCGAGAATATGTTGAAAGTTTGGATTATTCGGTGCATGTATAGAGGGTAATTGCGGCAACAGAATCTTCCGGTGTTGGAAGACATATGTATATGTATAGTTTCATCGCGAGAGAGAGCGTTGATCGGTAGAATATCGGGGTCGTGGTTTAATCGTCCCTGTGAATCGGGAGAAGCGTTTCGCGCCTTATCGACGAACGTCCCGCAGAGCAAAGAAGATAGAGAGAGAGAGAGAGAGAGAGGAGGAGGAGGAGAGTATAAGAGGAGTGTAAAGTCCACCTTCGGCTAACCTCGGAAACGCGCCAACATCACGCCGAGTTCTCGGCATGTGCGCGTTTCGAAGCGGGTAATTTCGCGCGCAGTAGCGGTTGCCGACTATTCAAGAGGTTCTCTCTTGAGTTCGTACACACAAACCAACTACTCTAGCAGGCGAGCTGTTTCGAACTGCCGGCATGCTCGTGCGTCAATTATTACCAAGTCCCTAATGTACCTATTCAACGCAATACCAGTCGAGCGAGTTGAGTTGATTTTGTCCATTCTGCGTTGGCGATGTAACACATGCATGCTTATCGAGGACTGGCAAACGTAAGGGCACAAAATACGTTATGTAACACGCAAAATAACGCGAGCTTACGACCTTGCGTTTGCGACACAGTCAATATGGTATGTGGCGGAGAGAGACGAGAAGGGATGTTCAATAAAGGGCTTGGAAGGGTGTAGGGCAGTCCAGAGTGTTTCTCCGTCATATCGGCCATACGACAGATTCCCGAGGTCCTTCGAGAGCCGGTGCAACAGTCCTTTCGATCGGCGGGGTTGCCGGTAAGGGATGAGGGAACTCACTGAGAAACGCCGCAGAGTGAATTGCGCCTTCTCTCTGTCCGCTATCTATACTCCTTCTCCATCGTGGTCAGGGATGACACGTCAATACTTGGCCAGGGCAAACTGGCCGCGGCAAGGCAACATCTCGCAACATTCATCCGTTCCCGATTCTGTCTATATAATATAGCCAACGGTCTGAAACAGGGTATATAATATCGTTGCGTTTTCGGACAATATTAAGCCAAGCCTCGACAGCGAAATTCTCGCGAGCCCCGATACCCATGCAAACGCTGCGCGGCCCCCCCGCCGGTAGCTTCGAACATTAAACGTGCGTATATAGCCTCATAATATTGCAATCCACGACCATAATTTACGTCGTTTTATAGTTCAAACTGCAGCGTCCGTATAGACGGGTTAAGAGCGAATGGCGGGATAAGGGGACGAGAGAGGGTATGGGCGTTCAGCGGCGCTCAAGTGACTTCGGGAGAAACCCTTCCGTAGTCGGTGAGAGAGGTTCTCTCTCCTTTGGCTTCTCGTACTTTCAATGCAGCATCAGCTAAACACTTGTACTAAATTATTTTTAATGTTCCAGCGAGCGAAAAATGTGTTTCCTTTGGATAATAAAGTTTCGAAGCTTTGGCGATGTCTTATTTTCATTTTTGTCATTGGTTGTTGTGAACGGATGTTTGAAAAATTAAGATAATATATTGACGAAAGTGTCGCGTCGTGTACATCCTCAATTTACGTTCGTAATTCGAAATCATTTTTTTAAACGATATTCGTAAGACTTTATTAATTGCAAACGCGGTCGATGCTCTGTTGAATGAAAATCTTTGGGTCTACTATTTTCACATGATAATTCTTTGTGTCCTTTTACGGTTGGTAGAATAGAAACTGCTCTGACTGTTACAATATAATATTACGACACAGAGATTACAATAAATATATCGCATACCCAGTGAGAAGCGACGCTGTTCGCTGCTGCTCCAACGGAGAATTGAGATATGCAGTTTTATAGGGAATAATCGGAATAAGAGGATGTTCCGAGATGAAGAGGCTGTTTTATGAAGTTACTGCGAAGGAGCTAGCGCTGCTCGCTTCACCGTGGAAAGTGGATGGTTACATGCATATACACATACAATATTATACTTTGAGAGCTCGCGTTTAGCAGCAAAATGGGCGGCAGCATTGACGTGTTCCTTACCGGCATACTGACGCAATTGCTTTGCCGCCGTTGAAGCGGCGGGAAGTTTGAGCCCGGTCGTTCAAGAGACGAGTAAGCCATTACTAAAATTACTGATGATTCGAGGCTCGCAAATCATAATTCGCGGCTTCGCCAGGAGACGTTAACGCTTCGCTATCGTGAGCAAGAGCTCTTTGCCGGCGAACTCCCCTTTCACGATGAGTTTCCTCTATTGTGCAGGCGTTTATATATGTACATATACAATATTTTATGCACACGTATATACAGTAATATAGATTTGTACGTATGTACAATGGGTGTACTGCGATGAAAGCGAGGCCCAAAGTCCGTTGTAATTTTTCCTCGAATTTTACAAAGTCATCGAGATTTGGAATTGTACCGTGGCTTCAGAGTTAAAGACTCACGAGGACGGGCATAACTTATAGATCCTAGGATTCTGCACGCAGCACCATAAACGTGTATCTATTATTTTACAAGAAATATTTTCTTCCACGGTTTGTAGGAACAGAGATGGTAGCAAGAGGGAGATGGAGTGTAAGTCGTAACATCGAATGTACTGGATTTTATTGCACTGCGATATAATACGATAATATTACCTATATAAAGCGTGTTTCACGAATTCCTGCATCACATAGAGGGGATCCCTTAGGTATTACATCCGATAAAAAAATTTTTGGTTATCGCCGCACACCGAAATGAGATCGTACAGAGAAAACGGGAAAGCGTATACGGGATGAGTTTCCAGAGCATCTACCAGATCTGGTGTGAACGTACGAAGAGGAATTCGATCAATTCCCCCTACTCACCTCCCTTTTCAATGTTGTGAATTTGCCTGTTACCAACGAATGTATCGGAAGATGCACCTCACGTATGTAACATGCAGAAACCTCTGTGGACGACTACATATATTGTTGCAGTTTATATGTAGTTGCCTCAGTCCTTTCCTCCTGGACGTGCACATCAGTTTTTGTTGTACTTATCCATGATCCCTGCAGATTTGTCTGTGAGGCCGGAGCCCACAGGGAGGATTATGCTCGTCAACGAATCAAAGAATTACAAACGTGTCAAATTAAAATTTTAGTTCGGGCGAGTAGAGTTATTCTCATGTCAGGTTCAAAGTCGAGCAGAGGATTCAAAGGTTAAGAATTCATCTCAGAGATCATATTATCCTAGGCGTGCTCACGATAATAGGAGAATATCGAAAGCAAAGAAACATAGGATACAAGAGTACAATTGTCTGTTCTTCTTTTATATTCTTCTTTACCCGCTACTTTTGGCCTTACAAAGTAAATCATGATACTTTGTAGGAACAATACTTTTTCGTCATACATGAAAAATATGTGATATGCGCTCTTAATTGATTTCATGCAATAATTAGTGTATTAAATGAATGACAGGATGGATAAACAAAGTGTACCCATTTCAAACGATCCGAGGAACGATCGTCTCTGCTCTCCGGGCTCTATATGTTTTTTGGTTACCGTAAATATACTTTTGGTTTACTCCGCGTATGGATATGGATGCTCGTACATGGTGAACGACGAGAGAATGGCGAAGGGCTCATGGAAACGGCGGAGAAGCAGAGTGCCTGACCTAATTTACATACATATAAAGCGCATTCGATGTGTTTTAGGGGTCGTAAATCGACGCAGCAACGCGAATCGTTAAACCCTTCCTTGCCGCAACACCCCGAACGAGATGGAACGATGTGTCTGTGCGTAGATGCGGCAGGGATGGTAGCCTCTTCGCCCGCAGTAACACATACACCGCGATATATATTATACTACCGTTCTCTCTACCAAACTGCAAGGTCTATATATACTGCGAGTAGTATAGTCGAAGGTTTCGTAATTCGAATACGCGGTAGTGGATCGATGTTCTTCGGTGAATTTAGAATTTCCTGCGTCTTTGAATCAACAAAGATCCCTTCGCCGCGAAGGGAGAATACTCGAAAAGCCCCGATCCAATGTATAGGAATTTCGGGCAAGTTAAGTTTCCCACGTAACTCGCGGGAAAACATGGTTTATGTAAAACAGTAAAAGTTTATCGATGTTAAATACCAAATTTTTCTTCATGTTACATCGAATCTTCCTCCAACGGTCAATTTGTTGATATAATATTATAGTTAAACAATCAGATTTTCTCCTGTCATCCTTTAAGGTAGTAGTCTGGTAACTTAAGCCGATTTTCATGTCTTTTTTGGAGGGCGTTTTTTCGTAGTAAAATAAAAATGAATCGTTTTGGATAATTAGGATGTTTTTATTTACATATTAAAGATACAAAAAAAAATTTTTTGAAAAAATTTAATAATTCATTATTATTATTATTATTGATCGAAGTTGGCACCTCGAAAAAAAGCGCGAGGGTAGCCCCGGTGATTTTGGCTCTTGATGTTATCTGAAATAAAAAATGTTTGATAATTCTTAATCTATAGACATGTCATTCTGGTCGGAACTACTGAAGTTAAATTTCATGGATAAATAACAAAATGGCGGACTTTGGAAAAAAAAGTCCTTTTATTTTAGCAAATAAATTTTGTTATTTATCCATGAAATTTAACTTCAGTATTTCCGACCAGATTGACATATTTAGAGATTAAGAATTATCAAGAATTTTTGATTTCAGATAACATCAACAGCCAAAATCACCGGGGCCACCCACGCGCTTTTTTTTCGAGGTGCCAACTTCGATCAATAATAATAATAATAATAAACTATTAAATTTTTTTAACAAATTTTTTTTTGTATCTTCAATATGTAAATAAAAACATCCTGAATATCCAAAACGATTCATTTTTATATTCCTACAAAAAAACGCCCTCCAAAAAAGACATGAAAGTCGGCTTAAGTTACCAGACTACCTACTACCTTAAGAATGTTCTATGAAATCATTCATTTTTTTCTAACAGGTTTACCATATGCTTGAGTCATGAGAGATTCCATTGTATTACATATCAATGTACGCGTTTGCTCCCATCTGGAAGCTTTAGAACATCACACGCAGTCCTGCATGTACATGCGTATGTGTAAATAATCGAAAGACGTGTTGTTCTGTCACGTTATCCGTCAATTCAGGTAGGGCAACTTCAAACACACACCCATCCATACAAACTCAAATATGCATGATGACCTGTCATAGCTATTTTAAGAAATTTACGTATCCTAATAATCCTAATAATAATAATACTAAATTTTGTATGCATATTGTTACATATCTATTTTTCCTTCGTAACCGTTATGCGAGGTTTAGTTTATATATTCTTGTATGTGTATGATAGAGCGATCCGGAAACAGTTACACGTTCCCAAAAGTGACCTATGACAAAATTGTATTCGATCACATCACCTCATATTAATATTCCGATTTGCACAAACGGTTAGGCCACGATTTTATGTACAATGTAACGAGAGAGAGAGAGAGACTCACTCGTCTAGCGACAGCCTCTCAGCACGGTCGACATTTCTTAAAAAAAATAATGATTTACGAAATGTTTGCCCTTAACGCCAGAGTGGAATTTTATTATATACCTACCTGACTAACGATAATTCCCCTACAATATATATGTATATCCAGCACTCTCGAGTTCTCTATCTCCTCTCGTACACTCAGGGTTTGGCGAATAACTAATAACTATGTAGCCTTCCTCTAGCGAGTGGTGTGGTCTGTGCGACCAGCGGGTTGCATGACGATGAAACATTTTTCGACTCCTTCTCCTCATACTCCGCATCCGTGCGTTCACCCTGGTCTCATTCCACTTCGTCTTCCTCTTCGTCTTTGCCACACTCCCTCATATCTAGACTCTTCCACTATACTTTTTGGGACGAGGTTCCGAGATTCTTTCGTCTCTGGCTTCACGAACACGAGAAAATAACGGGGGAACGAGAAAAGAATGGAAAAATAAAATGTAAAAGAAATTAAAAAGAAAAGAACGGATTCGCCGACGGGTAAAATAAATAACGTTGAATTCGTACGATTTACGATTCGAGATTGTAAAACAAAAGCGTGAAGATGTTACGAAATGTAATTCTTTTCTTTTTCCTTTGATTTGTTGCTGTCGGGCCTGTGTCTCCTAAGATGAATCTCTCAGTCATCGACACTGCAAACCTTGTCCTATCTTCCTTGAACTCAATGAGAAAAAAAAGTGGCTCGTTATAATCGAATTATCGCGAAAACTAAAATTTGTGTTGCTCGAGTTATCAAGTGCGATAGGACAAGATTTACTACGATTATGATTACTACGTATCATTGTTTACACATCATAAAATGTTGGAAGATGCATTATTGTCGATGGCAACGCGAAAATGTTATCTTCGCGTGTATGTACACAAGTGTATCGTCACTTTGTTGGGTAAATTGTCGCGACTGCTTGTGCACAAATATCATTAATTAAATTATCGTCAACCGACGCGAATGAATAAGTTTCGAAAGTGCAAATGCCGACATTTAACAATCACAAAAATCCTCTTTATCCGCGTAAAAAAAAAAAACTCATGAAATCCGTTTAATATCTCGGCGCTGTCTATGCGACAGTGAATTGTCACTTCGGATATTGAGTTGGTGAACGAGTGTAAGCGAGATATGACCGTGGGTAGTCATCGAACCGTGAAAAGCCATAATCCCTCTAAATACATTACAACGCAGGTGATGGCGCTCATACGCACCTATATTCTCGGCGAACGAGGAGGTCACGTGAAAACTAGTCATCATGTCGTTCGCGCAAGCACGTACTAAAATTCTGCTGCAACAGCAGCGGTAGCGCCGGATGAGGTCGCGTAGAAATGGTAGAACAAAGATGTTTCAGCGTGCGTTTTCGAACGAGATTCGGCTCGCGAATGGTTGGTATCTCGTTGCTAGTGCCGCAGAGAGAAAGAGTGGGGGAGAATCGTTGGGTCGTCCCGGGTATTAGAGGATACGGTTTATGTTCCCGACCAGCTATCATATCAGAGACTAGGGAAATGTGATTTGTGTTCATGCAGGATTCTCGTTGGAGTCATTGCCGGTGGAGCATTCGTGGGGAGGCCGCGTCATTGTTGTACAACAAGGAATCAAACTACTGTGTCACGACCTGCGGATGTTGAATGTCATATTCGGTAGCGTACACAAATTTTGCTTCAATAACCATCCGCCATGATTTCATTTCGTCGTGTACGAATTTATCCCAGGTCCATTTCGGACCGAGAAAGTTTAACGTCGATTTCTATAGACCGAAACGCTATGCACGATGTACGCAATACAGAGATGGGATGCATATATAGAATCTGGAACACGTTGTAACGTGCGATGACTCTGCGGGAGGACCATTGACCGTGCGGGACTTTGCAGGCCATTTTGTCTGCTGCCTGACAGGGCGAACGAAGGTTCCGCGTGTATGTAACGTGGCAAACACGTTATACCTGAACAATTTTTTTTTGTTCTGATTACAGGCAATTAATTTTATGAGGCCCGCAGTAAAGTAGGGCGGACAGGTGTTCCTTTGCGGAGGGAGAGCGCGAGAGAGGTAGGAGAGAGAGAGCGGAGAAACATTTGGTGCACAATGGTGAGGTTCTCTTAGATGAGGATACGTATATACTGTAGCAGAAACTAATACCAAAGAGGACAGAGGGGCGAGAGAGAGGGAGGGAGTCGGAGATAGCGAGGAGGCGTATAGAGGCGAACGGTGAAGCTCTGTACAAGGCGCCAAGGGATGAAACCTAGCGTTGCTGGTATTTGTAGCATTTGTGGTGTTGCCGGCGCTGTTGGTGGTGGTGGTGGTGGTGCCGATAAAGTTAAAGCCACTGGCGAACGATGTAGGGGCCGCGTAATGACAACGCAGCGCGTCGTAAACGCGTTTATGTCCAGAGTTGCATTATAGTAATACCTCCGGGCACCCTCTGTGCGCTGGATGTTCAGTGCCTCTTTCGTACACGTTACCGTGTGTCCTACGGATGGTGGTGGTGGTGGTGGTGTTGCCAGTACGATCGTGCAAGCACCCTGGCGTTGAATCCGTTTCACGACCGGAGCGGACCAGGAGTTTTGCTTTCCTACGGCGTTCACTCGGACTTTTGGTAATTTGAATGACCTTTGGTTATTGCGACACTCGAATGTGTATACACCTAGCTTTGTTACGGTGGCATCACAGCGCTGTATGTCCTGTTACTTCGAGCATTTGATCACAATTAACCCGATAGAAATATAATCAAGATCTCCCGGGTTACATTATATTTTGCTTGATGCTCATCTATTGATTAACGAACGGGACAATCAAACTGGAAAATGGTATATTGTTTAAGGGTATTTTAACGATGACTGGTAGCACACGGGTAAGTTTCTCGTGTCTTCATTTATTAAGCTCACTAACGAATCAGTTCTTCTTCAGTTCCATGTAATGCATTTTTTCAATCGAACAGAAAAATTCAAGTAGTCGATTCCTCATTCTGGTATATTATCACAATGTTCTTGTCAGTAAACGTCGTGAGGCAATACTTCGGAATTATAAGAGGAAATAGTATGTAATATACAAGTCTTTGCAATCGTATAACGGCAGGATGGACGAAGTGAATCGAAAGGGTTCACAACATCGCGGCAGGCCATCCTTTCGCACAGAGTCAGCGACAGTGGAGTAACAGTACGAGGGAGAGAAAGTACATATATATATATATAACGAAGGGCAAGTGAAAGGGGAGAGGTAGTGCTTGGACGACGAGATGGCAGAGTTGTAAAGTCCTGCGCGTGACACCGGGTTATGTTATGCCTTGCTACAGACCCGTTTGTGTGTTGGTCTATGGCCGAGCATGGATCTATCTATCCTACACCAACGTACCATCACGCCCCCTCCCCTTCGCCCACATCCAAAATTCTCTACCGGTTGACACGTTTGTTCGTTACTCTATGTATATATTGGTACCTTATACCACTATGCACGTTTTGGTGGCATGCGGTATTTCTCATATACTGCGTTTATGGGACATAACCGGCCGGTCGCCAGCACAGATTATTTTGGCTTGATCAATTTGATAACTCTCCGCATGGAGAGTTATAGTCGCCGGTCACCCCCATCGGAGGGAGGGAGGTTGCTGATTATGCGTGAACGGAATTCATCTTCAGCAACGGACGATGTCGAACGGGTCGTTTATAAAATTTACAATTTTAATGTTTGTTTTTTTTCTATTATTGTATCTGTGGCAATGAATGCTGAATTCAACAAATAGTAATCTTACTGTGTATACTCGTAATCTACTTCAAGGATGGTATCACATCGTATGATTGATTTCAACGATTTACCATTGTATGATAATAGTTCTTTCATCTTTTGTAAGATGTGCTCCAGATTCAACAGACAATATTGGTAGGAGGACACTTGAGCATATTTAAAAATCAAAATATTTCCAATCGAAATATCATATTCCCATTATTGGCCCAAGTTCGATTGTTATTCGAGCCTCGACGGAGATTTCCGTTTTACCGATATTGCTAATAGATACGAAACGTTAGTACGCGAGAGACGGCGACAACAATTCCGAGAACTGCTCGTCGAATAGTACGCTGGAAAAATAATTTACGAATTTTATGAGTAAAAGGAGTTTATAACCTAAATATTGGCCATTCAATAACTTGGAATGTTGCTGGGCTAGACGCGCATTTACAGCATTATTATTGATACAAAGGCATAAATGCAACTTGAAAATTTACATAGTCTCTTCACTTCCGAAACGAGTTTAAACCACCGATAGTTAGCGGAAAACTCGGACCCTTTTTATTTTATCGCTTTCGTGTGATTCCCTTGATCCGGGAACGCTGACCAAGCAATAAAAGCTTGTTTATAATAAACGCGTCTGTAAATCATAAAATCAAGGGTGTTTTGACTTGGTCGACCATGTCGGCGTTATAATGGCGCGAATGGTATGGTATTCCGTGACAGTAACGATTTTTACGATCCCGCGAAAAACTACGGTACATTAAATATATTTCGTCTGGCTGGCTATTTATACTGCTGAGCTATTCGTTGAAATATTTCGATTTTTCATCACTTTTACATGCGATATATTCGAGGAACTGTAGTTCGCGCGGGCACTAGCACTTTTCCACGGAAGTATGGATGGTCGTCGTCGTGACGCGCCAATATATACGGTAAAAGAATTTCATTGCGTTCGATACGTCGTTGGCAAAAACTACGGGACGAGAGTGTAGCGCAGAGAAAAAAAAATGTAACTGGTAATATATTTAGCCGTTTCGTACTGGAACATAGCTGGATGTTTGTACATGGTGCGGTGCTTGATACCGGCATCACCGTAGCTAACGGGCACGACGACGGCATTGCCCTGGTGGTGTTGGTGGACAGTAATAGGGCGTATCTCGTATCTGTCTAGGCTCAGCGTTTTTTATGGGATTACGATGCGTGGATTCATCATTCAATATATTTCAGCGGACAGACAAAAAGAGCGATAGAGAGAGAGAGAGAGAGACAGAGAGAAATAGAGAGAGAGAGAGAGAGAGAGAGAGATTTTTTTCCATTTTTTACAACTTTATTTTCAAAAAAAAATTATTTTAAATAATGATAATATTCCGATTTTAGGTTCACATAGAGCGCAATACTATGAAGAAAGTAACTACGAATTTTCAAAACGATTGGTTGAAAACTTTTCAAACTAGCGTGTACGCAAGTTCAAAAAAGTCGTTTTCAGAAAAACGCACTTGAAAAAATAGTACCAAGAAAAACAAGCAATATGGGGTCGCTAATATTTTATCGTATATACTTAAATATATGTATAAAATATTCTCAAAGTTTCAATAAATTATATTAATTTTTTATACTATAAAAAAATTCATGAAAATTATTGAGAAAACGCTATCCTAACCCTATTTCCTCCCTTAATGGCTTATAACAATAGAACGAGTCGGAATTTTCATTAAAAATTTTGGGAACATATTTTACAATAGTTTTACTAACAATTTATGAAATTTAAAATAAATCGATTTTTTGAATCGTCTAACCCTATTTCTCCCCTTAAGCTTTCTCATTAAGTGAGATTCCAAATAAATGATTTCATTTTATATAATCGGAAAAATTGCCATTTTTTTCATGAAGTTGAAGAATTATCTCACTAGAACAACTGTTGTCAGAATGTTGACGCTCGCTTTAATACCACGAATCAAACGATTAATTGAGGACAAAAAATACTAGGCTACAAAAACACTCATGACGGCACATTACTGATTTAGTATGCATGCCGCGGATCCTCTTCGAACACCAACCAAACCATAAACCAAACAACATAATTTTCATTCCGATCGATTCGCAAGTTTTCAATGTAGGGTGCAAGAAGTAGATGTTCAAGAATGTTTCAAACCCTTAAAATATTTTTCTTTCCATATCTGGTGGGTTCTTCATTCCTTCGCATAAGAAACATTTCAATTTTTGTTCCATCAAAATCGATGCACTGCTTGTATGTGAAACTGCAAAATCGCCCTTTGACCTGGGCAACTTTAAGGGGTGGTTTCACCCCTTGAAACCGTTTTTTCGCCGATAAAAAAAATACGTTTCGCTCAGATTTTAATGCTCTATAACATACATGAGTTTCAGCAAAATCGGTGGGAGACACCTCGGGTACTTTCCTTGTAAGAGAAATCGATCGATAAGGGCGGCCTGTTGGCCATCACACGATTGCTCTGACGATTCAGGGAGATAAAGCTCACGGTATGAACGTGTGCCAAAAACCCTTTTCGACAAAAAGATCGGCGAAGCGAAAGAGGAGGGAAAACAAAAATGGCGTCGTACGAGAGGTGGTTAGCGGGGAGGCGTATAGAGAAGAGAAGCGTGAGGTATACTCTGTTTGTTCACTTGTGAATCGGCTCTAATGGTAAAAGTATGTGAAATGATTGTGAATGGAGATTACATACGTGAAAAACAACGCGAGCGGGTTCGCCCGAGTCCTCATCCGCCTCGGCGTTGAGTCTGCCCCCACGATCGTGGACCCTGGCCCCGGCCACGCGCATCAAGCATCCAACATTCAGCAAAGCACGCTTTGTACACTAACGGGTATGGAAGCGGGTATATAGCACATATATATATATAGATGAGGAGATAGGATACTAACACGGAAACAAGCGCGAGTGAAGCGCGAGCCGTGAGAGCACGTAGATTTTTTACGTCCAACGAGAGTGCAGGGAGAGGACATGCATTCGAGGTGAGGCATGACGGCAAGGGGGTATAGGAGCGAGGGTTTTCTGGCCCGGTGAAGAGAGGTGCAACCCGAGAATCGACGGTAGGGGAAGGAAAGGTTTGAGGGAGGACGGGCCGAATTTTTGCTAGTATAGCGGGCGCGAGAGGACAGGAGAGGAACGAAGAGGCGGTATAGTTCGGGTGGGCGAGTGACTGGCGGCGCGGGGGGTGAACCACCCTTAACCGTCGATTTTTCGGGACGTTTTTTTTTCTTCCTCCTTTTTTTTTTGAACGGGTAACCGGGCGCTCCCGTCGATGGACGAACACGGGGGTGGGGAGGAACATCAATAATCTACAATCAAACTGCAGATAAAGCTACAATCGCCCTTTTGTGAAAAGGGGTTTCAATAAGAATCGAAACCGGTGGGTCGACGAACCTCGCTATTCGTACTCTGCTTCGATTTCTGTATGCATATGCAGCTTCCACGATGCTTTTCGTTTCGCGGAATCCGTTTTCGTTAGGATTTCCATGCGGTTTTAACGCGCTCGCGCTGGCAGCCAGTCACCCGGTCGAATCATCGAATGGGCACTTTTGTCTTATCCTTTTTGTTTTCCAGTGAAAACTACACAGCGTAGTGAGGAGTTGTAGGAGATTTGTGCTCGGTGCACCGCGAGTTTATAATTGCGGCATACCCCAAACACGCGTCTCAGTTAAGGGAGAACACCACTGTGATCCCCTGTTTTTTTTCACATTTTTCAAGAATTTTTTTTTGTGGGAAAAAAAAGAGATATTCGAAAAATTTTTTTGGGTTTTGTTCCTTGTTTATTAATGTATTAAAAAACATTTTTTTCACATTTTTCACGCCGCATGGTGGCGCTGGGGAAGCTCTCGGGTGAGGTGCTGTAATTTCCGCGGCACGCAGCAGAACTCTCTTCAACGTCGATCTGAAAAAAATACCGAGTGTTTTCGTTAATAATATGATATTTTGAAGAGAAGTACACAGGGATTTGGAAAAATATTGTTTTAAAAAAAATAGGCACGCCTTTGAAATTAAAGTTAATTTCAAAGGCGTGCCTATTTTTTTTAAAACAATATTTTTCCAAATCCCTGTGTACTTCTCTTCAAAATATCATATTATTAACGAAAACACTCGGTATTTTTTTTCAGATCGACATTGAAGAGAGTTCTGCTGCGTGCCGCGGAAATGACAGCACCTCACGCGAGAGCTTCCCCAGCGCCACCATGCGGCGTGAAAAATGTGAAAAAAATGTTTTTTGATACATTAATAAACAAGGAACTAAACCCATAAAAATTTTTCGAATATCTCTTTTTTTTCCCACAAAAAAAAAATCTTGAAAAATGTGAAAAAAAACAGGGGGTCACAGTGGTGTTCTCCCTTAAGGGAGGAAATAGGGTTAGACGGTTCAAAAAATCGATTTTTTTTAAATTTCATAAATTGTTAGTAAACTATTGAAAAATATGTTCCCAAAATTTTAAATGAAAATGCCGACTCGTTCTATTGTTATAAGCCATTGAGGGAGGAAATAGGGTTAGGACAGCGGTTTCTCAATGATTTTCATGAATTTTTTTATAGTATAAAAAATGAATATAATTTATTGAAACTTTGAGAATATTTATACATATATTTAAGTATATACTGTAAAATTTGTTAAGAATTTCCTTGAAAAACACCGAAAAAATGTATGACTGCCTTGACTTTGTTTTTCTTGGTACTCTTTTTTCAAGCGCGTTTTTCTGAAAACGACTTTTTTTTAACTTGCGTACACGCTAGTTTGAAAAGTTTTCAACCAATCGTTTTGAAAATTGGCAGTTACTTTCTTCATAGTATTGCGCTCTATATGAACCTAAAATCGGAATATTATCATTATTTAAAATAATTTTTTTTTTGCAAATAAAGTTGTAAAAAATGGCAAGCAATCATGCTTTTTTGTTTTGACCCCTGTAAAAAATTCAATTTTCTATTTTTTTGATAGCATTTAGGTTCATGTAGAAGAGAGACATATAATAAAAGTAAATTCCAACCTCGTTTGATTTCAGATGGAAATTGCGGCTTCCAGAATGTACGCATAATGCTGAGTCTGATTGTGACCTGCAATATGGGGTCGCTAATATCTTCGGTGTTTTTCACGGAAATTCTTCAAAAATTTTATAGTATATACTTAAATATATGTATAAAATATTCTCAAAGTTTCAATAAATTATATTCATTTTTTATACTATAAAAAAATTCATGAAAATCATTGAGAAAACACTGTCCTAACCCTACTTCCCCCCGTAAGTTAAAAATCGTTTTTTTTTATTCAATCAAGTCTGTATCGAAATGTGATACTTATAGAGATTACGGTATGAAAATTTGTGAAAAATACAATTGAATCACTTTTGGTTATAACGATTATGGAGGCTTGGGTTTTTTTAAAAATCTTACATGTCCGTAAGTCATCGAGAATCATCAACATGTTGAGTAACCAACGATTAATAAAAATATACTAAAATACGTGGTTAATCAGTTTAAATAATGGCGTCGGATGCTAAACGGTTAAGTTCGAGGAGAAAATGTATTCTTGTCTTAAATTTGTATCACATTGATTCCGCTACGATGTTAAGATCACGATGAAAAGGTTGAAATGCGAATGGCGCTAGGGGACAATAATTTGATGACAATCCATTATGAGAATTATGAAATATTTCGAGGTTTTTAAAAACTCATCGAGCCCGCAAAAGTATGACGTTGATGTATTTTTTTCTCCAAGTAATGTATAGATCGGTAAGCGTAAAGCTACAGGAAGAACAAGGCAATTGAGAGACTGAGAGAGCTGAATTGACTAGATAAAGTTGTGCGTGCGTCAGAGATCGAGACAAGTGATGTCTATATAATACACTGTTATATAAAAGCTGTTGATGGCTCTACAGAAGGGTCGCCATCGAGGTGTGAGGGATACATGTATACAAAATTCCTGATCCCTCGACTATGAGAGGAAAGATATTGATACTGGAATGGCTCGTAAAATATAAATATATACAATATACAGTGTCGTTCGCGATCGAGGTGGTAACCGCATTTACATTTCCATATATATATTCGACTCGGTAAATATATACAAACTGGGATTGTGTAGACGTAGCCAATGGCTCTTCGGTGCGTGAGGCTGTACGAAGTAAAGGAATGTTTCGAATATATAATTCGTTGGAACGATGAATCTTATGCGCAAAACGAGAAGTGAAGACGTAAAAAAAAACGAACGCGAGAAAATGGCTTCCGACTATAACTGATTAATGAAGCTGAACTTTGTCAGGGAGTGAGGATAATTATTACAACCAGCGAATTTTGGTGTGCCCCCGCGTGAATTGAAATTTATGCAGTAAGTAGGATGGTATCTGCCTATATCTCATCCAATCCCTTATAATCCTGAAAGTTTATCGCTTTTCGCCCTCTCGTGCCTCGCTATCACAACGCCTTTTCCTCCTCGTCGGTTCCGCCTCTTTCTCATCATGATCCTCTCGCACTTGCCCAAAACCGACACTCGAATTCTACAGCGAGACTTTGCCGGTTCACTCGCAAATAATGTATAGACATTGGGGGGGGGGGGGGGGGGGGGGGCTGATCTACATAAGTAATACCGCGTTAACAAAAGCGCCAAAGGAAGAGTGGTCGCGCGGCTCGGATCCTCTGATCCAGGAGAAGTGAAGATGAAACGAGGATAAAGGATGCGAGAAGTCGAGAAAGAACGGAACGATGTCGTGGTTGTGTACAAAGGTACACTTCGTGGTCGCTGGCGTTGTTGCAAAAGGATTCTTGAGCTTCAATTGTGCCGGTGCGCGATAAGAAGATATTGAAATTGAGAAAGAGAAAGAGGAAGACGGAGAAAGAGAACTCCTTGTTTGGGTTACTTCCCCGCGGAGATAGCGTTGAAGGCAACCTCGTGATCTCGACAACACGACTCTTCATCTTAAAGCTTTACCAACCTTCTCGGTCTTTATCCCCTTCTTTCCATTCCCAGTACTTTGGTATAATAATCACGAAATTGTTTTTCTTTTCACCATCACCAATCGTTCTCCATGAGGAAGGAAAATTTCATATAGTTAGCATCACAAAGGGAAAAAAAATAGTTGTGAAGCTTTTAAGTGAAAACTACCGCATCCAATAACCATCTCAGACGTGATCAAAGGGTTGTTAGGCCGGATGTGAGAAACGATTCGCGTGAAAGTCGAGCGAACGATCGCGGACGTTCACACGACCGTGAAAACGAGCAAGACTTTTTTTTTATCTCGTCTATACGTAGTTTCGAAATTGCGGCTTTTATACACAGCTCCGGTCTTTGGCGCGAAGGGGTGTGGCAGTCGAGGATATATTCGTGACGAAGGGTGACATCGACGCAATGCAGGGGATATGGAACGAGCCGGAGGACCACTGACATCAACGAGCGTTACAGAGGGCAAGGGACAGAGTAAGAGAGAAATAGAATGATGACGAAACGAAGAACCGAGGGTAGCTTTTCCCCTATTTATATTCCGGCTAACCCTCCTCATCAACGGTGTTCATCTTTCCTATTAAAGTAGTAATTTAGCAGGAAATTAAGCCACGCACTCGCAACTCTTCTCGCGAGAGAAAGGTCTTCATTCCGCGCGGTCTTTCCATCTTTCCTTTTCTTCCATCCTACGCTCTCTTACGGTGCGCCTCTCTCTCATTGCTTTTTCCATCCCCAATTCGCTCTCACCCTTCTACGCGATGTTACATCGTTATTATTGTTTCTATATGTCTCTTCTCACCGATCGCATGGACTTTGCGTGTTCGGCAATTGGAATAAAATGTTTTATTTTCATTCATATTTTCACGAATACACCGCTTTAATACCGCATAATTTTTCAACGCAATAAATCGACTATATTAATTGTCACTTAGGGAAAAATCGATCGATGAATTTCGTGGTCATTTGTGTTCGATGTTCGACCGATTTAAGCTGCAGTAGTGGTTTGTAGGAGAGAAGCACGGGGATGCACTGGGACGAGAAGCGTTCACTGAGTCAAAGAACAAAGGAACAAGAAAGGGGTCGTATGCTCGTGCTGTACACACGATCGCTATGAGCACGAAGGGTTTGCGTCATACGTGATATATATATGTATATATACAATAATATACATATATATATGACTGAACTATATACTGGATATTTGTTGGATCGGGTATATACACGCCCGACTACAGGGTTGAGCGGCGCGGCTTGATTCCCGTATGAAGAGCTGTCAAAAATCTAATGAGAGGTGTGACTGCACATGTTCGAAAAAACCTCCTACAACTGTGATTATTCCTATTTTATAAAATGACGAGAAGTTTCATGCATTAAAGTTGACGAACCCATAAGCTAGATCTTAGTAAAATCTCAATTTGAACTAGCTAACATATCTATGGTCAAATGAGTCCTAAATCCAAAATAAATTAAATATATTTCAAAATGTTATCGACAAACTAAAAGCAATGAGAAGTACCTTTAATAATAAGATATCGACATTTTGTTACTAAAATACATTGAAAAAAAAAAGAATCTATAACCGCGAGTTATTTGCAAAAAACTTCATCGATAAAGTGACTTCAGTTTTTATTTTCTGTCGACTGTCTCGTTCGTGGTAAAAAACAATGTCAACTGAACGCTATAGATTATTGCTGTGATCGTTTAAAAATTAAAGTTTTCGCTCACAACGAAAATCTTGACGACTTACAGTAAAATCCTTTGTCTTTTGTTCCTTAATTGCTATCGCCATATTGCCACATTGTCTTTCAATAAATAAAACGAACGATGAACATTTTTTATTGCACAAACATTGTGGGATTATTCTACGGGAAAAAAAATTGAACGAAAACGCATCTACACAGAAATTGGCACGAATCAGTGTACGTATTTCACAATACATTGCTGTATACAGATTTTTTTTTTAATGAAAATTAAGCACGCTGCAGCGAAGCTAATCACGAGATTTTAATGAAAATAAAACACACAAATTGGATTTTAATGAAAATAAAACACGCTGGAGGGAAGGTAATCACGTATTATCGTCGATAAACCGATACGGGTTTGTATAAACGAATTTTTTTTTATATGTTTCGACACTCATACGTATAGCACGCACTGCTGTAGCTAGCGTTAGAAATTTAAGCTTTTTTTCCGGAAAATTTCATCGAAATGAGACTAAATCCGGCATGAAACGAGAGTATTTCGTTATAAATAATTGAACGAAAAATTGCGAAAAAATGTATGCAATGGATAATTACGAAAACTTTTTCACTAATCATGGAAATCCATCCGCGTATTTGCGATTATTCGATAAATCGTTGCTGCACATTGGGAAAATCAATAAAAATATATAATTCTTTTATGATATTCGCTTTACTGTGTACGGTGGAAATATATCAATATCATTAATATTCATCGTTATGTCGGATCAGATTTGACCGTGGATTATGGTAGATCGTCAATTAGTTGGTAAAAAAAAATCAGTCTGGCTCTGATAAATGTGTTATTAGTAAATATACGTATATATTATATGTATATGCTCGAATGACGAGATGAGAGCACGTAGCGAGACGCGTGCACGCTTGGTTCAAATTTTCACGTGCCAAAACGTGCTTTGTGTGAATACGTTCGGTTATATATTAATATTGGTGGATTTACGAAATCACTACTGCAACGTTTGTAAGAGCACCATTTTAAATCACAGCGGCATGCCACATACGTCATGGGGTGTATATATATATAGTTATATCTACATAGACGCACATGCACAGGGAGAGTTGTAGAGATTTAGCGACAGAGACAGAGGAGAGGAGGCAAAGGCGGAGGAGAGACACGATGGCGAGTCGACGAGATGGTATATATGTATATATGTATTTATGAATGTATATGGGTTCCCCATAAAACAATGCTCCCACATCTGTCAGCCTCTTCTGCTTCCACTCCTCTCTACCCCTCGAAACACCCTATTCGAGCCCCTAATTATCCCACCCCTTTGGCGCGCCTTCATAACCTAACCGAGAGAGCGTGCGGTGCCCGATGTCTGTATTATGCGTCCGTACCACTTGGGCACGCACAGACCGTGTTCTCGCGCTTCTGTAAGGGTCCGACCCGACGAGAGAAATGAGAAACCGAAGAGTAATATAAAGATAAAGAGTTTACGAACAACAAACGGTCAAGATGAGAGTGAAGCAATTTTTTCTTTCTTTTGTTTTTTCGATTAAGTTTTCATTTATTAGCTGTATGAAGAATACGACACGTTTCGTAATGTGGATGAAGAAAATTGAAGTCAGTTTAATGTTGTAATTATGTAGTTTTGATTATATTATTATTGTGTGTTTCAACGTACACCCTTGCTGGTTTCTACGTACGACCGTTTCCAGTTTTTTCCTCCTATCACTCCCTATCCGCCCTACGCTGAGTTAACCTAACTTTTCGTACCATCCGCAGTGGCTTTTTAACTACACTGTGTCGCGTTCGCCGTGGGCAGGAGGAAACTTCGGTAAACCCGTGGCAATACAGACAGTTTGTATTTTTACGGAAGTTTCGGTTTTCTTGCCATCAAAAACTCCAGAAAAATTTGAACCGCGGCTAATATTGCTTAACATGGGAGATCGCCGAAGCCACGCGCCGACCAATCGTCCACTGCTATTGGTTTAGTTTTGATGATAATATTTTAAGGTAACTTAAGCCGATTTTCATGTCTTTTTTGGAGGGCGTTTTTTTGTAGGGCGTGTTTTTTGTACAAAAAAAAATTTTTTTGAAAAAATTTAATAGTTTATTATTATTATTATTATTATTGATCGAAATTGGCACCTCAAAGCTGGCAGCCCGGGTCCTAACTTTTTTTCTACCGAACCGATTGCTTTCAAATTTTAACAGGCTACTCTACACACTTATAGTTCTTGGTGGTTCCGACGAGAACTTTAAGTGTGTAGAGTAGCCTGTTAAAATTTAGAAGCAATCGGTTTAGTAGAAAAAAAGTTAGGACCCGGGCTGCCAACTTCGAGGTGCCAACTTCGATCAATAATAATAAGAATAATAAGCTATTAAATTTTTTCAAACAAATTTTTTTTTGTATCTTTAATATGTAAATAAAAACATCCTAAATATCCAAAACGATTCTTTTTTATTTTCCTACAAAAAAACGCCCTCCAAAAAAGACATGAAAATCGGCTTAAGTTACCAGAACACTACCTTAATTATCATACATCATTCTATTATCGCAATTATAATTTTTTGAAATACTAATCATTGTCTTCCAATTACAGACTCCATTTTGCAATGTACGTATACATTCCAACATGGGCACTCATTGGAACTGGATATCGGATCTTCAATTGACGAGAACGTACTTTAGTTTTGCAGATACGAAAAATTATATAAATGTAACTAAAAAACAATTGACTAATATATATTTTGTCTTGAACACTTTGGCTTGTTAGTTATTAATTATGACAATTTATTTTTATATTATTTTTGTCAATCACACGGAACGATATGGTAAGAGTAGTATTTCGTCCATGACGATTTCACCCCCTTGCGATATGCATCTCATTGAAGTATAGATGAAAGTTATTATTAGTCTCGTAAGCAGCACACCGAAACCACGAACACGGGGAGAATAAAATTACAAATAGCGATTGATTTTCGCGATGAGATGAAAGAGAGAGAGAGAGAGAGTGAGAGAGAGAAAGCTCTGGCTCCCCCTGCAGGCTTTCTGATGGCCTCTGTACTCTCTCCACGCGCGGGGAAATTAACATAGTGTTTTTAATGCCGGGGATAATTGTAAGGGTGGAATTACACGAGGGTTGCGAACGCGAACCGGCAAAGTTTCGCGCTCGTCGTTTCGTAATAGCAGCGATTCTCATTTCCGCGTCAGAACATCGATTTAACTTGTGCTATCACCAAAATATGAGCTATCATTGCTCCACCCCGAAAATAAAAGAATATGTAACAATTTTATATAAATTTAAATGTATATGACAAATCGTATAATCTACAGACAATATCCTAACGTCCGCATCACAAAATTTATGTAAAATGAACAATTTTTTTTTTGTCAAATTGTATACTAATCTTTTTTGCAACGTTTCTTAGAAGGTCTGCATCGACTGATGCAGCAGCTTCTGGACATGAATTACATTAATCTATAGATATATTTACTTCATCGATTAGCGTACGTAATGATCAATTTAAAACGCGGAAACGAGAGAATGATATATAGGAGGAAATTATAAACGAGAATTTGATTCGCATCGAAGAAGAACCACTGAACCAATTCTAAGGTGACTCACCGCCCACTCGACGGTTCAAATGCGCGGCGCGAACCCTCTCCCGATTCGTCCGAGCTGAACCGTACACTGGTTACGTGAACCGCGAAAACTGTTTTCATTATTATGGTTCAATCCCCTCGAAGAAAATCGATAACTCGCGATGAATGTTATTTTGACGATATATTTTTTATATTCATTAATTTTTGCTCTGTTCCTCGTTATCACAAAGTACATTCGTACGATGCGTAATCGTTGCCGGTTTATGGACTAATGAACACTTTTACCACGAGGTAAATTCCTCTCTTTCTCCGGCTCTGACGTTTCCATACGTATCAAATGTTATTGGCATCGAATTTGACGAACTACTCGCGAATACTCAAATCACGAATATTCGATAACGAGCGTACGAATAGAAGTGAAAAATCACGTTTTGTTGGGGTAAAACAAATGGTTTGAAAGAAAATGTTACGCAATGATTACGAGTATAATGAGAGTTCCGGAGGTATCGAGTGACCATCGAGATCCATGGAAAAAAAAATGCAGTATATCCAATCGAATTTAAGGATTTGAATTTTGTTGGAGAAAAACAGGTTTAACCGGACACAAATTTAGTCACAATATTTCAGTTTCCATTGTTTTTGTGCAATAATTTTTAGCAAACAAAAAGGACGTACATGGTAATTCATAAAAATGGAAAACCATACATTTTCTTCTAGGGTAGTTTCATTGACTAAATTGTTACTAAACAAAGTGGAGAGGTGTATCTATGTTAGGATTAAATTAACGAAATCGTCGTGAGGAAACAAGACCCTAGGCAGAAACTTGCTCGACTAATGCTGAATTCATTTTTGGTCCCCATGTTTAACGAAAAAAAAGAACAATTTAACCCGGAATCCATGACAACGAAAAGCCTTACATCGAGAGACTAGTGAATTATAGTTAGTAAAACCGATTTTTTGACTCCCCGCTCAAAAATAAATGGTTCACCTACGTGAAATATGTAATAGAGTAATAAAACTAAAAAAAAAATCTTATTCCATCTGAACATTTTATTTTCCAGAGCGTCATCGTCGTGATTTTGACAATTCCAGCAACATTTTTATTCTCAGTTACGTCGATCGCGAGTGACGCTAAATTTCACGAGACCAGTGTGTACATGAACGACTGTTGGTGGGATTGACGATGAAGCTGGACGGTCGAAGAGCCTCCTGGGTACGGAAATGTGTATATAGCCGTGCTCTACACTCTGGCGGTGAAAAAAAAAGGCGAAAAAAAACATCGGTAACGTGCCACCGTATCCAGTCGATGTAAGCCAGAAGGGCTATATTCATACGTTCGTTAGGTTTTGCAGCAGGTTTCAGATTACCGGACACACAGGGCGAAAGACCCGAGTGAGCATGTAGGCATAAAGGTAGAGGATTGAACGCAGAGAGTGCGATGTGCCAGAAGAGGGGTATGTCGGGGAACTGGCAAGAGCAGTAAATGTAAAAATATTGCTGAATTGGTACAGATAACGGTTTCATATGGGGGCTCCCTTTCTCTATATCTCTCTATCTATCTCTCTTTCTCTCACTCTATCATCCCTCTATCTCTCGGTCGCTCTCGCCGAAATACGCTCCGTGGAAGTTGCTCTGAAAAAAAAATATATATATCTCGACTCGCACCCATTTCGATACAAAAACGTTTGCATTTCGTCGCCGTGTATATATACCCTAAAAATCCTGTTTTTTTCACCCTTCCTACATATCCACGTTTCTCCAATGATATTTATACATATATATATACGTTCCGTATATACACTGGTCGTCTCGTTGCGCCACGTTGGCCCGCGGACATTCGTTCCGGGGACTGTAACGAGACTGTGGCAAATAATTTTTTGGATATATGCTCGTTGCGTCACAGATTGAAAACCTGGCACACCCCCCCCCCCCCCCCCCCGCGAACATCGAACAGTACTGACGACACCAAAACTATACCTCGATACACGATAGATGATACACATGCCGTGAAATAATACGCGTGCGAAACGGCGAGTGCGCTCTGTGAATGAAAGAAGAAACATAAAATGGAAATAACAAAAAATGTTCCGGTAAATATGGAAAATAGAAACTATTGTTCCTATTCTGGTCGTTAAATGAGATTTTAAAAATATATTCTTGAATTAAGGGAAATTCGTCTTTTACATTCGGTTACAAAAATTGTAATACTAACGATAATAACGATGAAATATACATCACTGCGAACGGTAAAAATTCTCGATGACTTTTCGTTTCCGACGATCAATTCTGTGACAGCGATCTTTTTGAACTTCATGCGTTACAATACTGGATATATGGTCAGTGATCAATACGATAGAAAAAAAATAAATAGCTTTTCCCAAACCTGACGACGTGTTTTCCAACGCAACCCTATCCTTTGATTTATTTACGCGGCATTATAAAAATATGAAGATTTTTGTCTATTGATTCAACACCTTTCATAAAATTTTATATACAGCAGTGACAAATGCCGCAAAAATGTTCATTTGAACGACAGTCAAGGTAATTTATTATGTTCGTACCAAAGGCAATTGAGGTAGTAGTCTGGTAACTTAAGTGGATTTTCATGTCTTTTTTGGAGGGCGTTTTTTTGTAGGAAAATAAAAATGAAACGTTTTGGATATTTAAGATGTTTTTATTTACATATTAAAGATACAAAAATTTTTTTTTTTTAAAACATTTAATAGTTTATTATTATTATTATGATTGATCGAAGTTGGCACCTCGAAAAAAAAGCGCGTGGGTGGCCCCGGTGATTTTGGCTCTTGATGATATCTGAAATAAAAAATTCTTGATAATTCTTAATCTATAGACATGTCATTCTGATCGGAACTACTGAAGTTAAAAAAAAATCACCGGGGCCACCCACGCGCTTTTTTTTCGGGGTGCCAACTTCGATCAATAATAATAATAATAATAAACTATTAAATTTTTTCAAACAAATTTTTTTTTGTATCTTCAATATGTAAATAAAAACATCCTAAATGTCCAAAACGATTCATTTTTATTTTCCTACAAAAAAACGCCCTCCAAAAAAGACATGAAAATCGGCTTAAGTTACCAGACTACTAACTTAAGACGTTTACCGCATCTATAGGGGTTGGTGCACATTCGAATCAGCTGAACTCCGCCAGGAAGCAAAACGTTCTTCCTTTTCCACCGTAATGAAACGTACTACGATCATTTAAACTTTGTGCCAACAAAATTATAGACTTTTTAATTGTTCACTAATATTCGTGACTCTACCACCTTTAACGTTTGAAATTACTTTTTCAGGACTAACGTCAGATTCATCTGCTGGTTAAAAGGTGTTCCATAGAATGGAATGTAATATTAACTGCGTTGATGAGCGCACTGTGGTACGAGGAGAAAGAGGGAGAAGAGAGGAAAATCATGGTAGTTGGATGATGAGACAAGGACTGCGCGAGAGGGGTGAATCTTGATTATAATTCTTAACCGTAAACTTTTCGGGAAAAGCCTCGCAAATGAGAAGTCTCGCGCTATATACGCATATATATATGACGACTGGATGAAACAGCGATGTCACACCCCAACCCAAGAAAGAAGGCGATACGGTACGATGAGGGACGAAAAGGAAACGCTTTTGGTTTTCATACGGTAGTCGCGCTCTGTTGGTTGAAAATCGTTGGGTCCGCGCGCCCTATCAAGCCTCGATATGGTACCCTCTCGCGCGAGCACGTAAAAGCTCACGCTCTACGAGAGACCATTCGCGCAAAACCCTCCATTGCTATTCAAAACATAAAAACCATTTAAAAATGTAATACCCGCGAAGCGTCGAGAGACGAGAGGTGGTGGGGCAAAAAAAAAATTGTGAGCGGGGGGTGATCCAACATGGTGACTCTGTAAGTAAAATATACTGCCCGACGAAAAGCTTCGGTCAAATAATCGTGATTTATCGCCGTAAGGAATTCAGCGACGGAAAAAAAGCTCTCCTTCTCTCGCTCTCCTCCTTCACCCTCTTCACGTGGGGGGAAAAAAATAAATAAAACGGATTCATCGACACGACCGATGAATTTACGAGGAACAAATTTCTCTGGATATTTTTCAATTCTGTGGTTATCCCTCAACGATATAACGTCGATTATCAATGTCTTCGTATTTGCAATTGTCAAATTTCGGCGGACGCTCCGAGAGATCGGCAAAAATAAAATAAAACTTTATAGTTGACGATTTAATAGACATTCGTGTATATGTGTAATAGGTTCGAGGTGCTAACGACGTTTATGGACTCGGCGAGGATGGTCGCGGGACGGGGTTGGGGGGAGCTGTAGGTTATTTTAACTCGCCGCGCGAACAATTATCGTACAATTTGTCGGCGCAAGAATATATCCCATTGCCCATCGTGTGAAACACGCACACTTTCCGTATCGATCGAAATTAATGACTTAGCGTACAAGTTTCGGTGTAACACATTCGTTACAATGTAATGTATATTAATGGAAGCCTGTATACGTGTATACGCGAAACGACTCACGTGAAACAGAGCGATTATAGGTCCAGGTCATTTTTCGAAGTCGTTTAATTTGTTAACTTGGCTTTGAACAAAAAATAAAAAATAAAAAAGGGATTGAACGCTGCATTTATGAAATATTTCACGTTGAAGTCATACTGGTCCGTCAATTGAGGGTAGTTCCACGATTCTTTTCGATTTGAAGCAAAAATCCTTTTAATAATCTAAAAAGGAACGATTGTTGTCAAAGTTTCTACGATCATGTGAACAAATATTCACATACCCGAATTGAACAAAATTCCAGATGGACACGGACTTTTCTTCAAAAGTGAACGAACATTTTTTTAATTAAGCTCCTTGTATTATTTGATTTTTATACCGATCTGAATATTGTTTTACTTAATAACAAAATGATTTCGGCTAATGTCTCATTTCGGATTTCTTTTGTTTTTCATAAACTACAAAAAATTGAACACCGTTTTTCCTACTTTCAAACGTTTTGTTAAGCGTTGCGTTGTGGATTGCAATTGGTGAAACGTAATACATGAAAATTTCTTTATCTCGTCACGTTTTTAAGATTCAACCAGAACCTTCTTAAAAATTTAGAAATACGAATTGAACAAAATTACAGACAGAGATGGACTTTTTCTTCAAAATTCAACGAAAATTTTTGAAATCAAACACCTTGTTCTATTTTTTTTAAGGGAGGAAATAGGGTTAGGACAGCGTTTTCTCAATGATTATCATGAATTTTTTTATAGTATAAAAAATAAATATAATTTATTGAAACGTTGAGAATATTTTAAACGTATATTTAAGTATATACTCAAAAATTTTTGAACAATTTTCTTGAAAAACGCCGGGGATATAAGGGACCCCATATTGCAGGTCACAATCAGACTCAGCATTTTGCGTACATTCTGGAAGCCGCAATTTTCATCTGAAATCAAACGAGGTTGGAATTTACTTTTATTATATGTGTCTCTTCTATATGAACCGAAATACTATCAAAAAAGTAGAAAATTGAATTTTTTACAGGGGTCAAAACAAAAAAGCATGATTTTTTTCCATTTTTTACAACTTTATTTGCAAAAAAAAAATTATTAAAAATAATGATAATATTCCGATTTTAGGTTCGTATAGAGCGCAATACTATGAAGAAAGTAACTGCCAATTTTCAAAACGATTGGTTATAAACCTTTCAAACTAGCGTGTACGCAAGTTCAAAAAAAGTCGTTCTCAGAAAAACGCGTTTGAAAAAATAGTGACCGCTCGGTTATACACGTGGCGCCTGAAGGAGAGCTACTCACTTTAATCGCTTATAACAATAGAACGAGTCGGAATATTCATTTAAAATTTTGGGAACATATTTTTCAATAGTTTTACTAACAATTTATGAAATTTAAAAAAAAATCGATTCTTTGAACCGTCTAACCCTATTTCGCCCCTTAAACCAATCTGAATATTTTTTTACATAATTAGAATATCATTTAGGCCAATGTGTCGACTGAGATTTTTAATACGTTTATGTTTTTCATAAAATAAAAAAATAAAATATGCTTTTTCCTAATTTTAAGGATTTTGTTAAGCGTTTCATTGTGCGTGGCAGGTGGTAAAACGTAGTACATCAATAATTCTTTATCTCGTCACGTTTTTAAGGTTCAACCAGAACCTTCTTAAAAAAGCCTTCAAAAATATTCTCAGCCGGAACGTACCATTGTCACTTATCGTGTGTACTCAAATTGTTAGGTAAGTACACACGCTCAATTCGCGAACGTTAATCTCGCAAGATTAACGATTTGAACCATGGAAGAAAATTCATTGTACTATACCAGCACTATATATATACCTAGCATTGTGCATAAAATAGTTTTTGCATCACCGTGAACATTATAAACGTCGTTTTCATTACCAACAACAGCAGCTGCTTTAAATACGTCTCATTATGAATTTTAGCTTAAGGAGAACGTATAAATTTCGTTTGTGAGGTAGGGAGCGTAAATGGTTCAAGGGTTTATGTTTGCACTCGAGAGACAGGCCGGGTGATTAAAACAATGCACTAAAACTTTATGCGTATCGGATGTATGCGCACATACTTATAAAGCGTAATCACACGAAATTGTGCAATACCTGGGATACCGGGACGTTATTATTATAAATCTACATACATCTTTCGTTAAAATTCCTATAAGGATTTTAGTTTTTGTTTTTTTGATTCCATTCCTAGTGACGGTACTGAATTATTAATGATTATTAACGAAGAACCAATGGACGCGGCTTCGGCGGTCTCTCAAGTTAAGCAGTATTAGCCGCGGTCAATATTGGGATCAGTGAACGCTTAGATTTTGTCCTAAAATCTTCTTAAATTATTATTTCCCCATGTAACCAAACCCTAGCCAATAATGCTGGATAAACGATATGTTTTATTTTTTACAGTGAAGAAATAAATCATTGAATGCTGTTTTTTATATAAATAGTCTACTATATTGCAGATGAATGTATGATTTCTATTTTCCATATGCCATGATTGGAATGAGTTGGAAAATATCGATCTCTCGCCATTGATAGAAAGGAGAGAGAGATAGAGAGATCCATATAAGCCCTCACGATTCCATGTCAATTCGCCTAATGGGAGCTCCCGTGGCATAATTTCGTGATGTGTCATTAGCTCATGTTAGCTAAAACCAGTCCAACCAGCGCGTTTGCGTGCGTGTATGCGTATCAAGTTCGGTTGTGTTTCATGGATTTTCCCGTAATGAACCGTAATTATGTAAGCTCAAATATTGCTTAATTACACATTACGGTGACACAATATATGCTTTTAACGTTTGCCTCGAGGTGGGCCATCCAGTTTTAGAGGGGGGTAGCCGCGCGGTGGTGGATACACACAGTGAGATAAAGAGAGAGAGATAGAGAGAGCTCTTATATATACTCTGGCACACAGTTAGAATCGATTATATCCTCAACGTCGCCCGATAAGGCCAATACGTTTTCAGATATATTTCAAACATATCTCATCAATTTTACGACCCAATTATTTTATTATATTTTTTTCCTTCTCACGCGTTTGAACTCATTCCGACAAAACTTTAACTCAAGACAAGCTCGCCGATCAGCCACACTGTTTTATATTCAAATTAAACATATTGATAAAACAATGTATTTAGTCGCTAAACCTTCTGTTCAATATAGCGAAATAAACTTCTAGTTGTTATAACCAAGTTTCATTGAAGCTAAATGCAATTTTCTAATTGGAAGTTCGCTTTCCGCTTTGTTTGAATAAATTGTTTGTTTTTCGATTGCAGTACTATTTCGTAGTTATAACTAAATGTTTATATCGCCATCGTATGAAATAATATGAAAATAGTGTGGAAACAAATATTATTATGATAATAGAAAGAGAGAGAGAAAGACAGAGGACACGCAGATGAAAACGTCAAATTCAGGGGATGATATTGTGCGCACCACCAAGGTGTAAGAATCAATCGAATAATTTAACAGATTGTCACGATTACAACTATATTAGGGATCATTGGCAATTTTCTCTCTCTCTCTCTCTCTTCATCTCTTTCCCTTGATATACATGTATATCCTCTTCATCATATGGCATCATAACAGAAAGCAGCTTCATATATCACGATTAAATTCCATTACGCGAATGCAACGTGCGGGCATTAATCGTGACATGGACGAGCGAAGAGAATCACGCGGTTTATATACCCGCGGGAAAATTCAATATGATTATTCATCACGCTCGATGGATGAGAGAACAATTCAATAACAGGGTGAAAATAATCCAAAATTCTACCAGTCATTGTTGCAACGTTGCTCCTATTTCGTATCTCGTGAAAAATCTCTGTTATATGAACTTTCTATATCGGTACTCATTAGATCCACGAATTAAATAAAACATCGTAATGAGCGACCCCAATTATTGCATGTTTACCGTGCTAATTAGAGCGTGAGCGCCATAAAAAATTAAAGAAATTTTAGAATAATTGTGAGAAATCACTGAGAATATTTATAAACATTATTGTTAAAGAAAAATAACAATATTCCATGAATGAATATTATTCACAATTATTTTATCATAAAATAATGATGAACAGTTTTTTTTTACGCGAATGGAATTTTCATCTCTGTCGGATAATATTTTGGAAAAATAAAAATTACAATTTTTGTTCGAACAATTCGGAAAAATGTCGAATAATAATTATTTTTCCAAAATATTAGACAGAGATGAATCCCCCATTCGCGTAAAATAACTGTTCATCATTATTTTACGATGAAATAATTTTGAATAATATTCATCGGTAGAATACTGTTTTTTTCCTTTAACAATAATGTTTATAAATATTCTAAGTAAAAATTATAATTTTCGTTCGAATAATTCGGAAAAATGTAGAATAATTAATCTTTTGTGTAATGTACTAATATGCTAATATACTAATTCTCGATAATAGAATTATTATCGAGAATTAGTATATTAGTATATTAGTGTTTATGACAAAAGATTAATTCTACATTTGTCCGAAGTATTCGAACAAAAATTGTAATTTTTATTTGTCCAAAATATTATCAGACAGAGATGAATCCATTTCACGTAAAAAAGAACTGTTTATCATTATTTTACGATGAAATAATTGCATAAAACGATGAAATGCAGCATTTCACAATGCTTTTCTTTTCACCTGAAATATTACTTTTCATGCTATTCCATTCGAACGCGATGTCCATCTCCTCCACATTCCGTCGTGTGGCGTTAGCGACCTAATAGCATTTTTTTTTCTTCTAAACGCATTTCTCCTTCTCCCTCCCTCCCATCTCCTCCTCTTTTGCGTCTATCGCGATCTCGTTCGCGTTTTCTCTATCGTTGAAACGGATAGTTTGATGGAACGTTGAATGGAAACTCGCGGTGTCCGGGGACTTGGTCGAAATGCGTTTTTTTTTTTTTTCGTCGTACGTAATTCGATGAACGAGAGACATATATACGTGCGGTGCAAGTTGACGGTGGTGGGGCGTTGCGCAATTCGAGTCGATATTTTTTTTTCTCTCGATATAACCCCCCGGTTGTACCGGACCGGGTGAGTGAGATCCGGGCTTCGATTTTTTTTTCTTCTACCCAGCCTGTTCTACCGCTATACTACACTACACAACACTTCTGTGTAAATATATATGTGCTTCGCAAGCCAAAAAAGAACGAGTTCAATGAGAGAGAGAGAGAGAGGGAGTGCGAGGGCACGAGTACTCGCGGGGAGTAGGAGGGATTGAACGATTCAGTACTGACGAGGAAATGGAGAGGAATCGACGAGGCACCGGCAAAGGAAGGTTGGGGATGGTTAAGGGGCGGAAGGGGCGGGGAGGGGGAAAGCACCTGACTGTAATTAGTGAGAACGTATCGTAATTAGAGAAAATGCCACGTTTAATTGCTAATTGAGTTTCTGGCCGATGTGAGATCTAATTTTAATCACCTAATTACGTGACTACAGGCTCTTGGGGACGCGTCTATGAACGTAGAGCTGACAACCATCTGTATGTATATACACACACACACACACACATATAGATATATGTGTATATATATATATATATATATATATATATCAATTGTAATCGGAGAGCTGTCCTTCTCACCGGTATAAGCGCGGCATAAGTTACCATACTCTCTCGGATATATAACCAACCCCCCCTCATCGCGGGAGTCGTAACTGATGACGCGTCGGAATAGTGGTGGTAGTTTTATACACCGAAAGGGAATAACGTTTGTGTGAAAGGGCTAATTTGAAAATAATCTCAACGGACTGACAAACTTATCGGACGTCTAATCTCCTTTCAGGATAAATGAATTTTCATGGTTTTCTTCATGTTATTATAGTTGAGAATTTTGGAAGAAAGGGGGCAATGGGGAAATATGATTGACGATTCGTTTTTTCTTATCGTGACTTTATAATTTTTACGACTGACACTGAGCCAAGAGTTACGTTATTTTTTTTCTCGATCATCGAATCTTATTTCTATCAGTGAAGCTAACCATTAAAATTTAGCACATCGGCGCTTATTATCCCGAGGTATCTTTAGCTCTGCTACAATTACTTTACGAGTGCTCGGTTATAACAACGAGAATGAGGCGAACGAAGAAACAAAAGAACGATTATATCGTGTGTCTAAGGTCGAGGGCAAAGTCGTTGAGCGATAATCGAGTTTTTGGATAAATTGAAAGAAAAATGTCGAAAGTTTTCGACGCGAATATGCGGCAACGAGGAAATTTCACGAAGGGCTTCCATTGTCACGGTATATAATAGTCACGGTCGTAATGTCCCATCGAGCGAGATACCTGCTCTAACATAAGTAAATATATAATATACGCCAGTAGTTGTAACCACTGTTGGGACGGACATTATAGAGAACACTTGGACATTTACAATTCTACCCATGTGCCATGTGCCTCAGTAACAACGATCGCTTTACATAGACATAATGTTAATAGCCGTCCTCGCGCGAAACCAATAATCGTGTTGGGAGGGGTTTTTAGCCCTTGGCGAGATGGAGGGATATAGATTAGAAGGGTTGAGCCGGCATTGGTAATACGGCTCGTTAATGAGAACCCTCTCGCAAGCGTAGCGTAACACAACCACGCGCATCAGAGAGAATAATGCAACTGAAGTAACTATATGTGCAATTTCTAACCCACCACATTTCCCCGTATTTGCCTCGTATATGCGTGGATAAAATATCCGCCAGTATATCTTACGATATTTTACTTCTATTGAATACGTACGTGAAGGGACACGGAAATTATCTGAACCGAATATCGATCTTTGTGACGGCAAAATAGATTCTTACAAAAACGTTAAAATGTTATAAAAATTTGTCCAAAATATACGCTCGATAAACTCGTGTCAAGCTCGTTTTTACGATGAAGGTGCTCGAGAACATTGCAAAATACTGTTATAAAAAATTCCTTTTTAGCTACATCATTTTTTTTTGTACTGGAGTCTTTTTTCCGGAAACTTGATCCAAATTTAAATAAAAAAGTTCCTGTAGTAATGGTATGGACAATAATTAGTTTTGCAGATATCAATTGGGTTTGAGGGCGGGGGGTGGTGGTGGTGAATGTTATGAATGAATTTTCATTTGATAAACGACATTTGTAGTTACTAAGAAACAAAAATTCGCCAAGTTCTATATTAAAGAATAGTAATCCTAATGAACTTTTGTTCTTTATATACGGACAAGTGCATTAATGGGCGTCATAACAATTCTATTAATCATGCTTTAAATTGAACTCTGTAAAGTGCGCTGGCGTTGCAAAATGCCGTATTGTCGTTTGTAACAAGATATATATTAATGAAACAACAATTTCAAAAGTAATATGTTCAAATTTGTACTTCATCAAATTGTTACATAAATCCATTTTTATATCGATCCAAATAATGTGAAAAATGTCAAGCTTGTCACGGAATAATTCAAGTCCTTTATAAGTAATCAAAATATACGTTATTTTAAAAATGCCTAATTGATGTTCTGTACAGAGAGTAGACAAATTTCAGCCGTTCCACAGAACAATCCTCATTACAACCTCACTCTTATACATAATCCAACATGTTTTTCCAATGTTATTTGCACAAGAAGACAGGCGTCTGTATATATTTACATTTGGCAATTATTTTCGTCCTACACACGAAACGCCAAGTAAACTCGTAATTACATTTAGCTCCACAGTTGAGCGACTCATTCTCAATAACGACTGAATTATTACGGTGTATCCCACTTCGATAATAGCTAGAAAGCGTGACAGCAATATGCCGCCCTCAATTCCCGGTGAGCTCGATCTATATGTGTATGCAAAGAAGTAAAAAAAAGGGGGTATATAGATGGCTATTAAAATGTTACGTAATTCCGATTTTCCGTGAATGTTCCTTTATATTACGGAACGCGATCGTGGTGGCGCCCTCTCAAACGTGAAGGGTAATAAAATTGAAAAATTACGTTAGAGCCAGTAAAAGGGAGGGTTGTGAACGATGAAAGGGCGAACTCCCGATATCTCGTCACTCCCGTATCATACACCATCAGGCTTTCGGATTTATGTTTTTTTCTCTTTCACTTTGATACAATGAAATTAACGATATTATTCGCGTATATATAACGGGATAAAATTATATCCAAAGTCGATAAAATTATCCTCCGTCATTGTAATCATATCTCTTTAGTAAAATTCTTTTCAACTTCTCGAGAGTTGTTAATATCATTAAGTTCCATAAACTCAACCCTATATTCATTGGTCGCTGTGTCGCGAGGTGACCAATTAGTGATACGGATCGTGCTTTTCTCACAGAAACAAAAAGTGGGTACAAACAAAATGATAAATATAAAAGAAAAACCAGGGCCAGGGGAAAAAAATCACAAAAGTGTATATACGTGTGTGTCGGAGACTTTTGCGCATGCCTTGAAGGGAAAAGCATATTATAAGAGATGTGCCGGATGAGAGGGTAAAAGACAGACGATAGATATATACATATATGTATAATATAATATAGCGTACAGCTACGGGGCACCGAGACAAGGGGTCGTTGTGTCCGGCAAAGCTGGTGAAAAACATGCTAGCCAAAAGTCAAGGAAGAGATTTTTTTTTTTTTTTCATGTAAAACAAAACAAAAGAAAAAAGAGGATAAATGAGTAGAAAAACTGTAGAGTAAGGAGCGACGGGGGAGGAGCAAAAAAAAAAATACGAGTGCGGAAAAAGAAGTCGTTCGCCTTATTGTGCAACGGTTGGACCGGGCGACTCAAAGGCTTTAAGCTTTGTAGCGAGGGTGTGTGCGGGATTGTACGTGAGGAGTCCCGTGAATCGGTGCCCGGCTCCATTGGGGTAGGGGGCGACGGAGTCTACAGGGAGGGTTTCAACCCCCCTAGCGATCCTCTTCGCTTTTTACATTTTATAGATACATGGCACATCGACTGCTGGCAAACAAACGGATGTAACCCACATTGCTTCATACACGTAAACGTGTCTGTTACGCCCTTTTATTTACTAACAGTTGATATATACATATATAGTGTATATAGATGCTGTATATAATATACGTATACATGACGTCAAAGAAGTGGAGGACAAAAATACACCTAGCCTACCTCGTTCATTTTTATCCCCTAAAGCAATTTCAGCATTGTTTTAAAATAGTACTTAGCAGGGTCATTGTATTATGCATGCGCCCTTCTCTAGTGGGCCCCGCGCTGGCCGTTCGCTCATTCTTTCTCTTTCTTTCTCTCTCTCTCTCTCTCCCTCTCTCATTCTCTCCTCGCTCTGTGTGAGAACACTTGATTTCTCGCACACGTGAGCCCCCTCTCGTCCCATTGTTATAAAACCAGTGGGAGCAAGGGAGCAAAGGGGCGACTACGAGGGATGGAAGGAAGAGCACGAGTGTATGGTGTACGACGACGAGGAACCGAGGTCTCGTGTACACGTCCGAGGTTTCTTTTTTTTTTTTTTTACAAAAGGATTTTTACCGCATCTATAGAGTATTACTTTAACTTGAATAAAAGTAAATTATATTAAACGAACGACGTGGCAAAAGGGATTGGATAAACGAGTTCGTTATCGTATAAGTACATGAGATATCCTTCGATTACGCTATTCGGAGTTTTTGTTTTTTTTTTTTCTTTATTATTATGATCGAAAGAATATTTGTAAGATATTATATGTTATGAAAAGTCGGAAGTTACATATGTCTCGTTAACGCGTTGAGAAAGGTTAGGTTAAAAAATTGTATACTTCATATTTAAATGTAGTTAAGGGGGGAAATAGGGTTAGACGGTTCAAAAAATCGATTTTTTTAAATTTCATAAATTGTTAGTAAAACTATTGAAAAATATGTTTCCAAAATTTTAAATGAAAATTCCGAATCGTTCTATTGTTATACGCCATTAAGGGGGGAAATAGGGTTAGGACAACGTTTTCTCAATGATTATCATGAATTTTTTTATAGTATAAAGAATGAATATAATTTATTGAAACTTTGAGAATATTTTATATATATATTTAAGTATATACTATAAAATTTTGAAGAATTTTTTGAAGAATTTCCTTGAAAAAACACCGAAGATATTAGCGACCCCATATTGCTTGTTTTTCTTGGTACTATTTTTTCAAACGCGATTTTCTGAAAACGATTTTTTTTAAACTTGCGTACACGCTAGTTTGAAAAGTTTTCAACCAATCGTTTTGAAAATTGGCAGTTACTTTCTTCATAGTATTGCGCTCTATATGAACCTACAATCTTATCATTATTTAAAATAATTTTTTTTTGCAAATAAAGTTGTAAAAAATGGCAAAAAATCATGCTTTTTTGTTTTGACACCTGTAAAAAATTCAATTTTCTATTTTTTTTTATAGCAGTTAGGTTCGTATAGAAGAGAGACATATAATAAAAGTAAATTCCAAGCTCGTTTGATTTCGGATGAAAATTGCGGCTTCCAGAATGTACGCAAAATGCTGAGTCTGATTGTGACCTGCAATATGGGGTCGCTAATATTTTATAGTATATACTTAAATATATGTATAAAAAATTTATAGTACATATTTAAATGTATGTATAAAGTATTTTCAAAGTTTCAATAAATTATATTCATTTTTTATACTATAAAAAAATTCATGAAAATCATCGAGAAAACGCTGTCCTAACCCTATTTCCTCCCTTAAGTAGCGAATAAAAGTTCAACAATAAGTTAGAGTGATGACTCATTTTGTTCATTAAAAATTGTTCAACGATTTATTACCAAAATTACCGCTTATGATTTATGGGAAAATCGATTATTTTTAAACTATAGTGAATTTTGTTTTCATATTGCAATTCTTCAGTAATTTGATAATTACATATATCATGGCTGCCAATGTACAGAATTTTCGATGTACCCTACGCGGACATATTATTTCGACTATTTGTTAAATCGCATGGAAATTCAAGTTCATGAAGTATTTTGAATGATCATCAATCATTACTTTTTTTACTCCGGTTAAATTGTTAGGAAATATACTGGTTCGCCGCTAATTAATAAATAAATTCACTTATCCGAATCCTCAATATTCACGAAGCCTCAAACTTGTCTATAATTTAATTGAGTTAGGATAACTTCACCAGCGAATAAACAGCCCCCGGTAAATTGACACGTTCACGTAAATTATATCTATATACAGATATTTAACCATGGGTGTTCATTCAACTCGTAGCGTTTCTTAAGCCGTCCATTTACAGGTACATTCACCCTACCCGTCTTGTTTTTTCATCACGAGCCCGAGACGTACGAAATGTTCGTTAATAAACATAATCTTACAAATTCTCGTCATAAGATTTCAAGTGATGGTTCAGGCAATCCAACAGTTTTAGTTTAATCGAACAAGTGGCAGAGTGCCAGAAATTTTGTGTGAAATCGTTCACTTTGTGTCTGGCGATCCATCTCACGAAAAATAATGTATAAATTGCTGTAAAACTTACAGAAACCTGAAATTGAATTGAATACATTATTAAAAGTTCCAACAACTAAATAATCGATCTATCGCTATACTTCAATCAACCTATAAACTTTAACAACGACAAATTGATCAGCCAATGTTGTCTCAATTAAATTACCATTGTTCAGGTATCTGACTATTGTATCATTACACCCAAGGCTTCGTTCAATTGTCCTCTCGTCAGTCTTTTATGAAGTATGACACGCGTGTATCTCGTCCGAGATTTACATTGTCTCCGGATCTCGAGTGCGTGGACCCTGTCTACACTGTCTGACGGTATTCACCGGTAAAGCAATATGAATCCGGTAAGATCCAGTGAGGAAGAGTGAAATGAGGGGAGAATGGAGGAGTATAATATGAAAGGAGGAGGTGGTGGAAGAGGGGGTCCCGGAAGGAGATACAAGAGATGAGTTAGATGTAAAAAGAGAGCGGAGTAGAACGGTGAAGAGTGTGTGATGCCCTGCGGTAAGGTTTTGAGAGGGCCTCTTGTGAGATAAAGGCTTGTATATACTTACTGGGTACACATACATCGCCCCTTATGTATATTCCCTTAGAAGCCATTTCCCTTTCTCGCCCGATTCTACAGCCAGTGTTTTCCGTTCCACACTCTATCCTCGCTCTATATATCACTTTTGAACCACCAGGCTGCCGAAATATTGTCCAATCATTGGGCTATTCTCTATAATAAGATTGACCGGTGATTTGGTACTCTGCGCTCGCCAGAGAGAGAGTATTGCCGAACAAGCCACTCGCTCAATCAGGACCAATTAAACGGTACGTTAAAGCCAACCACGTGTCGTTCGCGTGGTATAAAGCGTGTATTCGATGGTTGATTTAAAGGGGATGATGTCAAATCCCCGATGTTTAATGGAAAAGTCATCGTGTTTGCCATCGCGCGTACACATGGTACGTATATACAGTATATATACATATATAAAGATAAAACAGACCCGCGCTCGCGTCGGCCTTTAAAGTGTTTCATGAATGGGAATACCGCACCGAATGATTCAGCTCTCCCCTGGTTGGGTTCCGCCGTGTGTGTGTGAACATTCATCGCTCTCACTAGAACGATAAATGTGTTGGTAGGCTGAATTGGGAAAACGATCGAATCGCCCGCAGCGTGGTAAAACTTCTTCGATGATTATTCACGCGCGAGATATACCATATGCTGGATAAAATTGATTTTAATTAGATCCATTTTATTTCAATCAAACAAAATTTATCGAACCAGTTATTCCATCATTTTGGATCAAATGAATTTCCTGGAAATCAAATAAATTCAATGATCTCGTGGATCATCGCCTAAGCTTGTAGGTCGAATTTTGAATTGTCATTTGTGTGTGGTCTACTGAAAAGCAAGGGACGCAATGACAATTTTATCAAACAAAATTTATTGGATCAGTTATTCCATCATTTTCGATCAAATGAATTTTATTGAAATCAAATAAATTCAATGATTTTGTGCATCATCGCCTAAGCTTGTAGGTCGAATTACGAATTGCCATGTATGTGTGCTACTGAAAAGCAAGGAACGCAATGACAATTTCAAAGCTATATACGAGGAAATTTTAAGTACACGTCCGTGGGGCGAGCGTGGCCAAAGGCGTTAGAACGGCCCTCTCTCGTGTTCATTGTTCGTCGTGTCTCCGAGCCTTTCCCCTCGTCATCACCGACAAACCTGATTGTTTTTTCTTTTTCTTGCAGACATTTTTTTTACCCCTTTACTGAAACTATGTAGACCAGAGAGAGAGAGATAGAGAGAGCCAGCGGTGTTTCTCTCTGTATACCATCGCCAGTCGTCGTCTCATCTCGTGACAGCCTAGTAACTCCGCGAGGGTCTCATTTTCATCAAGAATTAAAGTCGAAACTCGCGAGGTTGCGCAAAAAAAACATGATCGCGTACCATAGCTTCGTCCACTTGTATTTTTTTTCCCTGTGCAAACGAGATTGACGATTGTTTCATCCCCTCGAGGATGACATAACGAACTACATTGAGAATAAAATAACATGTTACATTTTTCCCTTTAACAAGTCTCGAATTGGTGGACGTTAATATATTTGGGCTACTCACAAACTTTACTAAATTGACGAGAAATTTGTCAGTGTAAAATTTGATTTCCAGCGTGAACGATTATGAGATATCTACATTCAATTATACGAGCAGTCCGCTCGCACATTTTCATCAAAGTATTGGAACGATAATGTCGTTATATCGTCGTCGAAGGGGAATTCTCCGCTCATCGAGTCCAACCCTCCACACGTTCTGCATTTTACATGTAATATATGTATATATATATGTAGGTCGACGTTAAAATTAAAGTTGCTGAACTGGGAAATCCCAGTTCAGCAACTGGGAACGACCGTGATTGCAAATAATAAAATCTATTTTCGTCGATTAATTAAATCGAAGAGAACGAAAACAAATAATAATAATTGATGCTATATTATTGAATCATTTGTATTTTCTTCCCATTGTAACGAGAGATTGTAAGATAATTGTGATATTTAACTGATGGAGGAGCTGTCGGATATAAAAATAATAATTAAACACAATCGATATATTAAAATAATTCGTAACACTTCTATTTTTAGTTTTTTTTTTGGTGCGACTGACCCGTCAGATGAATATAGTAATATTACACGGTTTTCTCTCGTAACAATGATTTCCACATACTCTTGCACTTGCGGACGCGCACCGATGATACACAGCAACGTCAAATTCCGATCGACGCGTCAAAGACGTCCTCTCGTCCAATGAGCGATGGATTTATTTTAGAATGAAATTATATTTCTACTCATCTTTTAATTTAGTGTCGATGACATTCGATCCCGCGTTGGCTCTTTCTTTTGCTCCGAGACCTCGGTGTATTGGACGATTTTTCCACGAATACAGATCGTTCAGACGATAATTAGAAGTCCATTTCAATATCTCCAGTTTTGTGGATAACGTACGCCTCTTCGTGTCAAGATGATGGCGAAACGTATCTGATATGATAGACTCACGGTCAATGAATTAGGCGTTCTTATCGTGTGGCACCTGCGACGGTCCCGGAGCGAAAGAGAAAGAGTCCGGACAAAATTCTCTCTCTACTCCTCTATTTATCGATATTCATGCGCGTTAAGTTATGGGCGCTATTCGCCTGCGCTATCATCCATCTTTTATAAATCACTCCGCGATTGAACGGTGTTTAGGCTCGTATATTCAAAGCATTATTTCGTCACTCCCCACGTAGAAAAAATGTAACGGCCGAGCGTTGGACCAATACTGGTTGCCGTAGTGCCGGTACTGGCTGCCAGTATTGGGCCAGTACAGATTCGGTACAGGAGTGTAATAGCCGGTCGTTATACTGGCACCAACGGTCGGGCCAGTACCGGTTATTACCATAATTGGCCCGAACTTTGGCCCGGACTTTGGCTCTGACTTTGGACCAGACTTTGGCCCAGACTTTGGCCCGGACTTTGGCCCGGACTTTGGCCCAGATCTGGCAAACTTCGGGCTTACTACTGGCACCAACTGTCGTACCAATACTGGTTATTTGATTGGGCCGGATCTTGGCAAGACGATTTTGCCGACGGTGCAAATTACATCTCAGCGAGAAATGGCAAATTGAATAGATATCGAATCGACGTCTTTTAGACACTTTTGGCGTCTAGTGAACGCCGATCCAATGCCTATTTAAATTCTATTTCTCTCTGGGAGTAATTTATATTTCTTTTTACCACGTTACCAGATGTTTCCCAAGCAGCACACGTACGTCCAAAGGATGTACTTTGGACGTAAGAACGTTCTTCGGATGTTTTTAGGACATCCTTTGGATGTCTGTGTTGTCTGGGGTGTTTATGCATAAATGTTTGATAATTAAATGCACTTGATATACACTAAATACTCGGAGTGGTTTTATTAATAAGAGACTAAGTACATATACAGGTCTAAAATACGTACTTAAATGTTTATAGAACAGTGTTTATAAAATATAGGCTATATGAAGCAAATATTACACTAAACCATATTGTATTAATCTTGCAGCTTTAAGTTCGGGGCAAATTATAATTCAACAAATTGGTTGTTTGCAAAATAATGGACTTTTGATCAGAATAACCTAATCTACAATTACATTGAAGAACGCAACTGTTAAAGTAAAATGCTCTCAGTATTGGCATTTTCTATAGCCCAGTACTAAGCCTGTATCGAAGCCAGAGCTTGGCCGTATTTTATAGCCTATTCACGGCAATTGGCCCAGATCTGGTTATTATACCGGCCCGTAGTGCGACCAGATTGACAACCAGTACTGGCACAAGACGACATTTTATACTGACCTAAAGCTTGGCCAGATTGTCAGCCAGTACTGAAACAATACTGGCTGCCAAAGTTTGGCCGCTAATATTGGCCCAAAGCTTGGCCAGTAGAATTCAACCAGTACTGGCATAAGACTGTATTTTATACTGGCCCGTAGTACGGCCCGTAGTATGGCCCGCAGTATGGCCCATAATATGGCCAGATAGCCAGTACGGGGCCAATACTGGCGGCCCAAACCTCGGCCAGTAGAATTATACTGGCAATTTCTACGTGGGTCACAAGATGTATTGATGAACCCCGGGGGTATGTACCATATGCCGTCACCATTATCCGACTAAATGTCGGATCGGATCCCAACCCGGAAACGTCACTTTTTTTTCCGAATAGTCAAGAATAAATGTAAACCCCGCTATATTGTCATAATATTTCTCTGAGAATATAAAAAAATCATTATTTCGTCTAAATATGTATTTTTTTCTTTATTCCAACGTTTTACCCTCCTGGGTTTTTTACGTATGGCCCTTCCCAATTCCATTTGTTTCCATTTTTCCATTTACCCGCATTTCGCTAAGTTAACCTAAATTCCATTTCGTCCACAGACGTCTCAGCTGCACTGTATCGTATTTGCCATGAAAAAGGGAAAACTTCGGAAAACCAGTGTCGATACAGACGGTTTCGTTTTGACCGAGTTTCCGTTTTATTCACTACATGATAAACTCAATAAAACTACCTCTGTCGTTCAACGGTCGTCGCGCCAACCATTGCACGGCTAATCGGTCACCCATCCACGTAGTGGCCGTTACCAAAGCTGCCCAACCTGGGTGATCGCCGGAGCCGCGCAACGACCACGATTCCACTGTTATCGATGTTATCGTCGAAATATTGATTTTCTTGTTCAACGAAACATTGCCCATCTCTGCCGCGATCATAAATCCTATCAGCGTGTCAAAAGTACGGAGTAATAAGGAAGCGTGAAATAAAAAAATCATCCTTGCGAATTAAACAAACGAAATTTCACCGAATTTTCCATCGAAAAAAAATCGTTAATTACCTTATCTATTCTTGTAAACACACGGGAATATCTGGACTTGAAAACAAGACATGTTATTCGTGATGAAAAAAATATTATATATATATTTAAAAAAAACTAATGCCTAGTTTTGTGGAGTGTGCAAAAGACCATACGAAAATACGATACATATATGTAGCGGGTTATTTGAAAAATATATGAAAAATTCTCGAATTCATCTCGCTCAACCGCGCGTCAACCATTCTCGGTGTGGCCCCGCGCGCGCTACCCTGGTTTATTTATATTCCAGAGAAAGCTTTCAAAAGAGCGCAATACGTCGAGATTAACCAGTCGCGCAAAAAGAAAAAATATATGTGCATGTATATCACAGAAAATCGCCTATGAGTTGCTTGCGTCGAGAGATTGCAAAAAAAAAACAGTAACAAAAGTGGTAGAAAAAAAATCAGAAATATTATTAAAAGCTGCTGGGTGACCGCTGTATTTGGATGGCACGGTTATGTGCGGTCACGGATGGAGCGAGAGGTTTGAGCAACACGTTCGCGGGGTTGCGGGGAGCGGTGCGGGAGGGGGAGGGGGATGGAACGTACCTATACATTGGGTACGAGCAGCGTGCCGCGGTGTGTTAGAGGAAACCGTCGGATGTTGGGTTATCTTCGTTGTACAGCCGGTATACAACCACGGACTTCTATAAATGTGCATGAAACTTCTCTTTTCCCCGCCGCTCGGTTCATATAACGCGCCATTACAAAAAGTACATGTATATTATTCCCGACACTCCCAAACGCACCGGACCCGTAACTCTCCTACGGGGGATTTATTTTTATTTCGTTTTTTTTTTATTATTTCGCAAAAAACGGGAGATAAAAAAAATGACCGGTATAAAATGTGACGGTAGAATTGAGTCGTCAAGCTACGCGATAAACCTTTGGCGCTAGGGGAGGATTTTTCCTTTTTTTTCAGGGGGGGGGGGGTGGGGTGGGAGGGGTTTTTTTTTCGGGCGTTGTACACACGAACCAGCTAAACATTTTTCGAGAGAATGAAAATGTTCCGTACGTTGAAAAGCCCGCTCGCCTCTATACATTGTACGATTATTTAATACGCGAAATAACATTTTCCAGGAGTGCGGGAGGATTGAGAAACGCGAAAGTGGGAATTTTGGAAATTATGAGCTTGAAAATGACATTTATAGGATTATGTTATGTTTTTCAAAGCAAAAAAAAATCTCTGTCTCAATGTAACTTTTTCAATTATCGTGATGCCGTAAGAGTTCCTAAACTTTGATATTTTGGGGTTTTATATTGAAAATTACGTTACTTACATTTGTTCTAACAAGGAAAGTACCCGAGATGGCCCCCTCCGATTTTATTGAAACTCATAGATGTTATAGAGCATTGTTATAGAGCATTTTTTTTTATCTGCAGAAAAACGGGTTCAAGGGGTGATTTTGCAGTTTCACATACAAGCAGTGCATCGATTTTGATGAAAGAAAAAATAAAATGTTTCTTTTGCGAAGGAATGAAGAACCCACCAGATAATGAAAAAAAATTTATATTTGAAGGGTTCGAAACACCCCTGAACATGTACTTCTTGCACCCTACATTGAAAACTTGCGAATCGATTGGAATGAAAATTATGCTGTTTTAAAGGGAAATAAAATTAAAGTTCACTTATTTTTGTATTTGTGGAAGAAAACAGTTTTAAGGTAGTAGTCTGGTAACTTAAGCCGATTTTCATGTCTTTCTTGGAGGGCGTTTTTTTTTAGGGAAATAAAAATGAATCGTTTTGGATATTTAGGATGTTTTTATTTACATATTAAAGATACAATGAAACATTTATTTGAAAAAATTTAATAGTTTATTATTATTATTATTATTGATCGAAGTTTTTGATTTCAGATAACATCAAGTGCCAAAATCACCGGGGCCACCCACGCGCTTTTTGTTCGAGGTGCCAAATTCGATCAATAATAATAATAATAATAAACTATTAAATTTGTTCAAAACATTTTTTTTTGTATGTTTAATATGTAAATAAACCATCCTAAATATCCAAAACGATTCATTTTTTTTTCCTACAAAAAAACGCCCTCCAAAAAAGACATGAAAATCGGCTTAAGTTGCCAGACTACTACTTTAAGGGGGCAAGCTACCCCTATTTGAGTTTTCACATTCCAGTTATCTCCTTATCATTCTAAATGTGTTTGCCAATACGAACTCTTCTCATTAAGCTAAAATTAATGATTCACCGTTTTTTTTTTCAATTAGCACGAACACCTAAGGGACGGACCACCCTTTCTAGCTCGTTTTTCAATAGATATTCAAAAGTTTCCGACCCACTGCCAAGAAATTTAATGATGGTAACACTTTTGTGCCTGGTGGGTTCTTCATTCCTTCGCATAAAAAACATTTTAATTTTTGTTTCATCAAAATCGGTGCACTGCTTGTATGTGAAACTGCAAAATCGGCCCTTGACCTGTGTAACTTTAGAGGGTGGTTTCACCCCTTGAAACCGTTTTTCCGGAGATAAAAAAATATATGTTTTGCTTAGTTTTCAATGCTCTTTAACACCCATGCGTTTCAACAAAATCGGAGGGGGACACCTCGGGTACATTCCTTGTAAGATTTTTGTGGCGTTGGATAAAAATGTTTCTAGATATATTTTTCTTCGCGTATCAACTGTGTCAGGCATCAGTCACTTCGCGGTAGAGGGCCCTATAATGCACCCGCAAACTCGCTCTAAAACCAGCATAATTTAGTCATGAACGGCCACTTTGCACAAATGGCTTCGTGCATCACGATCAAACCAAAGAAACGATCTCTCTATCTATCCCTCTCTCTCTCTCTCTCTCTCTCTCTCTCTTCCTCTCAATGTCTCATGGACCTCTCTCATTCTTCTTTGCTCGAGTATAACCGAGCTAACTTACGGGTGCTCCCAGTGATAGGATAATAGTAATGTGCTTAATGGTAAATGGTGGGCATTCAAGAGGCCGAGATTCAGATGGCACTCATAATGGTCGCTTTGCAAGCGTATCATCCCTAATAAGTACAAGTGGCACAAAATAGGTGTAATCACTTGAGTTAGAGATCCACAGATCGTGGTTATAAGATATTATACTGGCGCTCGAGACGCCAAGAGACCCACCTCTTCAATCACAATTGACATATCTCTCCAGCCTCTGTTATTCTGTCGTGAATCATCGATGATAATGACATCGTAATACATCTATGTTTAGCAATCATAAATATGTATATAAATGTCTAAGCATCATGGGAATACGAAGGGTGGAAGAAAAAGGTCCAAAACCTTTTAGTCAGTATAATCGGTACTTCATGTATTTTCTGTCCACTATAAAACATTCAGCCAAGAATTTTGGGTTCTTCTACAATTGCTAGCCCTCTCGAATCCACGAAAATGTTGCATTACTTTAATTGAAAAATTTATCTAAATGCATTATCTCTTTCATCTAAATAAATCACGTACTTTACAAGGATCAGGTAAGATATTAAAGATTTATATTATTTTTTGTTATTCTTAAAAGTGGAAATGACTTTTTAAGGTTTATCATACAGTCAATACTTTTTGAGATCCCCTCATTGTCAAATCGTAACGAGCATGTGAATGGTTACATTTTTTGAATTTTCCTAAATTCGTTATTTGGAAATTGGTATACAAATCGTTGAACAAATTTGAAGCGGTGGTTTTCTGATTCTACGTGCAGACATTTTTTTTTGTTATTGAAAAAACGATTTTTTTTACTACTTTTTTCAGTTGTAAAGAAAGTTAAGTAACTTTTTCGTATTTATGGAATCTAAAAATGTATAAATCGCATCAATGCTTGTGACAGAACATTTTGGTTTTAACGACAGTGTGCAAGAAATTCAACGAAGAAAATTTTTCATCACCGACGATCACTGGGCGCCCTACGGAATCGACAGATATATAATCGCATGGGGAATGACGATAAATCCTCTCGGGGGAAATTCTGCCCCGAATGTAAATTCAACATGTGTGTGCTCGATGATTTCTGGCGTATCACAATTGTGAATGAAAATATACGTAAATATATATATACATAACAGAAAGAGAATCCAGGAAGCATAACTCATCGAACCGACTGTTTGCATTATCTGCAAACGTTCAAACAATCATATTTACCTCTCATCTAGTGTGAATAACCGAATATGCCCGATCGTTATTTTATCGTCACCTTTTTACGCTCCCCCCCGTGAAACAATAATTTCCGCCAGGATGATCACGGTCTCATATTTTACTAATGAAACTGTTTGCTCGTAGCGCGACTTCCGTCAAAATTTCTTCGTATAATAAATTTGAGATTCTGCAAAATTTCTCACCATGTATTTTACCAATAAGAAGAAAAGTGAATAAAGGCTAAGGTCAAATTTTGAAACGCCATTTTGAATAATTTTTTTTCAAGGAAAGCAGGGTTGAAAATTTGCCCCTCCTCCATTTTTGAAAACACTTCAAAACGCTCTGAGGTTCTGTATTACAATTTTATTATTGAAAAAAAAAGATTTGAAACAAAATCTTATTCTCATTTAAATTATTTTGTTTAGTTATTATAATTACTTGAGATGTTGCGTCCCCCTTTTCGTCCTGTACAGCTTTGTCAAGCAGTATATTAATTTCACGTCATGCAAATCGACACAACGAGACTTCCACTTTGCCAGGACGGAATTTTCCACGCTCCGCGTTCTTTTGTACACAAATTTTCATGCTTCCGGTATGCCTGACTATGTATTATACACTTATAATATACGCTGGTACGATCACGTTTCATTATTCTTGGTGAGCGCGTACACGGTCTAGAGAGACTTCCTCTTAGATGCGGGTCCATTTATCATTTTATCAGATAATATTCACAAACAAACGAAGAAAAAAAAACACAACATCACATCATATTAATATATTGTGAATAAATGAAAATCGATTAAACATACATTTTTTTTTTAATTTTTTTTTATTGAAGCTCCTTAAACCTGTATAGGTTTATTTCGGCTATACAAAATTATACAACAGTATAAGTATAAATAGATATATATATATATATATACAGAGTTTGGTACATTCTTAAACGCTAAGTTTGCAATTGTTGAAGAATTTTACAATATAATCGGAGGCAGCGGCATTGGGGGATTTTAACAGCGAGTAAGTATTAGGGGCGTAGAGTTTGCGTTTGTTGAGGCTGTTAATTAGTGAGCTTCGTTGATTGTCGTAGAGCTCGCATTGCCACAGAATGTGGTCGAGGCTCTCGGAGTTTTTGCCGCATTTACAGAGATCGTCATCGATTATTCCTATGCGCTTGAGGGATTCTGCGAGGTTGTAGTGGTTCGCTCTGCATCGATTGATAGTGACGATCGTCCCTCTACTTAGACCTAGGTGGTAAAACCACGCTTTCGGACGGTTATTATAAAATTCTTTGAAGTATATTTTGCCGGTGAGCTCGCTAGCCTTCTCAATCTTCCCCCTCGTATTATTTATTGCTGCTATTTTGAATTTTTCGAAGCGGTCCGTGTATGGGATAGGGAGTGAGTCTTCGGCAGCTGGTGATTCAGTGGCTTCTTTGGCGAGGCGATCCGCCTTTTCGTTCCCCATAACCCCTAAGTGAGCTGGCACCCAAAAGACTTTTACAGTGTCCTTGTTGTGCTGTTCGCAGTATGAGGTAAGCTCGAGGTATTTTTTTTTATGGCCAGTATGTACGGGTTGGTTTTTACCGAGATCCTTGCACTTTGCATACTTTTGAGCGCGCTCAGGGAATCCGAAAAAATGTGACAGGGTTTGTTTTTGTTTTGTAATGCTACGTCCATCGCATCATTGAGAGCGATGCACTCTGCAGTGAATATTGAGGCTTCTACATTAATTGATCTTTTTATCTCTATATTTAGTTGAGGACAGAAGCAGGCAGAGCCTACGGAGGGATTGCCTGGAATTTTACTGCCGTCGGTATAGATCGAGAGAGCATCGCTCTGACCATTGTGTGTATGGAGGGCGAGGGAGCAGTTACTCGACTCTTTAATTTCTCTACCTAAGTCATAATTATACGGAATTGAGGCAGTGAGAGTTCTGTAGTCGTTGGAATATATGTTGGGAGAGTTAAAATTTGCATGGAATTCGGCCTCGGAGAGTGGTTCTATGCATTGACGTAACAAGGATTTTTTTTTGTTCTTGTTTTTGAGGCATTTTTTTTGAAAATTTTTAATTGACCGTGCTAGGGTAGAGTCATTTTGTGTTAAGACTTTGCTGAGGTACATGTTACATAAGAGCCCCGTTCGATCCCAGATGGTTGTGAGCTTGGATTCGGCCAGCAGAATGTTTTTTGGCGTGGATATTCTGTACCCCATTGCCCGTCTAATAGCCGACAGTTGAATTTTCTCGATTTTTTCTATTTTTGTCTTTTGAGTGGGAAGATAGATAAACCTGGCGTAATCAATCAAGGATCGGACAAAGCTCTTGTACAGGGTAATCAGTGTCTCAGGGTCAGCCCCCCACCAGGTTCCGCAGAGAAATTTGACAATATTGAGGGCTCTATTGCTTTTTCTCAAGATTTCGTTAACATGTGTTCCGAAGGACATTTTATAATCGAAGTATATGCCGAGAAGGCGAGCATTAGCACTAGATTTAACATCATAGTTCCCCACCTTGATGCTGACTTCGCCTGGATTTATATTTTTCTTGTTAAAGTGAACGAGAACGGTCTTTTGGGGTGCCAGCTCGAGACCTAGCTTATATAGGTTGTTTTTTAGTATTCGTATACCTTTTTCGGTTTTTTTTCCACCTTTATTGACAGACTTGACGCTGGCGTAGAGGGCAATGTCGTCCGCAAATTGAGAAATTCTTACGCCCTTAGGCATTTCGTTGGCGATATCCGAAACATACAGTAAATACAAGAGAGGGCTGAGGACTCCGCCTTGTGGGACGCCTTTATGAATAGTTCGATAGGACGAAACATTTTCTTGGGAGAAGGCGAGCCTTTCTTGGGTTAGGTGTTTAATGAATCGTATGGTTTTTTCTGAGACATTGATTGAAGCGAGCTTGGATAGCAGGATATCGCAGTTGACATTGTCAAAGGCACCACAGACGTCCAGAAAGGCAGCCAGCACCTCTTTTTTGTCTAAAAACGCGCGCTCTATGGTGAGTTTCAGATTGGTCAAGTTGTCATAACATGATCGTCCTTTCCTGAACCCTGATTGGCCATGTGGGAGAAAACCGTTGGATTCGACCCACCATTGGAGTCTGTTTTTGACTAAAGTTTCGAACAACTTGCAGACACATGACGTTAGGGTAATGGGTCTCACACTGTTGCCATCAGGCTTATCGATGAAATGAATAAATACTTTTTTCCATTCGTCAGGGTATCTGGCCGTTTCAAACATTTCATTAAAAATATCTAGCAGAATTAATTTAAATTTAGCAGGCATATTCTTTAGAATTTCAAAGTCAATACCGTCGATGCCTGGAGCGGAGTTATTGCTTTTGGATTTTAAGGCTATGTTAAACTCTGCATAGTCAAAGTTGCGATCGAAAAAGGGGTTGGACGGACATTGGGGAACCCAGCGAGGGTTATTTTCTGCCCAAGCCGGACTTATCTTGTCTAAGGCTGCAGTGATTATACCGGAATTTTGTTTGTTTTCTTTGAAGTGAGAGGGATTAATTTTCACCCATTTATTTTTTAAAATTTTGCAGTTATTCCAAATGTATTTGGGACTACTCTGATGGGAGATACTGCTTGCGAATTGTCTGAAACACAGCCTCTTTTTTTCCTTGAAGGTTCTGGTGGCTATGGCACATGCCTTTTTATATGCATAAAATTCTTTGGACTCGTTAGTGTTCTCCCATTTTCTGAAAGCCGCCCTTCTTAGTCTTTTGGCTTTACTACAGTCGGCATCCCATCAAGGGACAGGATTATTGGATTTACGAAATCTAAATTTATCATTGCGTGGAGTGGCTGACTTGATGGAGTCTGTGACTAAATTAAAAAAGAAGTAGTACTTTCCCTCGGCTGTCAGGTTATCAAATTCTGTAGATAACAACCGATGGTGGATATTGTCGAGGAGCTCTACAAACTTGCTCCAATCTGTGTTTACTGATTTGAGTTTGAATGTCTCTTTCTTATAGTAGGATTTGTTGATGTTTACACTTAGATAGAGAGGATAGTGGTCAGAGCCCAAGGTTTCATCTCCCACACTGAGATCAATTTTGTCCGCCAGATTGCATGATACAAAGGCTAGATCTATATTAGATTTTGAATTTTGGTTTGCCCCGATGCGAGTAATAGAATTATCGTTGAGTAATATGAGATCGCTATTATCTATACTGTTACTCAGATATTCTCCGTTCTTATCTGTTTCTACACAATTCCAGCTTTGATTACGAGAATTAAAGTCCCCGATCAAAATACTGTGTTTGTTTGGAACGACATTGTTTACAGTCTGGTTCCATTGATCCTGCGTGAGCGCGAAACCAGGAGTTCTGTAGCAGACGATAATATCTATTGCCGGTTGGACACTCGTTATTTGTAGGGCACATATTTCCACAGAAAGATCGGGAGATTTAATTCTATCGATTTCTTTGAAGGCTAGGGCCTTGCGGACAAATATTACAATACCTCCACCTCTTGAGTGAAGTCGGTCTCGGCGGTAGGTGACGAATCCGGGAAATTCAATAGAGTCGTCTGGTCGAAGCCACGACTCGACGCAAATGAAGATGTCGGTGTCCTTGAGAAGCGTGGCACCTATCTCTGTTGAACGTTGTTTTACGCTTCTAGCGTTCCAAAAAGTCAGTCTAATAGGTTGTGATGTACTCATGAGCTCTTTAGTCCTCCATTGAATTGCACAGGCTCGAGCTAGAGAGGCTCGAAGCCACACTTGCGCTATCGAAGGATGCTCTGGCTGGATCGAGACTATGTATGATTTTCGCGAATCTGTACTTCATGTTGCGTGCTGTTAATGAACGATACAATTCTCTTAGGTTCTCCGCGAGTTTCTCTTTGTTCTGCGTAAGCGGTGGAATTTCCGAGATTTGCTTTCCTTGAGTATCCTCTACATACTTTTTGAATTGTTCGTAGTTCAAGCCGTATTTTTCGGCGTTAGATTCAATAATATTTTTAGTGGAAGCTAGAGCCTCATCGATAGACGGAGGAGGTTTGGGTTCTTCTGATTTTTTCATTTTTTTCTTTTCCCTCCTGATGATTTCCCGTAGTATTGGAGTTTTTAATTGTTCGGGAAGAGTCTCCATGGTGGGGGAATTATTATCCTCTCCTTCGTGAGGCGAGAGCGATGCTGACTCTGAGCGTGGCCGTTTAATGTTTATATTGCCATCGCTATCTTGATCCGAGCTTATCGGTGCCTCGTCAGCGATATCAGCTTGGATTTGTTTTGGTGTTGATGGGCTACCAATTTGTGATCGAGATTGTTGATTCGGCTCCGTTTGAGAATTGGGGCACGATTTAGCGAGATGCCCTTCCCTTTGGCATGTATAGGAGGTGACTGTGTCCAGAGCAAAATAGATCGTATAGTTGGTGTTGTCGTAGTTGATCTGTACACGTTCTGGTAGCTTAGTAAGCTCATCGGGGCTCACATACACTTGTCTTCGAAAACTGAGAATGTGAGAGAATCCTTCTTCGTTTATTCCGGCTTTGATGAAGGAGATCGGGGATGATATTTGAATATTATTTTCCACGAAGAGATCCCCGAGGAAGTTGTGGGGGATAATTGGAGGCACGTTGGAGATAATTATTCTTTTGTGGGGGGAGATTAGTGGTCTCATTTTTGTTACGTTGTTTCCAATGGTGACTTGTTTGTGTGCGTCCGTGAGCTGATTAGCTATTTCTTTAGTCGCCAGGTATACGCACACTCTGTTGTTCGAAATTCTCGAGATGAATCTGATGGACGAGGGAGAGGCTATATCGGCGATGGCTCTTGCGTAGTCTTTGATGGGTACTCCTTCGATGCCATCGAGTAATATCGCTTGGTCTTTCGTTGGGAAGCGATCTGCCTGGGCGACAGCTGAATAGCTTTTTGGCGTTTGAGAGGACATGTTGGCGGCGCTTAAAAATTTGGATCTTCTGTAGTCAGAAGCCTCCAATAGGTAATTTCGGCGGAATGCCCCCCTTTTCTTAGGTATTTTAACTCCAAGGGGAGAAGAGGCCGTTTATCGCACAATAGGAAACTATCAATTCTCTAGATATCATGTACACTTGTCACTTAGTACGTAGAAGGCACAGAGACCATAGACACACGTCCGTACTGCTCAGTGGTTCAAACGCGACTCTAAACATACATTTATTTAGCAATTAATGAATTTACGACTTGACAAAATGAATCGTTTCGTGAGAATTAATTGCTAAATAAATGTATGTTTAATCGATTTTCATTTATTCACAATATATTAATATGATGTGATGTTATGTTTTTTTTTTCTTCGTTTGTTTGTCACATCACATCATATTACATCATCATGAACATCACATCATATTAATATATTGTGAATAAATGAAAATCGATTAAACATACATTTATTTAGCAATTAATGAATTTACGACTTGACAAAATGAATCGTTACGTGAGAATTAATTTTTTCATCGATACAAATATTACTTTCCGCGTTAAAAAACAAATTTTATTTCATTTAAATGAAATTGTTTCTGTTGATATTCCATTTTTTCTTCTCATCCCGATAACATTTATTTAATCGAAGTAAATTGTACGATTAAATGCTTTCATTTTATTGATGTAAATTTTGATTTGACGTAATTGATTTTCTAGGTGCGACGATGCACGTTGATTGAGTTCGATTTTCACGAATATTATGAGTTTCGTACGTCAAACGCATCGTGAATACGGCAAAGTTGCGTATAGTTTATATACGAGGTCTGTTCAAAAAGTATCGCGAATTTTGAATTTCCGCGGGCTACGTATATTTGATTTTCGATTTTTTTGTGGCGTTAGGTTGGTACTCATGTCCCTTACTTATGCTGAAAAAAATCGGCCATTTTGAATGTTTAGTTAATGGTCGACAGCTGTTTTGGTTAGACGTGTTTTGGCTTGTCTTCGATTTTTGCCTATTCCAAAAAAGCAGCTTCCATTGCGATGATTGAGCTTTGGTTTCCACGTCATAACCATAAACCCATGATTCGTCACCAGTTATGACCCTCTGGAGCAAATTTGAGTCGTCGCGGACCGTGTCCAACAGCTCCTTAGCAATGTTAACGCGACACTGTTTTTCTTCGAAATTGAGCAATTTTGGCACGAATTTCGCGGCGACCCGTCTCATGCCCAAATCATTGGTAAAAATCGAATAGCACGAGCCAATCGATATGTTTAGTTCCTCGGCAACTTCTCTAACGGTGATTCGACGATTGGCCAATATTATTTTCTTCACTTCATCAATGTTTTCGTCTGTTGTTGATGTGCTCGGGCGTCCGGAACGCATTTCGTTGTTCTCATCTTCTCGGCCCTCTGAGAACATTTTGTACCACCGATAAACGTTGCTTTGGTCCAAGGTAGCTTCACCATATGCCACAGTCAACATTCGGAATGCGTCCGCGCACTTAATTTTGTTTTTCACACAAAATTTCATACAGATTCTTTGATCCATTTTTTGGAATAGGCAAAAATCGAAGACAAGCCAAAACACGTCTAACCAAAACAGCTGTCAACAATTAACTAAACATTCAAAATGACCGATTTTCCCAGCATAAGTGAGGGACATGAGTACCAACCTAACGCCACAAAAAAATCGAAAATCGAATATACGTAGCCCGCGGAAATTCAAAATTCGCGATACTTTTGAACAGACCTCGTATGCACGGGCGAAATTTCATACACATAGATTACTGGGTAGACGAGGTATATTAACGGTTTGATATTATATATCGATCGATATATTACGTAATACGATATGCTAATTTTGATTAACGACGCGTACAGCGTCTTTTCTCCCGTGGGAAGAAGCCTCGGGGAATTATTATTTGCCCTGATGTATCGGTGAAATTAGCGGTTAGGAGACCGTCGATTCATTAGTAGAGAACTGGCGTCAATTACCGACGCTGTAACAGCTGTATATGTGGTGGATATATTTACAGTACAAACACAAATGACAAACGAAACGCGTACTTTCGCAAACAGAGAACAATGAATTTGTTTGATTGAAATAAAATTTTTCAAATGAAAAATAAAGTGTATTTTGATGAAACAATATTGTATTCTATTTTTAATAATCGACGATTAAAAAAACAGCATTTAATCGAAATTTATTTGAATAAAATAGAATTCATATAAAAGAAAAAATGTACTCCAGTTCAATAATATGTTTATTGAATTTTTTATTTAACCACGTCTATTTGGGAAAATTAAAAATTGTATCGTGCAGTGATGTTCATCGTGTTTAATTCGAAGACATTTATAAATTCGCACTTTTTTGTATTTAATAAAAATTGTACATCCATTTTTTTCTAGAAAACGATCGGACGAACAGCTCGCAAACAAATTACTATTCATAATGATCTCGCGACAAGATTATCATGAAGAAAATTGAACGACTAACTTTCATCAATTAATTACAAAATTGTGTAAATTAAGTGTACCGTTACAATAAGTATTGACATTTTTTTACAATATACAACGAATTCTTTCAATGATCCACCGCATTTACACAGGTTTTCTCGGAAAGAATAACACGGGTCTTCCTCATCATTTTTTCATTAACAGCCATTTGGAAAAGAAAAAAAATAGAAAACGAAATTGTAAACATTTTCGTCGGTATGGAAGTGCCGTGACGAAAATACATCACTCGTTCGTCCAATCCGCGATTTATTATTATTTTTTTTTTTCAACCAACGTTACATTTTTTTCGAGCCCTCGATATATTGCATTCCACGGGCAAAGTGGTTCGAAAAAAAGTTCGAATAGAGAAAGACAAAAATAAAAAAAAACCCGTGAAAAAAAAAAATCGCACGCCCGAAACTTATGATTATTTATCAGGGCATCGAGTTTTCCAGCCAGTATCCACAGCGCGGATGATGCTCCAGGGTGCGGGGAGGACTCGTGGGCATATAGTCGATGGTTCGCGAACAGTTTTGAAAAAAAAAAAGAAAAAAAAAATCGAATGGCGTCGAAGGCCGAAACGCGGCGAGAGGAGGGTTGGAGGGAGGGGGACAGTAACGGAGGGTTGCAAGCGCGAGAGAGAAAGAGAGAAAGAGCAGGGCGTCGCCATTTCTGATTGAATCCAAGCTTGGAGCTTATATTTTGTCATTCATTGGGCGCCGTCGGGATATATGTAGAGAGTGTGCGGAAAGAGCTAAAAGAGCCTGGCGATCGGCAAGCCGCGAGTTCCTGGACGGTCATATATGCGCTCTATGCACCAATGCAGGAAGAGAGAGACAGAGGGAGAGAGAGAGATAGCGTGAGGGAAAGAGAGGAGTTGAATCGAAGCCCAGCCGTACCGAGAGCGAGGGCTGTTTGCCAACGCAAATTTAAAAATCACGAATTTTTAAAAACCCCTACCCTGCGCCCTCTCTTCGCAATATGCACATATCCGCTGGAGTAACTCTCTCTCCATCGATGTGCCCCGTGTATATATACATAGATATATAAAGAGTAGACCGGGGCAAAATGGCCCCCCTAAGAAAATAACGCTGCTAGAATCCTGCTAATAGTGTAAATTCATTGCTTATCAATCAAAAATAAAATGTTTACGTCTTATTTCACGTGCGAAACAAAAAAAAAATTCTAGGGAAAATGGTCCTCTCCAAGAAAATAAAACGCTACTAAAACCGTGCCAATAGCGTAAATTCATTAATTGTCATCAGCAAATAAAAATTTTACGTCTAATGTCACGTAAGAAAAAATTCGGAATCAATCCCCCCCTCCCCCGCCGCCCATTCATTTATCCGTTTCTAACTTTTTTCATGGTCGACTTGAAATATTCAAAAAATAAAAGTTTCAATGACTGTAGCTTTAACGGCCAGAGCGCCAATTCTGTATGTTTTTGCTCGTTATAATTATAATTCTTTAATGAAATAATTTTCAATTTTTCAAATGTTTGAATAATTTTTGAGCCATTTTGCCCCGGTCTATCCTATCTGTAATATGTTGGTAAACGTTACAGAGAGCACGTGTATAACACGATGCACTAGTAGTTCTCTGAACCTTTATTCAGTACTCGCCGCCTCGAAACTTTAGAATTTTTACAATGCATTGAGAAAAAATAAATAAAATTTCATTTAAATCTAATAAAATTTGTTAATAACAACTGCTATTCGATTTAAACAAGTTGTTTAAATCAAATAGTAGTTGTTTTGGTTTAACTGTACTGTTTTGAGTACTATTTGATTTAAACAACTTGTTTAAATTAAATAATTAAAATTTGTTCAAAACAAATTTTATTTCATTTAAATCAAATAAAATTTGATTGTAACAAATTTTACGCAATTTCACGCAAAGTATTGTAATAATTGTATCAATCAAAAAATTAATTCTGATGTACAAATCATTCTGTCAAGTCGCAAATTCATTAATTGCTAAATAAATTTTCATTTATTCACAATATATTAATATAACGATGTGATGTTTTGTTTACCCCATCTGTATATGTTGGTAAACCTTACAGAGAGCACGTCGTATAACACGATGCACTAATAGTTCTCTGAACCTTTATTCGGTACTATCGTCTCGAAACTTTAGAATTTTTGCAAGGCATTGAGAAAAAATGAATAAAATCAATAAAATGTCTTTCCCAATATTCGCCATAACATACTCGTATATGTTTCTTTCATGCGAGAATATGAATTAGAAAAATAAACTAAAAAGTGTTTTTTTTTTTTAATAAAACCAAATTTGTTCGAGTCAACAAAATTCTCAGTGAAAACGGTGTTTTTCTTCTAAATCATTTTCCTTAAATATTAGACAACCATAAAGATCGGGTTATTGTTTTTTATGATTTTTTTTTCCTATATTTTCAAATTTGTAATCTCGAAAAATCTCCGGATAAAGATTGTTTATTGATTTTTAATAATGGCTCGTTTACTGGTCTGGCGCATTGTGCGCAATGATTTAATAAATCAAATCTTGATAATAGTAGCCGCATATATAATTTTTTCCTGTTGGTTGTATGAGGAAGACAGAAAAGATGAGAACGGTCGGAGGCGTCGATGCGCGGCAGTCCCCGTTCGTTTTCAAGGGACGAAAGAAAAAATAATAATACTTCCGAAAACGGATACAGAGAGGTCTATACGGTTGTATATATAGTGTATTATAGCACGTGTTTACAGAACGCTATGCAGGAATGATTGTTATTAAGCACCCTCGAGAGAGTAGTTCACACTCCTCTTCTTGGCTCGCGCCTAACAACACACACACACGCATCCACACATGCGTAATCGTTCCATGGTTGAAATTTTTTATCTCATCCTCTCTCTCTCTCTCGACCACATTTCACCAAACAAAATCTCGCATTCACCTTATAATGCGATGTTCGACGTCGAGATTCTGTGACGCGGGTGCCACGTTATCACCCAGTAGTAATGTTTCAAGAAAAGAAAATGCATGCATTCTTTGTTTGCAGGGTAAAAAATTCATCAAAAAATATAATGAGAAACCTTGCACGTTTGCTTCCTCACTATATTTATCTCACTTACAAATTCTCGTCTACGAGCAAATTACTTTTTCAATTTTGGCTTTCTTATAAGAGGAAACTTTGCGAACGGGCTAAACCGAAGAGAAGTTTGTTGCGAGTTTCCAAATTGCATCTTTTTTTTTCTAATTCTAACCAGCGTTCGTCGTACGTAGTGCTTGTATCGTTCGTAATGTAATTTAAAATCAGTTTATCGATGTTTTGACGAATTTTAACCTCACATTTTTTTCAACGCTTCTAGAGATTAGATCTCAAACTATTTATAGATTATATCGACGCTGCTTACGAAAACTAGCATGTTTCAGATTTCTTACGAAAACAAGCACGCTTGATATCTGCGCAAAAACTAGCATGTTTCGGCTTTTGCCACGAAAACTAGCACATTTCGATATTCGCCGCGAAAACTAGCATGTTTCGGCTTTTACCACGAAAACTAGCAGGTTTCAACTTTCACCGCGAAAATTAGCACGTTTCAGTATCACTGGAAGTGTTTCTCATTTTTTACTCCACGTTTTTTGAACATCCTTTTTTACTCCAAATTGACGAAATATTTATGCTTGGCATTTTATACTGTTTTATTTATTGTTTGAATTTATTTCATACATATTTTACCGTTTGAATTTTGGTCTGCTAGGCTTATCATAAGATGGCAATCAGCAAATGCCTCATCATTTTGGAGTAAAAAAACCATGGTCAAAAAAATTAGAGAATAGAAAATCGAAAACAATTGCGGTGTATGCAAAGTTAACAATGTCAGTTTTCTTCCCTCTTGCTACTTCGTCCAAGATCTGACATTTCTCGAGATATCTCAATCGATTGTTTTGAAGATTTTGTCAACTGTACTTTATACTGATACTGTACTTTATACTTTAGTCGTTGATCACTCCAAGATTGTGTTTTTTTTTATGAAATAAAAAGACCATGAACGATCCTTCAGACTGTAAGTAGAATATATTTTTTATAAACAGTATTTTTGTTCAATTCCATCGCTAACTCCGAAACTTGAAGTCATGAAAAATATCATTGATGAACAATTTTAGTTTTTGAGTGGTGGAATATTGCGTATCGTATTTGCGAATCATATTTTCAATAATGTTATAATTTTTTAAATAGAAAACGAATATAAATGTTTAAGGGTATACGGGCGATACACCCTTAATGTTTTTCATTTATTTCTTATAGTGCACCCGATAAAATTATTAAAACATTTGTGAAAGTTCTGAATCTTATTCGATTTAGTTCGGCAAATATATTACTTTTTCCAGTGCAACTCGAAATATGCTAGTTTTCGCGACGGAAGCCGAAACGTGCCACTTTTCGCGGCAGAAGCCGAATCATGCTAGTTTTCGCGGTGAAACCCGAAACATGCTAGTTTTCGCGTCGAATATCGGAACGTGTTGATTTTCGTGGTGGAATTCGAAACGTGTTAGTTTTCGTAAGAAATTTGGATCGTGCTACTTTTCGTAAGCAGCGTCGATATAACCTCGCTCGATTTTTCAGAAATATAACGAAATATAACCTCACTGTTGTTTCAATGTGTCAACAAAATCAAATATCATTAATTTCGATATGAAATTCGAATAGAAACAACAACAATTTGAATGAAAATAAGCTCACATTTTTCATGTAGTCGTATATCCGCGAGGACCTGATCCCGCCGCATTTTCACCGAGATCGAACACTTTCATTCTTCGGTGTAAAATTCAAAGATGAGCAACAATATTGAAACGAAAAATAAACTCACTTTTTCGATGTGTTCCTGTTTCTGCGATATCTGGATGCCAAGCTGTCAGCGAGATGGAATACATTATTCTTCAACTCTTCAAGATAGCCCTCCGTTTCCATTCACGACGACACTCGATTATTGTCTCTGTTCCCATGCTTCTCAAAATATTCTCGACACACTAACAAGGCACTTTACTAACGAAATTCACGAACCCAATTGTGCAAAGAAAACACCGAAAAACAATACACTGATCTTTCGAGCAAACGCGAGGCGTCGATATTTTCCGCATACGCAAAAATGTCCGGCGGAAGTAAATAATGTTTTCGAGAAAAAAACGGTGCACTCGCGTTCCTCACGCACACGACGCCGCGAGAAATTATGACTGACGAAAGTACAAAAGGAAAAAAACAACGCCCGCGCCATCTATACGTTAAAAAACAGCACTAAAAAGATTGACCGTTGACGAGTTTAAAATTGTTCACACACGCATATTTTTTCGATAGCAACAGCGACACGAGTCTCGATTATATGCTTACTAGCAACAACGCGCTCGCTTCGCTCGCGCTCGAATGTTTCATATTTCGAACTTGTCCTTTGGATTAAGAATCAACTGCAAATTCTTATATATACTTTTTCCCAAACGGCACAACGGATTTTGTCACCACACTGCAGTCGCTAAGATTATTTCGTCTCGATCGGTTGTCATTTCGTTAAATAGTACATAATTTATTATAAGGTTTTTAAATTATGAGAATTGCATTGGGCGAGAGTCAATAATCTATTGTATCATTGATCTTATTGAATCGTTGTATACTATAGATGTCGTTTCATGGTGAACGAAATCGTGTTTGAATTACGCGCGCTTTACGACAACCAATCAGATTGACGATAAACGGGCTTCATAATTTGATATATTTATCTCGTATTTCTTTATTATATAAGGTTTTTAAATTTTGAGAATTGCATTGGGCGAGAGTCAATGATCTATTGAATCTTTAATCTTATTAAATCTTTGTATACCATAGATGTTGTTTCATAGTGAACTAAATCGTGTTTAAATTACGCGCGCTTTACGACAACCAATCAGATTGACGATAAACTGGCTTCAAAATTCGATATATTTATCTCGCATTTCGAGAGTTTCGAGAATCGAGTGCCATGTCTTTTTTAAGAAAGGATTACTATAATGCACACGGGAACGAACGGTGGGAAAAATGTTTTTCCCTCACTTATGCTCGACAACAGGTTCGACTGCGCTCAGAGGTATTATTGAGCTCTATTTACATACGGCGTAGTAGATCTTGACGTAGGTCGTGACGCGGTCGAGCGCGCAGTTTTTCGGAACTATTTTTACGACAAGTGGCGCAGGACCCAATATGGCCGCGAGAAGACACATCGACGGGGAGAGGGGAACGAAAATTTTTCGATCGTTTCATCGACACATCTTGAATCGTTACGATTATCTTAGGGATGGGTGAGTGTTTAAACGCAAAGCAATCCGTACCCGTCGATGTAATAACCATTCGTAATCTCTAATCGTCATGTATATTCGCCGGTGAAACTCGGACGCCGTGGCGTCTATCACCGTGCGAGTTTTAACGAGAACGGAAAAAATTGTCGTACACAGCAAAAGAACGTGGAAGAGATGAAATCGCCGAGCGCGACAGTCTACCCACGGCTAAAACAGCGAACGAAAGAGTCAACAAAGTTTTCGTCATTGGCCGTTTCACTGTTTGCCCGTACATGGCCCGTGTTATTCCTCGGAGAATTTCTCCGTAACGAGCGCCTCGAAACACTCATCACTACACGCAATTATTTTGCTCGCTCGCGCGACCTCGCACGAACGTCGAGCGCGTCACGGCAATGCTCCCAATGACGAAGAAAATACACATTCCCATCGATAAAACACGACTAACAGCCGCGAAACCGCAAGGACGCTTTGCTCAGATTTTAATACTCACCCCGTGACTTCGATGAACGCAACGATACACGACGTACGACGATTTATCGGAGAGATGATTAAAAAAAACGTGTTTTCTGTCAAGAATGTACGAAACTGTACGTACGGTGTCGCGTCCCGCGGGAGTTCGGGCAATCACATGAAGAAATTAGTGCTGGAGAAAACGTGTGGCGTTCGCGATGCATCGAGGACTCCTCGCGCCACCGCCGTTTTTATTACATCGTAACGAAAATGGCGGTTGGTCGTGTGGCCGCGTAGTTACAAGTGCGAGTGCCGAAAAAAAGTGTGTCGTTCGTTATTTAAGTGTAAACGATAATCGTGTTTTATCTCGTGATGGAGGAACCATCGAAAGAACAAAACGCGTGCGCGAAAATATCGTCCGACGACGGTATGTCGTTACTGTTTTCGCTTTCACCGTGGAGACAGCGGCGCGTTCTTTTTGTCGTTTCGTCAGTCACAGTTGTCGCGCAGCGTCGTCTTTGCCGCGAGTAAGTATTCTTTCGATCTTTTTTTTTTGTTTTTCCCGGAAAAAAATGTATTTCATTCCTCGCGTAGATAGAAAACTCGCCGGTATGTCGAAAATATTAAAGTCTCGGTGTCGCCCGAACCAGTGTATCAGTTTTTCGATGATTTCTTTACAGTCTCGCGCGATCGTGAACTAAAGGGCTGGCAACAGAGACAAAATGGCATGTCGTGAATAAAAACCAGCTCGAGGAATTGAAGAAAAATCATACATCTCTCCGAAATGTTGCATCCGGTCATCGCAGAAATAGGTGCACATCGAAAAGGTGAGTTCATTTTCGTTTTAATTTTGTTGTTTTTTTTAAATTTTACATCGAACAATGGGTGAATAAATTTTGTTGATAAATTGAAAAAAGGTGCGGTCATGTCTCGTCAAATCATTGAACAATAGAGCGAGGCTTTTATTTATCGAATCATCGTAAAGAATAACTAGAAATAATCTCGCGACACATTGCAAAAAAAAGTGAGGTCATGTTTCGTCGAAATTATTTAGAAAAGTAAAATTACAATCGGTTCGTCTGCGTTACAATTGCAAGGAGCACTTCTGCAGAGTGTTCGTTCCAAATAGAAAAATGTTTTTCACCAAGCGTGGCAGAATATTTGTACGATCATACGTAATAATTCGTATATATAGGGTATTTCACGCCAATTCGTATATATGGGGTATTTCATGCCAATTCGTATATATGGGGTATTTCGCGCCAATTCTAATATATGGGATATTTCACGCGAACTCGGCTTGTCCGCGATACCATTTCTTCAAGTCCATTATAGAGTGACATTATCTCCATTATCTTAACCATCATTTAACGTTGTTGTTTATAATTTTTATACGAATAATTGAAATTTGGTATTCTACCTATATTTTGATATTTCAAACAAACGTCTAACGCACTTAATTGCGATCACTCGTCGCGTTGCTAAGAAACGTAAATGGTTCGTTGATGCAACTAGTCCAACGATACAGTCGCTGCTCTAATACGAGGTCTGTTCAAAAAGTATCGCGAATTTTGAATTTACGCGGGCTACGTATATTCGATTTTCAATTTTTTTTGTGGCGTTAGGTTGGTACTCGTGCCCCTCTTTTATGCTGAAAAAATTGGCCATTTTGAATGTTTAGTTAATTGTTGACAGCTGTTTTGGTTAGACGTGTTTTGGCTTGTCTTCGATTTTTCCCTATTCCAAAAAATGAATCAAAGAATCTGTATGAAATTTTGTGTGAAAAACAAAATTAAGTGCGCGCACGTATTCCGAATGTTGACTGTGGCATATGGTGAAGGTACCTTGGACCAAAGCAACGTTTATCGGTGGTACAAAATGTTCTCAGAGGGCCAAGAAGATGCGAACAACGAAATGCGTTCCGGACGCCCGAGCACATCAACAACAGACGAAAACATTGATGAAGTGACGAAAATAATATTGGCCAATCGTCGAATCACCGTTAAGAGAAGTTGCTGAGGAACTAAACATGTCGATTGGCTCGTGCCATTCGATTTTTACCAATGATTTGGGCATGAGACGGGTCGCCGCGAAATTCGTGCCAAAATTGCTCAATTTCGAAGAAAAACAGTGTCGCGTTAACATTGCTAAGGAGCTGTTGGACTCGGTCCGCGACGACCCAAATTTGCTCCAGAGGGTCATAACTGGTGACGAATCATGGGTTTATGGTTATGACGTGGAAACGAAAGCTCAATCATCGCATTGGAAGCTGCTTTTTTGGAATAGGCAAAATCGAAGGCAAGCCAAAACACGTCTAACCAAAACAGCTGTCAACAATTAACTAAACATTCCAAATGGCCGATTTTTTCAGCATAAGTGAGGGACATGAGTACCAACCTAACGCCACAAAAAAATCGAAAATCGAATATACGTAGCCCGCGAAAATTCAAAATTCGCGATACTTTTTGAACAGACCTCTTATATTAAAAAAAAATTGGTAAACCGTGAGCAACCGTAGGGAAGCTAACTTTTCAATGTCCTTTTCATTCTCCATTGGTGAATGAAGGGCCGGCGTGACAAGTATGACAATGAAAATAAAATGGTACGTAAATACAGTAAACGGTGAAAATTTCCGTTGCCGTCGTTCAGCAATGGATTTTCCTATTCCGGATGAAACCCCCGTGTATTTATACACGTACAGTGCACATTGGTACACTCTATGTATATTTATATACTGAACATTCGCGAAGCTCTCTCGGTACTTTATTCGGCGAGACAACATCAGGTTTTTTTTTCTTTTTTTCTTCACAGCTCCAAAATAAATGTTTCCCGCTAAAAATAATATTTAACGTTAACGTAATGCGGGATTTCGCAAGCGTGGCGTGGGGTCAGTTGACGCGAATGGTGCGCGTTTCGGAGAGAACGGTGACGAACAGTGCAGGAGCGAGGAGAAGAAGAGGACGAGAGAGGGAGAGGCAAAAGAGGGCTCGAGGTATTTTGACAGGACATCGCGCGCCCCATGGAAAAACGGTCACGAGAGAGAGAGAGAGAGAGGCTTTTTTTCGTACGGGGATGCTTCGAGCAACACGTGCTATACAGCATGCATACCGGTAATGTGCGTGAACCGTATTCTACCGAGCGGTGTTCCGCTTCGAGCGTTGAATTTCACGGCTGTTTTGAGAAACACTGAAACTATATATATTTTAAGTATGTACATGTATATTATATGGATAAAATTATCACGAGGCGTCGAAATGTTAATATAGGATAAATTTTTGCAGTAAAACACCCTTTCCTACAAAAGGGTACAGGAGTCGTAAAGTGGCTGTAAATATGATTTTTTTCCCCGATACATTACGTAAAATGTCTATTACGTGTTATAACACTCGATAGGTTTCGGCAAGTGTCACAAAATAGAGCTAGAGCGAAATTGAGCGTGTTACAAAGTTGTGGCGATATAACTTTATTCGGTATTAGAAAAATGGCACATTTTTTCAGCCACCAGTAGGGACTAACTAATAAAGCGACCGTTATGATAGTAAAAGATTTTTGTTGTATTGTTCTTGAAAAAGAAACATGTATTCGGTATTAGACTTCGGTATTCAGTACCGTATTCGGTATTAGACTTCGGTATTAGGCACTGTATTCGGTATTAAACTCCGGCATTAGGCACTGTATTCGGTATTAGACTTCGGTATTAGGCACTGTGTTCGGTATTAGAAAAATAGTACATCTATTCAGCCATCAGCAAGGACTAACTAATAAAGCGACCGTTATGATAGTAAAAGAGTTTTGTTGTATTTCTCTTGAAAAAGAAACATGTATTCAGTATTAGACTTCGGTATTCAGCACTGTATTCGGTATTAGACTTCGGTATTCAGCACTGTATTCGGTATTAGACTTCGACATTAGGCACTGTATTCGGTATTAGATTTCGGTATTAGGCACTGTGTTCGGTATTAGAAAAATAGTACATCTATTCAGCCATCAGTAGGGACTAACTAATAAAGCGACTATTATGATGGTAAAAGATTTTTATTTTATTTCTCTTGAAAAAGAAACTTGTCCATACTATTTTCACCTCAAAACTCTAGATCTGATCAGGTCTCAATTTTTTCATTTGCGAAAAAAAAATAGTTCCATATTTTTATTACGGACACGAATAATGTTATTTTGATTGCCTTTTCGTTGTATTTCGCAATTTTCATATGTATCTAACGTATGGAAACTGACACCATAAAAATTAATTGGCTACCGCGATCTTAGAATTTCGTGGAAGACTACCGGAGCTAAATTCTCGCGTCCATCCGTCTGGTCACGCTTATCAAGGAACAATATATATATTTATATATTACGCAGAACCCCTGAGCGACCCCTCTGTTCTTGCGTGGTCCGTGAAGCGATTATTTTACGAGTTTGCAATTTGCAAGAGAATTCGCGGCAGGTTAATGGCCAAATGTCTTCGGAGAGTGGTCAGCCTGACTATACGCGACACGATGGTATTACGTTAAATGTTTCTGTTATAATGCCCATCAACGGCTGCTGTTGTCTTTTACCACAAACGTATATATATTTCGGTAACGCGCATTTCGCCGTTCTTCGTGGCCCTTGAAACTTCGTACTACATAGTGACGAGAGAAAGAAGCGTCGAGTGGTATGCAAAGATTTGGAGCGTTATACAGCTGGCCATGACAAGACAAAGTTAACTTATCAAGAACAGCCTGATATAAAGACTCGAAAATGGTCACTCGAAAAAGCACATGGGTTCCCATTCGAATGATCGACCAATAACAATAATTTAATGATCTATTGTATAATTATTGCATTAAGGGCTCACATATCGCTGCGCGTGCTGAAAATGGAGTAAACTTGAAAAACTATTATAAAGGTTATATGGTGAAAAATAAATTAAATTGTTGATTTCATATTTTTTATTCACTTTTCAACTATGAGAAAAAAAATTAAAAATTTTAAAATTTCAAATTAAAAAAAATTAAAAACTAATGTTAATATTAGGGAAAAAAAATTAAACATTTTTTTTTCTCTAATATTAACATTATTTTTTACGGGTATAAATGGACTACTGATGAAAACTATGGCGCCTCCTTGTCGACATCATAACTTCACCAAAAATTATCCAATCCGCAAAAATAAAAAAGAATCTAGAAAACTAATGTAGTAGTAATAGTCTGACGGAGATTTTTTTTTTTTTTTAAATAAATAAATTGGAGTATTCCAATTTTAGTATGCAATTCAAATAAAAAAAATTAGTCTTTAATAATTTATAGAAAATTGTTCAACCCAAAAATAAAAAAAACCTCTCGTCAGACTATAGAGAAAATAATTATCAAGATTTAAAGAAAAAAGTTAAAAAAATGAGTTATTGTGGTGTCACTGTCCCAAAACATAGTTTCGACAAAAAAAAATTTCTTATAGTTAATAAGTTAGTTAATAGTTATTATAGTTAATAAGTTAGTTAATAATTAAAAGTTAATAAAAAATGTGAAATTAACAGTTTAATTTTTTTTTACCATATAACCTTTATAATAATTTTTGAAATCTACTCGGTTTTCCGCGCGCGCAGGGGTATGTGAGTGCTTAAGAGAACTAATGCATAACTTTCTTCAAATATTCGAGAGTCGCATATATCATTAAATATTTTTAGTAATTAATTATGTATTCGTTTCTTAATGAACAATTTTTCGTTATAATTTTGTTAGAAAGGTACTTAGTTAGTTTCGAGTGACGATCTAATATCCCTGCGAGTAGCCAGGACTCGTCGAATTTTTCATGTCAAGCGGTGCTTGAAGGGGAAGGGTTAACGCACCTTGTTCTTATTTATCCACCCACGCCGGATGCGTTCATGTGCATGTATCGTACATAACTTTTCATGCTTGCGTAATACGCAGTATTTCATACGTTGTTCGTCAAGTTTATATACGTTATATATAGCGGGACGTTCTTTTCGGGAAAATAACGGGATGGAGAGAAAAGAAGAGCAAGATCGGCTCTTGAGAGGCAAACTCTAAGGGGCTGCAAGGTTTCCCGGTAAAGGGTGAACCCCAAGAGAGACAGAAAGAGAGAGAGAGAAAGATGAAAAGCTTTTTACACGTATATGTACATACATTTATTCCTCCATGAATAACATTAGGTTATTCCCGTTTCAAGTTCGCAGATATACATATACATATATGGGGCATTCCATACCCAGCAGGGCATATTTAAATTACATTTCAGCGATTTAGTTCAGTCATCGTCCCTAAATGTACTTTGTCAAGGAAAAATGTAAAATTTGGACTTAAGAATTGAGCGATCGCTTTTTTTTGCCGATAAGTTATTAGTGCATTAATACGGTAAGCACGTGAGTCCTTTATCTCATTTGTCAGCCAATTTTTATTGCAGAAGTTTGACAAAGACAATTATTTTCAATCGCAGGAAGTGTACTGTTTAGCGAGTAACGGTTCTTTTGTAAAAAAAACTGATTAATCATCGATTAATGAGTTTTTATTTAACGATAATTACAATTTACTCGATTTCGGTAAACTTAAATTATCGTTAATTGAAACCTATGGTACGTATTCGTCAATTAACCAAAAAGCACGATTGCTGACTGAAACATAACCATAGCTGAAAAAAAAACAATTTTTAGATACAAAGAAAGTAATGAGGAAATTTGGATTTATCACGATTCCTTCTTTCTATCTGGCATCTCCGAAAATAGTAAAAGTAATTGGGCTCAAATTTCACACATCATCCTGAACGATGCACATTGACTTTAAGGTAGTAGTCTGGTAACTTAAGCCGATTTTCATGTCTTTTTTGGAGGGCGTTTTTTTGTAGGAAAATACAAATGAATCGTTTTGGATATTTAGGATGTTTTTATTTACATATTGAAGATACAAAAAAAAATTTTTTGAAAAAACTTAATAGTTTATTATTATTATTATTGATCGAAGTTGGCACCTCGAAAAAAAAGCGCGTGGATGGCACCGGTGATTTTGGCTCTTGATGTTATCTGAAATAAAAAATTCTTGATAATTTTTAATCCCCACGCGCTTTTTTTTCGAGGTGCCAACTTCGATCAATAATAATAATAATAAACAATTAAATTTGTTCAAAAAAATTTTTTTTGTATCTTCAATATGTAAATAAAAACATCCTAAATATCCAAAACGATTCATTTTTATTTTCCTACAAAAAAACGCCCTCCAAAAAAGACATGAAAATCGGCTTAAGTTACCAGACTACTACCTTAAGCAACTTGGTGCTCAAACGAGCAAATAATTGTACGTTAAATTTTGATAGTTGCTCATTTGGTACGGAATGCCCTGTTGTGTAGGTATAACATATGACTATAATATCGTAGCTATATTCCAATGTACGAGATCCTACGTGGAGTGTCCGAAGTACGAAGAAAAAGGAGCGAGATTGCATATAAAAATATCCATCGCGAAGAAATATTTTGAATTTCACATTTGCCCCGCACGGTCAACATTTAAATGAGCCGATTGATCGATATTACATTAGAATAGTATGTACGTGGACAGAAACGCATCGACACGGTCCATCGGGAAATTTCTCACGTAAACCAGGATATAAATCTCGTCGCTTTGGACATACGAAACTCAAAAAAAAAATATGAATTTTCTATATTCTATAACTGCGTTTTTATCTATGCTAGTCTTTTGGAAAACCAAGAAATACGAATCGTTTTTTGCGATACGGTAAAAAAACTCCTATGGATTTTAAAAGATTGATATTTTATATATTATTAATGTTGTTATACTGAAAAAATTAAGCTGCCATCGTTGAGACTTAATTTTCGGTTAACGCGAGGCAATTTTTGGCTAATCTTAAATATATTTCACCACCCTTATTGTTGATTATGAAAATTTTGTATTGCACTGATCAAAAGTTTAAGTGAGTAGTCGTGAACGTCGATTGGGGTATAAATCAACTAAATTTTTCGCTCAGTGTGTTATTATTATTATTATTATTGTTCCATTCTCAATCTGTTTGATTTTCCACGTCCATTAGAGGTTTTCACTCGAGAAATAAAGAACCGGATGTATAGATAGAAACAAATGACGAGATTCCCATGAAGACAATACCAATTGCTGCGCGCTCGTATTGTTTTATTTATCATATAATTTTTTCTTGTTTTCCCCCCTTCTCCCAAGAGAATATTGTTTGATAGGAAAAAGTAAACGTACAAACGCAATTTGGCGAGAACACGACGAGCAGGGACATCCGAGCGCAAGCTGCCACGCGTTTCGTCATCCTCTTCGTCGTCGTCGTCGTCGTCGTAGTCGTAGAAATTTAAATAAACAAATTATAAATATTCTCTCGCGCGAAGCCATTCCAGCATGAATAATCATTACTTGATATAGAACGATGGAGTAAGGGCACTAGCGATTCGATTGATTAAATTTTTTAATAATTCATTTGCATTCCCGCTACTCTCTACTGCTTTTAACCCTCTCTACCCATCGATGTTGCGTTGCAACCCTTTCTCTCTTACTCTCTCTCTCTCTCTCTTTCTCTCGCGCCATCCCGACTCATCGAGGCATCGACGCGAGCGTGTCCAACTCCCCTTAAATATATTTTCAAATTACATTTTTAATTGATGCAACAAATGAATTATCGATCGAATTTTTCTGTCGAGAGTATACATTTATAGAAGCTCGGCGCATGAAATAAATAAGCGACTGCATTTTCACGCTGTACAAACACATGCGATCTAAAACACGTATATTTTAAGTACTACAAGCACGACCACCACCACTGAACAATTATATCTGTATGAAAACGTGTGCACAGGTAACTTTGAAGTTCCTCGTCAAATATCGTCTCTATGCCCGTGAAAAATATCAACGCTCCCACGTCTGGCTTTAATCCAAGAGGGAAGAAAATCAAAAGGTTGTAAAGAAAAAAAAATGTGACTAGGCATTCGTCACATGTCGCGAACGGATGCCGGGACGATGAGAACGATGACGACGACACGTGCATTGAGATAGTTCTCACAATTTGCTATTGTTCGCGGTAATATCGATTCGACATACCGTGAAATTGTCCGGAGGACAAGTGAGAGAGAAAGAATGTTACAGAATTGCTAGTAGAAAATTTACGTCGTTGTCAGACACGTACGAAAGTGAAATATACGTGTATATGCATATATATATATACGGCAAACACTCTGGTGGGTGACAAACTGTCTCTCTCTTTCTCGTTCTCTCACCTGCCCCGCGGCCTTTTTCTGTTATTTTTTCTATCAATGTGAACCCGGAACGTCAGTTTCAGTTTTCCCGGTGTCGGTGTAACGAGCAAAGGTATACGCCTAGTTAACGTTACTTAGTTGATTACCTTTCCAATCGACACGATGGTTGCCAATCAGCCTGTGCTACTGGCTCGTTCTCCACGCTCTCTCGTCAACTACGACTGTATTTATACGAATTCTCGCTACTCTGTCATACTGGCTAGTCCATTAGAATCCCAGGATGAGCGTACACAGAGAAAACTCTCGACATTCACGCGCGCATTCCCATCGTGTTACGAGGTGTCGATATTACATACATATTGTCATACATATGTAAGAATTTTTTTTTTTTTCACAAAGTGCTCTACCACCCGCGACACACGTTATGATTAACGATACTTCTCAACTAATCTAACGTGGATCAAGGCACGCTCACTTGCCGCAATAACTCCGTGTCGGTTCTTAAATAGCAATGAAGAAAAAAAAATGTGTTGACGATACCAAGAAGAACAATTGTTTTTTTACACTCATTTATTTAAGGTAGTAGTCTGGTAACTTAAGTTGATTTTTATGAATTTTTTGGAGGGCGTTTTTTTTGTAGGAAAATAAAAATGAATCGTTTTGGATATTTAGGATGTTTTTATTTACATATTAAAGATAGAAAAAAAAAATTTTGCGAAAAAATGTATTAGTTTATTATTATTATTATTGATCGAAGTTGGCACCTCGAAAAAAAAAGCGCGTGGGTGGCCCCGGTGATTTTGGCTCTTGATGTTATCTGAAATAAAAAATTCTTGATAATTCTTAATCTATAGACATGTCATTCTGGTCGGAACTACTGAAGTTAAATTTCATGTATAAATAACAAAATGGCGGACTTTGGAAAAAAAAAACTTTTTTTTCCACTTTGAAAAAATTTGGAAAAAAAAACTTTTTTTTCAAATTTTTGGAAACGATTCATTTTTATTTTCCTACAAAAAAACGCCTTTCAAAAAAGACATGAAAATCGGCTTAAGTTACCAGACTACTACCTTAACGCAATGCCTCAGTGACAAATTCATTTAATGTCGACTAATCTTGAATTGGATATGCTGGAATAAGTGCTCAGTTACTGTTGCCAAATTTTTAGTAAAAAAAAGAAAGATACAGTTTGGTAATAATTGACAAATCCTATTTGGTACAATATCATTTTTTTGTCAATCATAATCATAAATATTAATTTCGCTATAGCAACTCATGATTTGTTGATATTACATTCTCTTCTCAGTGTAGGATTTCGTACTTGGCGCATGTATTTCCGTTAAATAAGAGAATTTGTTTCTTAAATTCCCTGGCTGTTTGGATCTCGCGTCTCGATCAGCCTCTCGTTTTGATTCCGCGAAAAACGTCACCTCCAGACTTTTTACCATTTTTCTCCATCATTGCCCGATGTTATCTGTAATATAAAACTCTGACTTTGATAGCGTCACAAAGAACGTCACGAAGAGGGTCGATGGCGAAAGCGACATGCGGTCGGGGGCACTAACGGATATAGGGGGTTGCTCTTTCCGAGTTCTTGTTTAAACTTCTTAACTCCGAGGCATTATCAGTGAATGTGAATAGTTCCTCAATTGTTAGCACGAAAGCACGGACTAAAACGATAACTTATCTCGCGGATGACATTGAAAATTGTTGCAAAGTAACCGAGAGGAAATTTATCGAGACAGAAAACGGAGGAAACGTAAGAGAGCGTTACGAAGGAAAGCTTCGACAAGCTCCTCTCCTTGGACAGTCCGAATCTCATATCTTCCGCTACGACGTGATTCGTCTCAATATTCAAGATGACGGTCAGCGGCGAGAGGCGAAGAGACTGTCGAAGATTGCGGAACGAGAGTATGAAAGCGATGGCCGGATGCTGGATGTCACGCTTCGTCGCCACCTCAAGCCATATCAAATTTCGAAATCCCATATTGCTTCGCACACTCGCGCACATACACACATCAATATATACAAGCGCGCACACAGCGATGTAACGATGCACAGGGCGAAATTCGAATTTTCGAGAATTGGTCCGTGTCTCGCGCGTATATGTGTATGTACATATGTGAATTTTCATTCCTCTCGCGTAATAATATCCATTGGTCAGTCGTTCGGCAACTCCATCAGAGGGTTTTAGTATCAACAATGTGTACAAGTGTAGAAGAAACTGGCTTATAGTGCAAACTCCTTTAGTGTCTGCTCGTTTATTACTCGACTAACCCTCCATTCGCTCTGTTAATGCATACCACTATATACCTCGCCCTACACCCAATTATGCTATAGGAATCACACTGTCGCCGTTACTTTGCCGGCGATATTCTTCACGAGATACGGAAGCGATATTAATTGACATTTTGACATTGTCGGTATTATTTATTTAGTCATATGGGATACTTTTAGCCCTTCAATTGCGGATGACGCGAGTAGGGAGTCGAATAGGTTTTTTCGATCGGTCCGGATGATGTGCCGTAACGCGCATTAAGGGCTTACATACCCCTGCGTGCGCTGAAAACCGAGTAAACTTGAAAAGTGATTATAAAGGTTGCATGATGAAAAGAAATTTTTTTATTAAAAAAAAAAAGTCAACATTACTTTTTACGGATATAAATGGACTACTAATGAAAACCATGGCACATCCTTGTCGATATCATAACTCACCAAAAATTATACAATCTGCAAAAATAAAAAAGAATCTAGTAAAATAATTTAGTGATGATAGTCTGACGGAGGGAATTTTTTTTTTTTCAATAATAAAAAGATTACAGTATTTCAAACGTTAGTATGCAATTAAAAAAAAAAATGTGTTTAATAAGTAGTAAAAAATTGTCCAACCGAAAAATAAAAAAAACTTCTCGTCAGACTATAGAGAAAATAATTATCAACATTTAACATCAAAAAAGTTGAAAAATATTAAAAAATGACTGAGTTATCGTTTTGATACTGTCTAAAAATATAGTTCGAGAAAAACGCGTAAAAAATAACGTTAATATTAAAAAAAAAAAAAAAAATTTGGTCAATATGGAGCAAATGGGACCCACTTCCGATTGACTTGCCTTTAATATATGTTGTTTAGGGACCCTTCCTGAACAACTTTTTCCTCTGACACAATTGGGGGTCGTTATTTATTGAAAAGTTATTAACAAATAAAGTTATTAATTCATATAGCTATTTTCCTTATACCAGTCAGTCCTAATCAGCTTGTCCTTCACATTTGTTGTTACGAATACACCCCTGAGTAGCATACAAAAAGTTTTATCCGTCGCTCATTGTTTGTTAAAAAGTTATTAACAAAAAAAGTTTTGGGTTTTTGGTTTGGGTTTATTTTGGATTTGTTGGGTTTGTTGGGTTTGTTCGTTTAGGTTGTTTAGTTGGGTTGTTTGTTTGGATTATTTCGGTTGTTTTTGGTTTGTTTAGGTTATTTGGGTTTTTTGTTTGTTTTGGATTTGTTTGTTTATTGGGTTTGGATTTTTTGGTTTCGGTTTGTTTTGGATTTGTTTGTTGGGTTTGTTCGTTTGGGTTTTGGGTTTGTTTTGGGTTTGTATGTTTATCGGGTTTGTCTGTTTGTTTCTTTAGGTTACTGGGGTTGTTTTTGGTTTGTCTATGGGCTGGTATGCGGTGGGGGCAGGGGGGCCGCAGCCCCTCCGGTCATACGTGTACTGGCCACCATGCAAGTATTTCATATTCTATTTATGAATTTTCTTTTGATAATAACTGTTTAACAAACGATGAGGACGGATAAAACTTTTGGTATGTTACTCAGGGGGGTATTCTTAACAACACGTGTGAAGGACAAGATGATTGGGACTGGTTGCTATAAGGAAAATAGCTATATGAATTATTAACTTTATTTGTTAATAACTTTTTAATAAATAACGACCCCCAATTGTGTCAGAGGAAAAAGTTGTTCAGAAAGGGTTCCTAGACAACATATATTAAAGGCAAGTCAATCGGAAGTGGGTCCCCTTTGCTCCGTATTTAACGACACCCATATTAACATCGCTGTATATAGATATAAATTATATGAATGCGTCTATTCATTGTGGTTTGTCCATTCACCGGTGACCTTACTTTATATCTCATAAAGTTTTCAATATTGAAAAAATTCTAGAAAGTACTTCAAAGTTTTGTGTATCGTATGGCACAAAAACCGTATATATATTACGGGATTTTGTCGTTATTAAAAAAAAGCTTAAGGCTTGATAGCAATCTTATAAAAAACTTGCCATTTGATAGATGAAAAATGTTCTAAAATTATTAACCCCGAGAAAGTTCAAAGCTTCAATGTGAAAACTATTTTAAAAATCCATAAAATTTCCCGATTCTTTCGTTCAGTGAAAATACGAGGGTGAAAAAAGCGCGAGCCACAGTGTGCCGCTCTCTCCCGCTAGTACAGAGTATATGGATTGTTGGCATCACTACTCGATGACTTTATTGAATGGTAAACATCGATAGGCGGGAGGGATAGCGGGGTTGAGCTTTCATACAAGTATATTTCGCACCTGGGGGCAAACATTGGGCAATTCAAACCGCAAACAGATATATACACGGACAATGACCAAACGTGTACAGATTTTTCATCGATACCTTCACGATGATCAGTTTAACCAATTTTCCATCATTATATATGTATACAAAATGCTGTTAACGGAACGCAAAAACGATGTAAAATGCCCCCGGCAGAATTGGTATATTAATAAATGCGTGAAAATGTAACGCAGGTATTATTATTATTTTTTTTACAGTTAAATCGATGATACCGCCAAAATTGATTGCGAATGAAAATTCTCACGACGATCCACCCTTTTACTTCCTCTATTAGTCGACTATCGAATAGTATCTTCTGAGTGAATAACTTCATTAATTTAAATGGACTTTTTAAAAATTCACTAGTACTTACAAAGTGCACCACATCAAGTTTTAATGTCCCATGCAAAAGAGTTTGACGTTCCGCCCTAAATATTGAATGATTATTTCTTTTAGTTATATGAGTAAATAAACTATGTTAACACGCGCTATTGAGATCTATTGTGAAAGCTTTATTTTAGTATTCGATTATTAAACGAATCTTTTACTAGTCTTCGATATATCCAATAAATATTCCGTGAAATACGACAAATATCGTGCGAACAAATGTTTTCTCATGCGGCTGACGAGTTGTTTGAAAAACTCTTGAATATTCTTTCGTCAACCCTGTGAAATATCGCCAGCATGTGCGGTAAAGTATTAGTAGTTTTGGCCATACTTCGAGAATTTTTTTCCACACCGAGAAACCCATCTGCCCGATGCTTGAACATTTTTGGCACGATTTATTTGTCGAACGTAACAAAGAAAAAGATGGAAAAAAGCGCGGAGGCGTGTGATGTATACGCGTTTTGGCTTCTGTCGGAATAGTTATTGGCCGATATCCCATTCGTATACAAAAATGATAGAAAAGCGCACGTCATAGCTTCGACGTAGAGGTGTCGAGAGCGCCGTTTCGCAATGCATGGCTCGTCTCGTTGCAAGAGACACAGCATCCCGAACGTCGCGTGGGGCTTCTAGTCGCGTCGCAACCGCCTCCCTCCCGCCCATCTCCCGACATGCTCTTGGAGGCTTCGCGGCAACTATTTTCAAAATCCACTGGCGCGGGTAACACGAGCATTGAGAGCGCGCCGAGCGCTTTATACCGACGTATTTTTTTTCGCCAGCGTGGACGTATTTCGTCAGTGGTTTTAAATTCCTTTTGAGTTGCGTGTACGGCGCGGGCGCGTCAACCGCCCGGTTCGTTCGTTGGCGCACGTGAAAAAAAAAAAAAAAACAAAACAAAATAGAAAAAAAAATCATTTGCACGGTAATTGGAAGCCTGGATTTTAGTCGATAAAAGGATGCACACACGCCGCGGTGCATACAGAGGGAAGAAACAAATGAACAAATTCGCGTTTCAGAATAATGCTCGGCAATCCCATCTACCCCCCTTCAGCCCGCGCGCCCCCTGAACGACCCCCTTCTCTCCACTCTGTGCTGTACGCTCTCTCGGTAGCCCCGCTGGATGCCGCGGTCGCTATACACCTCCACTTCGTTCACCCACCGCCTCAACGTCCCCATGCCGCTCGCCTCACCACTCCGCTGCCCACAACCACCCCCCGCGTGCAACCCCTCAACCCTACTTTTTTTTTTTCATTCCGTCCTATCAATTGATCAGGTTTTAAATTTCCGCGTCCATCCGAGCCTCGCCTCCGTCCTCCCGTACTCTCTCCGCCTTGCCTTGCCCCTCTCACCGAACCACCGCCCGTTAGCACCGCACACACTCGCCGTCTCTCTCACTCTTAACCCTCTCCCTCTCCCCAGCCTGTTCTTCTCTGTTTAATTAAAAGGACACATTAAATTATTTTTTCAATTGAACCCCCCATTGTTACTCGCAGACTGCTGATTCCATCCAATCTTTCTTCCCCTCACCGCCGCCTCGCCGACGAGCTCGCTCGCTCGCTCACTCGCTCAATCGCTCGTCCTATCGCGTCTCACTCTTTCTTTCTCTCTTTCACTCATTTCAGCGGACGGGCAGCGCACGATCCATCGGCTTTTAATTTTTTCTTTCTTTTATTTTTGTTCCCTCGCATTCAACGTTATTTCGTCGCTATGCTTCGACAGCCTCGCGTCCCGAAGTTTCTATATGCCGTTCGATGATTTTCGTTACGGGATATAACCGCCGTCGAGCCAACTCCGACGCTTCGATCGTTCTCGGGATGTATTTCGGTACCGATCGAGGCACGTGGTTGAGTAAAGAGACGCGGACCGGACGTCGTTGAGAGAAGTACCCGAAGAAAACAGTAGATTGAAAAAGTTTAATCGGTACAAATGAAAATTGGTTGGGCTAAACAGATGGTTGACCCAAACCGGTTTGTTCCGTCATGTAATATTCTCTACAAGCATTGTGTTTCCGTACACCTTTCGAGTAAGAAGGCATTTAAAAGTTAGTTCTCGTAATAGTTCAGAAATGGAGAAAAAAATGTATTTTTTTCCTGTAATAATTATTTTGCGCAGATACTTTTCATGGGGGGTTTTTTTTTTTCATTCGAACACACCGCTGATCGTTGGCCGTTGTCAGATTTCGAGGAGATTACGAGCGTCATATACAGTTCGCGATAAGATCTACGAAGAGATCATTAAACGTACGAGAGAACACAAGAGCTTTCCATTGAGACTCATGATGAAGAACATCAGGGAGGCCGTTCGCTCTTTCCCCTTGAGATAGACGGCCCGATAACAACTACCGACCGATACATATCCACCGTTCTTTAATACACCTAGACATTATGCCTTGCCACTCATAATCGAGAGGGTAGATTATCGGTTTCATTATACACCCGCTATACTTTCCTATGGCGCGAATATAATATAGTAAGGACATTGGGATATGACTAATTAGACTGGACAAGAGGGGAACAATGCCTATAACGAGCAAACCAACAGCCCATGAACCTACAAACGGTGAAGAATATTTAAAAAATGATTGCTTGGCTAATTCATTGTGAATAATTATAAGTATACAATTATTAAAATTGATTATATGCACGGAATAATAACCAGGCAGAATATTTTCAAGAACTTGTAAAATTGAATTTCCTAATCACAGTTGTCAAATGGTCTTCGGTTTAAGGGTTAATAGAACTAATGTTATATTGTTTTTTTTCACAGATACCGTTCGTGATTCTTCTTTCACAAAATCATTCCAAATGGTTTTTGACTCGAGCTGATATTCTTCACTGCCAACTTCGAGAACCAAAGTTCTCCGGTATCTTCCCCACTACGAAACTCATCGTAGAAAATTTCTCAAATGGTTAAAATCACTCTGGTGTGGTAACTTGCCAAAGCGGACTTTTCATTAAGATTACCGTATAATCAGCAGCTTGGCTATTGTCCAAGTGCCGGACTTGGATAAGTAGAGACAGAGTGTAGTGGTGTCCTCCAGCATGTATGAGAGTCCTACTGTTATCCTCCTGATGGTAGTAGTGGTGACGGTTCTGCGAAAATCCCTTCCCCAAACTGAGCCTTTCTCATTGTTCCGCGGTGAATATGTACGGGCGAAAGAGTGAGACCAAAGGAGTCGGCAAAGCGGTGAGCCAGCCTCGGCTACATCAGTAATTCGGAAAAGCTAATTAAAACTTGACTCTCGTTATAGGTATGGGGGAAAGACCTCACTCTATCTGTTCGTTTCTACGCCCTCCTACGGCGTTTTAGCAGGCTTTTACTGCACCAACCCTCATCTAAATCCCCCACCTCTCTTGTGAGGCTCCAAGGGGTTAAGTGGCGAGTGAAAACCCACCCAAAGCGTACCAGACGTCTACCCCTTTCTCAGGACGTGCCATCTCTCTTACGTAACATAGATAGAGTCTACTGTCAGTCTGCGGAACACAAACGTTGTCACACAGACTCAGTCACCGAGATAGCCGTGTTGGTGCAACAGGGGTATTGTCTTGATGACCGCGGAACAGATTTTCTTTCCGAGTTTCCGACCCTCCGCACCGTTAGTTCGCTTTCCCTCGCCCGCTCATCCCTTTCTCTCTTCTCCTTCGTTCTTTCTCTCTATCTGTGCGTTTTTCCCACGGGATGAAAAACACGGTACTCATCAACCAAGCGAATCCAATCAGTCCTTCATTGAGTGGTCAGCTTGTCTCGAAACGATTTCTTTTAGCTACTTTGTTACGCTGACCCGGGGGCTACTGTCTTCTTATTTTTCAATCTCATTCCATCAAAAGCTCGGTGTATATCTGTCAGTGTCACATTTGCCTCAAACGCGCACACAAAACGGATAGATGGATGCGCGGCCATCTACGATATAACATTGTTATGTGGGATATATCAGCTCTCGTAGAGATGGATAAATACCGAAACGTCACTAACTCACGATCGCGATTCCCTCGCTTTACCCTGCCCCCGCCCCTCAGCACTCCTCTTCCTGCCCATACATCGCTTCTCCGGTGGTTCTGTCTCTGGCTATGGATCCCGATGTCTCTCTGTCTCGTACTCTGTCTCTTTCTCATTTCTCTGCCTCTCTCTCACTCTCTCTCTCTCACGTTCACCCTCGCACACTCGATCGGCTTTGTGTCGGACGCCCTCCTCCCTCCCCGACGGTGTTATAGAGGCGCGCCATTGTGTGTATCCTACCAGGATGTACATCTAGATCAATAGCATTGGAAATTATCCAAACAAATTATCGATAGAGCGAAAAAACGGCTCGGGCACACGGGTCGAAAATGGTGTAGGGTGGCGAGCGGGTACATGTGGGGTCGCGGGTGGGTCGCAATAGCAGGGAGAGAAAGAGAGATGCTAGTACATATACGAGGGGATGGTTTTGCCGTCGATGCCCGGTACTCTCCGGAAACCCGGGGCGCTACATCACGCATAGACGGCGACTGAGAGAGAAAGAGCGAGAAAGACAACACGCGGGGCGCGCATTAAAAAAATAAAAAATTGCCGTACATTTTTCAGGCATTAACGTGTGCGCGAGCGCGTTTGTCCATGGTATCGGTGTGGGTGATGGCCGACGAAGCTAACTCCGGCGTGTATACATCTATGTGTGTTTATATGTATCCGCAGCATGTTCGGAGGTGTATATCGCCGGGGAAAAAAACTGGTGGCGAAGGCAAGGGGTACACGAGTGAGAGAAAGCGAGAGAAGCTACACACGGGGTGAGAGGATCTCCGCTCTCGCTCTCTTCCTCTCTCTCTCTTTTTCCATCGCTCTTGCGGCAGGATAACGCATAGTCCGAGAGCAAAACCTCCTGACTCTGCCAAACTGGGGTGCAGCAAGAGAGAGGGCTCGTCGTGCGAGCATGAGGGTGGAGTGGTCGAAGCGGCTGGTTGCCACGTCGGCTTGGTGTGCTATGCTTCCCGAGAGAATGGACTGTATAAGCGAAGAGTGCAGAGAAACCGGAGTTAGATATACATGTATATATTGAGCCATGTATTGTGCAGCAGTAACGGGGTATGTATATGTAGAATGTCTCCCCCGATTGGCCTGTTAAAGCCCCAGAAGCCAATTCACGAGCGGTCCGCGCGTGTTTAGCGCAATTTTTCAAAATTAACTAATGTTTGACAGCCAGGCAATGGAGGAGTTGGGGCAGAAGACCGAGAGCTACCGAACGATGTGGTGGCGTTCAGCACATACCGAGGTACAATCGCCCCCGCCGTGCCGGATCTCTCTCGCTCTTCTCACCGACGCTTTTGGGGGCTCTGTTGAGCGCGCCGAGGGGATATATTCGACAGAGATATCGGAGTTCACATATATCGGTGGCTGGCGAACAAAAGGGTGCAATCTACATCAACTTTTGTCGCGCAAATTGCGTGGCCTACGCCCTTTTGTTTTCTAGCAATTATGGCATACACACGAGTATAAATCCGCATGTATATGTTGTATAGAATGAAGGACGAGACAATGCCTCGATGGTCGTCACCACTGTATACTTCCGAGTCGTGTACAAGCGTTTCAGCCGGAAGTCGTGGAAAGCGATGGCGATGAGAGAGAGAAATAGGGATGCAGTGGGGAGTAGATCGTTCCGGTCTAGCCTGAAGGATTCCGCCAGACTGCAAAATGTGGCACATAACATTAATCACGAGGCTTTAATTAATGGCATCCTGCGAGTTGAAGTGTGCGAGTGTGTGCGTGCGTGGGGGATGAAAAAAAAATGTCCGAGAACCGCCAGACATCACAAACGAATTGTCCGAAAAAAAAAAAAAAAACTGTATGGTTGGGTGAATTATCAAGAATTCTCTTCGACGCTATCGGGACTATAACCGCGATCTCTCCTAACCACCAACACCCATCATACACCTCGGGCTTATTAATCCGAGTGCTTCGTTTTATTTATTTTACGAAAATAACATCTTATGGTACGCTCGCCTGGGCTCCAGTACCGCGATATATCCGGGGTCGAAAAAAAAAAAAAAAATCGAGAAACACGAGAGAGACGGAGAGGTATGAGGAATTAAACGGAAAGGGCGTGGATACGTGAGAAGAGTACTAGAAAAGAGTGCATTGTGGGAGGGTGGAAAAAAAAATGGGGTGGCGGGGAGTAACGGGTTGGCGGGCTGTGTCCAACCAACAATTTCACGTTTTTCGGTCGAGCGACCGTTCGGTGGGGTACTCACTTTTCGTCGCGTTTGCTACGGTCGGGGGCCAGCCCAAAAATTACGTCGACTAGAGTTTATTTGTCCGGAAATGGCGGTGCCCCGGGGGGGGGGGGGGGGAGTGGGGCTTGTGGCACCCCCTTTTTTTTCGACCGTTATACTATAGGAGGTGTGGTGGATGGAAAAAAAACGGGGACTGGCGTGTGGAGGAGGGTGGAGTACGAGGAGAGAATGAAAGGGGCAGGAACGTGCTGTATGTGGAAAGGGTGCGAGAGATCGGTGGTACGAGAGAGATGAGGCGCGCGAGAGAAAAAAAATGGTCGGCCGGAGAGAGCGAGAGGGCAGAACAGCGGTTGAGCCGACACATAGGGGATGAGAGAAAGAGAACAAGAGACCGTGAGCTCCGCGAATATACACATATATAGTCAGCCTACGCGGTGCATACATATATGTATAGCGAACGGCCCCACGTTGATGTATCGCGTATTATTTGTGTGTTGCGTTCGTTGGCTGCAATGCGCGCTTTTTTCGCTCTCCCACCGCCTATTATTTATTAGCACTAACGTGCAATTGTATTGATCTGCAATACACCACCCACCCCGGCGTACCTCCCAACGGTAGAGCGCCTCTCCTCCTCTTCCTCCACCTCCTGCACCGCGTACTTCTCTACCCTATTCGCGCAACCCCCTTCGCGCTCGCGGCCGCCCACCCTGGGATTTTTTACCATTCGTAGAACGTATTTGGACTTGGAGAGAGCGAGAGAGAGGAAGAGAGCGAGTGAGAGAACACCGGGAGATTGTACGCGCATGTATATCGGTTTTGTCGGAGAGGGTATTCGGGTCGATCGAGCCTGAAAAAAAATATCAGTCGTTCGATCTCTTCGGTATATCTGTATTTAAAAACTATACACATAGCAGATCCGTGCTGTGCAAAGTCCTCGCAACTACGTTATAATCATTCTTCATGCATGCGCCAGTGCGCTAGGACCGTCCGGAAGCACGTTGAAAAAGAAGAATTGAAGAAAATTAATTAATGTCGATGCTTTCACTGTGAAAAAAACATATCTAATTGACGTTTTCTTTTTCGAAGGAACCGATTTGAAGGATGTCGACGGTTCGTATACTCGGGTCCAATTTGTACCGACACCCTCGCAGTTATTTTCGTCGGACAAAAGCACGAGCCACAGGGAGCGCTCTCGTACCGCTTAACCTTCCCCCCCACGAGCACATTATATATATATGTATACATACGTATGTACATGACTGTGGGGAAGGTCAAACGGCACGCTTCATCGAGCAGGATCATCGAAAACGTTTTGCAGAATGATACTCATGACTGGTGTTAGTGGAGCTATGTACATATAACGCACACCACATAACGGTGTATGTATACCCACAGCCGAGTCTATCTCGTGGTGGTCGGTGCGAAGCCGCGCGATGATCTCCGACACCCGATGCACTGCCAGGACCGTGCCGCGGGCGTATATGAAACTCTACATCGATGACTCTCGGCACAGGCAATTACTCGCCGGCCAGCCAGCCAGTTTCGCTTCGTGACGAGCGAGAGAGAGAGAGCGAACAGCACGAATGAACGAGTGCGATGAATGCGGATGAGGGACTACATATATATATATATATATATATATATATATATATATATATAGATATAACAGAGGGTACGATTGAACGAGAGAGCATCAGGCAGCGAGTGAAAATATGTTGGCGCCCGATGCCGATAGGGGCTCTCTCGTCGTCCTATCAAACTAAATCCACCCCGTTGACCATCGACGGAGAGCTATTATATCGTCATCATAACGATATAACGCAAAATCAACAGGGTGACGAGGGATATAGAATGGTTGGGTCCCACGTGGGTGTTATACAATAGCCAGCAGCGTTGGTATAACAGAATACAGCGCACAAACAGGAAAAGAGAACAGGATAAGGCCGTTCTTTCGCGCTGAGAACCGCGAGAAAATCGCACAATTCCATGCATGCACGTTCACTACGACAAAACTATAGTTGAACATTTATCGAATATGTGCATATGCACACTCATATTATGTTGGCTACTAGCGAGCAAAAGAGCCTAACCTACATCATTTTGCGTCTCAAATGCATGCTGTTTACGCCTTTTTGTTTGCAATCACAATCGATATATTTGTGTCGGGTATCGAGTATATGCCGCGGACGAACACAGACTATTCACCTTAGCATACTGTTCCCCCGAATGCCGTACAGGTGGTGGTGAAATCTGCAGTGAGTACTGGAAATTCTGCACACACATGTATCCAGTCAATGACGATTGGGCCGGAGGGGCAGCGGGAGGGATCATGCATATAGCGGGACCATCAGGAACTAACGGGAACGGAACAAACTCTCTGGTGTGTACGCCCTCCATACATATGTTTGATGTGCGTGCATGTATTTGGAAGGATTTTGCGCGAGCTTTTGCGTTGACGTACCCAAATGATTGGGTAAATGATTCCGCGGCATTTCGCGAGTAATTGAGTGGTGTGGTAATTGACTGGACGCTCGGGGCCATTACCATGTGAATGTGCGAGCTTGCATCGATTAACACGCGCGTTCCAAAACGAGCGTAGCAACCTCCAAAGTTCTCTCCCACCCTCGCTGTATCGAGAACACGATGGCATACTCACGTGCTCTTGCAAAACAGCGACATCCTGACACGTGTGACTCAAACGTCTGGTTTGTACATTCGCGCTTACATATCTCGGACAAAGGCGATGTGGATCATCGGACAATGCTAGTCACCCTTACGATAATTTCAGAAGTATGCCATTGATACAACGCTTCCATTTGTTCCCTTCAATTCAGAACCTCGGGCTTATTGTTGATCCAGAGAACCTGATCTTTGAGACAGTTTCGATACGCGGTTTCACGTAGTGATGTCTATTTCATATTTGATATTGTAGCTATTACGATTGTAGGAAATATAACGCTTGTTATCGGCCGTTATTTCCTGATTCTTTTCGTAAATGTCGATCGATATTTCGGAAATATTGACCCTATATATATATATATAAATAGCACATCGCCTATTCGGTAAGAGGGTGATCAGCCGGCCTACACAATAATCAGTTAATCTTTGTCTCATCCAACGAGTAAATTTGAGACCTTCCTCAAATTCACTGTAGATGTGAATTTGAGGAAGAATTCTCCTCATTAAGGCAGTCGTCTGGTCTAGAGCGAGATTTTTGACGTCATTTCTAATGTGCAATAACGTTTAAAACGTTGAAGTTGTCTTGATGAAAATTTACACGTGCATTTATTGATCCTTAGAGAATACTTGTACATTAAAAAAAAAATTATTTTAAATATTTTCATGTAGTTTTTTGCCTTTTTGCAACATGGTGCGCCGAAATCGGCGCCCACTCTGGACGATGTTGTGTGCATCTGAAAAAAAAAAATATATATATATTCTCAATCTGTATGAGTATTCTGAGCGCTGGTAGCAGAATTGATACTTAACAAAAAATTTTTGACAAAATGGCGGCCTGTTGAACTTTCATTAATGATATTTCATACATACATTTCATACATTTTCGTATTCGACGAGTTATAAAATGTCGGCAAAATTATTGTTCGACTCAATTCTGCTACCAGTGCTCAGAATACTCATACTGATTGAGAATATATATATATTTTTTTTTTTTCAGATCCATACAACATCGTCCAGAGTGGGCGCCGATTTCGGCGCACCATGTTGCAACAAGGCAAAAAACTACATGAAAATATTTGAAATAATTTTTTTTCTTCATGTACAAGTATTCTCTAAGGATCAAAAAATGCACGTGTAAATTTTCTTCAAGCCAACTTCAACGGTTTAAACGTTATTTCACATTAGAAATGACGTCAAAAATCTCGCTCTAGACCAGACTACGGCCTTAAAAGAGGTTTCTCTCTGATGAAGTTGAATTCTATTTGATATAAGAGAAATGTCTTGAGAGTGTTCTGACACTTTAGCCATGGACTTTGGTCGATCGCTTCAATCCAAGATCTCCAGGTTTTTTTTCTTGTCATAACGACGTTCACTTGTTGCATTACATCGTTGAGATGAGTTCCTTCATGACAACAATAAATGAGTTCTCCGTTGGGTGATCCTGAATTTTCCGCGATTCCCTATACAATAAATACCTACATAAAAAAACGTTCGGCAGTTATCAGCCCCGACACCTATAGTAGCGCTCTCTCGGGGACTCGAACCCTCGTGTGGTGTCGAAAAGCTGCAGGTATACCCTCGCTCTCACTCCCGCTAGACCCCGTGTTGATCTGTACACGCGCACATGTTTCTACCTGTCGTCATCATCGTAAACGTCTATATATATATATGAGAGAACGCGATGATCTGGTGTGCATAGTATGTACTACGGGAGTTGCAAAACCGTGTGGTATTCGTGAAGGATCGGTCCACACACGCGTGTTAGTGGCACGCGCGCCCTACGGCAATGACGAGTCATCCATGCTAGAACACCTCGCTTCCGCATCCCCCATAGCGGCCACCGGTATGCGGGCAGCACATCTGGCTGAATGCGAGCTTTCGTACACACATATGTACTCTATATACTGTATATACTATGTATACATGCTGTACTGTACGTACAGTCAGTAAACGTATACGCAACACCAATGACTCTCTCCCTCTCTCTCTCTCTCTTTCTCTCTCCCACTGTGATGGGTATGTATGTGTTTATGTACATTGCACATATACAGTAACTGAACTGGCCCGCTAGAGTCGACGACCACGCGTTTTATACGTACTTATAGTGCTTTATATATATATACAAAATGCTCTCACTCTCCGGGGCTTGATCATCGGTAGTCGTGTCATGATTTCGTGTTTGTTTGCGTGCCACCGTTGCGGTCGGGTGTTGGCAAATTTGCGTGGCCGCAGGGATATGTTTTCGTTTTCAATGATTTATGCCATCGAGAGAGATCGCACGCTCGTGTGGGGATAAAGGAGAAAACGAGAGAGAGAGAGAGAGAGGGATTTCGTGCGTGTCACACGACACGTGTATGTATACCGGTTACGCTATTAACGTGGCACCATGCGCGAATGCCCACATACTGTACTCCATTCACCGGCTCTCTTTCTCCCCCATTTTGATGACATCGATGATGACTTTTGATTTCGTTTACGATGAGAGATACTGCGTATTGTTTTTTTTTTTTTTTTTTTCAGCAATGAAAGCTCAGGACGACATATTGAATGGACAATGACGACTGCTCTACGGTTATTTTAAAGGATCATTCGTTATTGGAATTGGTGTGATGTTAAAATGAAAAGTTTAATCTAGACAGGATAAAATCAGATGAGTGAACATTTGTGAAAATGTACAAAGTTTAGGAAAGTAGACAAATTGCTAAAACAAAATGTTTGATATTAGCGACCTAAATCACTAAAAATATGTTTCCATTACGAAATAAATAATCCATTAAATTACGAATTCAGAAAATTATAACACTTTTTTAAATTGAACCATTTTCAAATCATTCGATTTTGTCATTTAAAAAAATGAATGATTTGAAAATGGTTCAATTAAAGAAAATGGTATAATTTTTGTTATATATATAGACGTGACGACGTTCATGCATACATCCTATGCGTGTTCATTGAACTTAGATATTTCAAATTAAATGGTACGTAACCCGGACCGTCCCTCAATTCGTGTAATTGACCAATGATAGTGGTGATCCACCGCACGAATTATCGCAACAGGGTGAGTATATTGAGGGGGGAAATGGGGTTAGGACAGCGTTTTCTCAATGATTTTCATGAATTTTTTTATAGTATAAAAAATGAATATAATTTATTGAAACTTTGAGAATATTTTATACATATATTTAAGTATATACTATAAAATTTTTGAAGAATTTTCTTGAAAAACACCGCAGATATTAGCGACCCCATATTGCAGGTCACAATCAGACTCAGCATTTTGCTATTTTTTCAAAGGCGTTTTTCTGAAATAGAACGAGTCGGAATTTTCATTTAAAATTTTGGGAACATATTTTTCAATAATTTCACTAACAATTTATGAAATAAAAAAAAATCGATTTTTTGAACCGTCTAACCCTATTTCCCCCCTTAAGTTAGAATAAAGTTAGGATATATTCGACAAACGACAATACGCAGTTTTTGTTTTAATGCACCGGAACCTTGTCGATAAATATCGCCCATTCACGGGGTAAAATTGCATTTTGGTGTCGAGAAACATGAATAACGATGATGATTTATTGCCATCATCAGTTAGCGTTAAAATCCACCAGTCATCATTGATTCAATGATCGAATTACCCGCCATGAAATACACAGCCGGAATGAACTTGCGAACTCTCACTCAATAAACGAAATAGGTTAATAAAGATTACGTAGTAATTTTCGACAATTTCCGAGACCGGTATTATACGCTTGCTGTAAAAATATTCTAACTTTTCGTTCGCAAGTCGTTAAATGTTTATCCGATTATCCGGCACTGTGAAATTATGAGGGAACGCTCGATTTAACGATCGGAAGGCTCAATTAGCATTTGAATAGTGAATAAAATTTGAAAACTTTTTCCTTAAAAATAATTGACGTTAGAATACGTATGCGAAGCGCGTACAATGTATGTACGTATTAACCGCACGAGGATCTATAAAATAATATAAAAATGCTGGATATTACGATGAAAAGTACTAACTTATATTTGAATGACGAGTTAAATGGAAAAAAAAGGTCTTAGTAAATCGATAAACGTTGCGAGAAGCATTTCAACCGAGTGACATCACCGAGAAAACATCAAATTGAGTTTGAACCTGGAAAACGAGGAGAAAGAGTTCTCTCATCCAGCCAGTAATGTGTCCCGTAGAAGTGGGCTTTTCGTAGTTAAAAAAAAACAATGGATGCTAAGGTACAATGAGGCAAAATGAGATGGGGGATGGTTGTCGTTGGGACGTGCAAGCAGGCGAGAGCCAGCAATACAGTATATCGCGACGACGAGGGGCTCTCGCGGGATGAAATCCTATACCCCGTGGTGACTAGGGAAAGGCGAGAAAGTGGATGTTCAAGCAAAGGGTATATGTTTTTTTTTGCTAGTGAAAAGTTTAAACGATCTTTCAATTTGTCCGAATGGCTCATAAAAAGGGAATACAATATTGAACAATAATAACAACAATAAGAATAAAACGATACACATTATTACTAGAGCATTAAACTTTTGGAGAATGTTGCGAGTAAAAAATACTTTGCGCACTTGTTTTTTATTTTATCACCAAACATATTTCAATAGTGGATATCGCAAGAGTGTTGGAAAAAGAAAAATGATGTACGAATCAAATAAATTCAATAATCATGACAAACCTTTCGATATGTCTCGTAATTTTGTATGAATTTAATTATTCACGATTGAGATTCCCGAAAAAAAGATTGTTCAGTTTTGTACATCCCCTATGAAACGTCCGCTCGTATTCATCACTAGAAATTCCCCTATCGATTGTTCATCTAATTGCGTTACTACGAATGTCCGATTCGGCCCCGCGAAGGGGCGGAGGCGAACAGCAGAATTCGCCGTTACGCCGCGAGAAGAGACAGAGGCGAAACAGAAAATGCGGCCCTCTCGTCGTCTCTGATGGATAAAAAGGGTGGTTTGCATATTTTTTAACGTCCGCAGAAGCGTGAAAACCCTGAAAACTCATGTATGTTTTATCCCCGAGAACGAAGAGGCAAACGAACACCCAGTTTTGTTTCGGGGGCAGGAGAGGGTTTTTTTTTTCTTCTGCTGTCTTCTGCTTTTTTGTTACATTTTTTTTTTGCATTTTTTAGCGAAGCTCCAGAGTATGCATAACACAGCCATACATAGCAATTTGAAATGCCAGAACGATTTTATACAGGAGAATATTATTGTGCTCGTCCGAAAGTAAGTTGGAATGGAATAACTTTACTGATTCATACTTCGAAAAATTCATCAGACCGTATATGGCGAAATTGGAGTAAAATCTGCGATTTCATAAAAAAACCAACGAAAAATTGTCCGGCAATCTGGGTTAATGATTTGTTTTCCAATGCATCATTAATAACATTTCAGTGTTGTTGTATAAGATATACATCTTCTTAGTAACTTCGATATGATGAATCTTTTTTTTAGTATTTTTATGTTATACGTATTAAAATTTTCATGGAATCCAAAATTCGGACTGTGTACACATTGGTACTTAATGTTTCGATGTTGAAAACGTAGAAATTCTACATTAATTCTTCTTCTGGACTCTTTGAAATGAGAGTACATTTATCGGCTACCAAATGTAACACGAACGCAATGTATTTGTAGCGATTTTTATTCTCGACTATCTCACACGATTAACAAACTACACGACAAAGGTTCGTCACGCTATGTATACTTCTCGTTTCGTGCACAATCGCGGTAAAGAGACACGCTAACAATTAGTTATAGCCAGGGAAATGTACTTATCGTATCTCGACTAACTAAAACCAGTTCATGCGGATCAAGTAACCACCATTTACTACAACCCTTTGTGTTTGTATGTGGATGTGTGTGTGCATAGTGTCGGGTGCTCGACAGATTCTCACCCTCGCACATCGAACATAAATCGAACAAAAGGCTTTTTTAAAATAATTTTCGATTGGAAAGTAATTTTAAATATAGCAAAAGTCGAAAAATAGGAATTTTCACTGTCGTTCCTCAACCTTTTCAAAATCGTCAGAAATCCAAAGTGGCTATAAAATTTCTTCCCCTATTTCCGTTTTACTGGATTAAAGAATATTTGAGGCAAATTAAAAAAGCTTTCTGTAGAATATGTCTTTTGACTCATTCTGATATCTTTATTAGTTTTGGCTGTTGTTAAAAAAAGCTGAAAATAATTAAAGGAGTAATGCCTGAAGAAAATTTCTTATCGTCACGATTGAGGATAAGAAATTTTCTTTCATGCATACGGTTTTTAATTATTATCGGCGATTTTTTAAAGTATAACAACAGACGAAACAAATAAAGATATCAGAAGAAATCAAAAGAGATATTCTACAATCATCTTTTTTAATTTGGGACTTACAAATTCGATACAAATTTGAAAAAAAAAAACGATATCCCTGAAAATCGCCAAAAATATTGCCTTTCAAAGTAACGTACCTGTACTTTAATCAGCAATCTGCTTGAAGCAAGGTCGAAGATGTTCTATATTTGTAGAGTATATAATCAAGTTACGACAAAAAGAAACCTCTTTCCGAATAACGGTTTTTCACTTTTTTATTACTATTTTCGAGGTCAGGCAATTTAACGCTACTCTTTCTAATCTCATTTTTATCATTTTTTTCTAATCCTGTTGTTACTGCATCAGCGAACCATGTTGATTGACGAATGTCAATTGTCTGCATTCGAGGGTAAGAAATAGCGTGAAATTGTTTCATAGACACACGCAACATTAGTGCTTTTTTTATCATCAAAGTTGTTGAGCAGTGACGAGGTTGCAAAAAAAATCTATTTAGATAGAAAAAAAATGAAACGAGACAACGGTAATTCCGGTTTCGTTTTAAATTCACGATACGGTTAATTGCCGTTTGCCTTATTATGTAAGATTTTCTCACTAGTCGCGACATCGATAGTTATCGCATGAAAATTTATTCATCCGTTACCCGGCAGTCATTATCACGATTTGCATAATCAATTGGCTCGCTCGCATTATACTTAAAACGAGATTGCTTCGTGCCAGTGTCTCTTGATATAAGGTATGTATATATACTCCGAAATGCGAGACATAGAATTAACAACCGGGGATAGGAATCTTTATCTCTAAATTAGTTACACTCGTTGAAACTTTCTAATAGAACATTTTTTTTGTCACTGCATTTAGCCAAGTGCATACAAGCATAAAGCTGTAATATATCATCGAGGTTCTTTTAGACACGATATCGTTTATTTTCCTTACCAAATTTCTAATTCTCGTCTAAGTGAAAAATGTCCTATTGAACTTAGATCGTTGAAACTTTCTAATAGAAAATTTTTTTTGTCACTGCATTTAGCCAAGTGCATACAAGCATAAAGCTGTAATATATCATCGAGGTTCTTTTAGACACGATATCGTTTATTTTCCTTACCAAATTTCTAATTCTCGTCTAAGTGAAAAATGTCCTATTTGCTTGTTGAAAAGAAGAAAAAAACGTATCCACAGACAAATTGTTTCCCGGAAGTGACCAATAGTTCTCTAGGAATAAAAGTAAGGAGTAGGAGATGGACACCTCTCGTTACTTTGAAATTCATTGAAAAAAAAATAAAAATTCATTGTGCATGCTATTTGCAATTTTTTTTATCATTAATTATTGTATATAATTGATCTCCAGTATTTGTAACTGAACGCGTTAACTGTGTGCTGCATCGTGTAAATGAACAATTTTTCATTGCGTCGGATGAAAAGAATTAAAAAAATCAAATGTAACAAGTAACGAGTAACGAAGAAAGTAACAATCGTTACTTTTCATTATCGCATTTATTTTATAAGATTATGTTAATGAAATGAAAAGGAAAAATAATCATCTACATTGCGGAGTAAAGTGTGAATATTGTATATTCAAATGCTCCAAGTAAATTTTATAAAATAAATGACAATAATGTAAATTGGGAAAAAAATTAAACAACGAGTGAAATAATTGAGGGGTACATATGTCTGTTAAGTGGATAATCGAAAAACAAAAGGGTTTTATCTACATTGCCATTTGTGGCATAGCAATTGAGTACTTGCTGATCCGATAAGACGACTTTCATGCAGAAAATTACCCGGCGAACGTTCCATGTATTTTAAAATAACGATATTTTTCCAATGAATTTTCATGCCTCGTGAGAATTAAGTGAAACGAGGGAAATTTATCCTGACCAAATATGCCACCCAGGTTGTTGGCGAAGTGTATATCCGTGTAACATTGCCTCCGGGTGAAACTTGTCATTTGCACGGGGAACGTATATCGACTCGATTTTTAAGTCGTTCCACGAATATAACAACCCTGTAAATATCATACATATCTATCTCTTCAAAGTATTTGCTTCTTTTTTGTGTACGTATATACATTTTTACGCTACTGGCTATAGATATAAACTTTCGCTGGTGGTTCTCGTTCACAAATGACTCATGCAAAAGTAAATTATACATCGAGAGGATTTAATATAATGAAACGCTCCATATGCATGAGAAGCCCGAGCAGACTCTCTTCGGGCGAGAGAGCAATATACCTATGTATATTCGATTCGGGGGGAGCTCTTTCGACGCTGCCTCTCACTTCGGATAACCACCAACACTTTTCTAACGTACTTACAATATATTTGTATATACACCATCCGTACAGACATATATCTGTATATATAATTTTCACTCGAGATCGAATTATATGCGATATATCGTTTCAGTTCACTCTCTAGAACATTTTTCCCAAGAATCACGTTCATAAATATACATTTCTACACCGAATTATAATTATAATGATTTATCCAACAATTTTTATAACGATGAAACTGGAGGAATTTTCCTACGATACAAAATTATTTATAGTTCGTTGAATTTATCGAAAAGGGCTTAATATAGACTTGTCATTCGCTATGGACTTATGATTTTTCACGAAAATCATATACAATCGCTAAAATTTTGTTTGTCACATTTTTTTAATTCTATGTTTCCATGTTCTATGCTTCACTACTTTAAAGGAAGAGCATGATGAATTTTTAAAATCGCTTAAGCTTATGCTCATTATAATTTACCTTTCGGTGTGACCTTTTTTTCTACTAACGGACAACAACAAGGAAAGTACCCAAGGTGTTCCCCTCCGATTTTCTTGAAACTCATGGATGTTATACAGCATTGAAAACTAAGCAACACGTATTTTTTTTAATCTTGGGAAAAACGGGTTCAAGGGGTGAAACCACCCACTAAAGTTACACGTCAACTTTAATTTTATTTCCGCTATAAAATAGCATAATTATCATTCCAATCGATTCGCAAGTTTTCAATGTTGGGTGCAAGACGTACATGTTCAAGGGTGTTTCGACCCCTTAAAATATTTTTTTCTTTCATTATCTGGTGAGTTTTTCATTCCTTCACATAAAAAACATTTTAATTTTTGTTTCATTAAAATCGAGGCACTGCTTGTATGTGAAACTGCAAAATCGGCCCTTGACCTGTGTAACTTTAGGCAGTGGGTTCACCCTTTGAAACCGTTTTACCGCAGATAAAAAAAAGTACGTGTCGCTTAGTTTTCAATGCTCTATAACATCCATGAGTTTCAACAAAATCGGAAGGGGACACCTCGGGTACTTTCCTTGTTAGAGAATGCATTTTGGATCAACCCGATATCTCAATTATTCTAGCCGTGAGATCAGGTTGAGAATCGCCGAAAAAAATGAGAAGGGGTATGGAGAAATTGGCAAAAATCGATGGTCCGACTTTAAAAATCTGTGAAAAATCGAAAAATAATGATAGCACAATGATTCAAGCGCCATTTTAAAGGGTTTTCGATCACGAAAAGAATGAGCACAGAGTGGGGTTCCAACTCCATCGGGAAGCAACGTTACAGCGATTTTAGTGAAGCCACTTCTTTATCGCTGAAATGCAAAAAAATGTTGAATTTTTAAATTTTCTTTCAGGACGCTATATCGATGTATTTTGACCTGCTGATTACTAATTCAGTACCCGTTTCCTTGAGAAACTCGAAATTTCATTGAAAATCGTCCGAAAAGTGATTTTTTTCGATTTTTGCGTTTTTCCCATTTATTTTTTGAGTTTTCGACAAAAACTCGACAAAACAGTGAAAAACCATTACACAGTTTTTAAATTCCTTTAATAAATGTAAAATTGCTGATGGAAGGAATTTCCGTATTGCAGTTAATTCTGTACAAAAATTTCATTGCACGGAAAAATATCAACACTGTATAAAATGTATAAAATTGTTTTTTATGTTGGCTGGAAGAAGTAAATATTATACACATAAATAGACACTATTTTTGTTTGTTTCGAGGGATGATTGAAATACTAGTTTTGGTCAGGTCTATATAAATTTACTTATCGCTACTGCTGGTGTATATTGCTCTGTTTTGCGAGTGGCTAGAGATATACTTGCCGAGTGTACGATTGAGGGTGTGCGTCTCTCTTTGCTCGCGGTAGATCTTGAAGACTCGTGGAACGACGAGTACAGAGGAAGATCGAGTGAGAGGGAGGGAAGCATCAAAAGCAATGTTTGGTGGACCTATAATGAAATGAATTTATGCAGAGCCCTAATGTCTGAATATTTAGCGACCCTCTTCCTAGTTCTGTTCGTGGCCTGGCCAGGCTATCATACCCTCAATCCTTCCTCTGCCTCGTCATACTCCTTCCCTGTGTACACTCCGTTCGCACGAAATTTTACCCTTGGACCTACGACACCGAGAGAGATTCAACGAAAAACAGATCAATGATGAACTCACATGCCGACGGTGTGTATCGTGCCAGAAGTCTGAAGAAAAAAATAGCAGAACCGATTGAAAACCGTACGACAATTCAATGCTAATTACTTTCACTGTTCATCGTATTTTTGCTCCATCCATCTCGTGAAAAACGTTGGTTGAATCATCTATGAAAGACAAAACATAAACAGGTGCAATTTCGCAACTCTCAGAAATAATTGTCAATTAAATTTGTGTTCAGTAAAACTTTCTCAAAATGGTTTGTTTCGTAATCATTCAATCTTTGAGGAATTTTTATTCCAAAAAAATATTCCTTTTGCTTTAAATTCCCATGAATTTGAGCAAAGTTAAGCTATATGAAAATCTTGAATTCCAGATTTGCACTGATGTAGTCTTTAGGCGTTAAAGCCATCTTATGCAGAAGATGAAAATTTTGCAATTGTAGAATCGGTCAAAATCAATCAATTTTGATAAATATATTATAAAAAAATGTCGACTTACACCAACTTTCCACTGCATTTAACTTTTCAATGTGGTTTTATGCTCTAAAAATCCTTATGAGTGTTCCGCTATGCAAATTCGTATGATGAATTCCTCTTGGCACTTCGTATGTCCTCTTCAACATTACTGAATCGATAGGTATATACAAAGATAGAGACAAATAGACAGAGGAAGAGAAAGAGAGATAAATGAGAAGACGAAGGTGCACAAATTCATCGCTTTTGTTCGCCATCGGTTAATATATGCCGGCAATCGAAAATTTTGCGGTAAACTACTATATATATGCTTTTTCGTACAAGAGGTCTTACCTCCTTGCGTGAGCCTTCTTTGCTCACTTGCCCGTCTCTTTGGCGCCCGCGTCTTTTGCAATCCGCCCGACTCCCCTGCCCCTAAATCCCGGATGGTTCTATCTCAAACTTCCCTGAATTATCGGCCACCGAAAGTTCGAAGAATCCACGCCTAAATCCACCACCAACGAAGCACCGAGTAATTTATGTAATATCTCGATGTTCTCAACTATTCTCCTAACGAGTTTTAACCGTTAATTTATGCAGGCTATAAACGCGAAAGATTCCCGAAGCTTCTGACTTTTCCGCCTATACATGCTGATATTCTATAATGTTGCACGATATGATCTGCATTTGTAGATTAAATATTGTCTAACGCACGCGATTAAGTAGCTCATAATTATGTTTGTGGAGTACGCGTGGAACGATTAAAGAAATTTCGTGATTTCAATTCTTAGACTCGAAAAGTCGAAGGACTTTTATTATTATATACGTTGCATCCCGATCTTTTGGTCTTATTCGCGGATTTTTTTTTCACCCCCAAATTTATTTTCTACAGAATAATCGAGTGCACGTGGATACCCGCTCAGTGTACAAATTATTCGCGATCGTATACGAGGGTAACTATCAATCAGTGTTATAACAGAGTATTTTATGGATATTGTGCTGGCTGTATGTATACCAATGTATTTACAAGCTATAGATACTTGTTACGCTCCCGCTCTCTCTTTCGCTCTTTCTCTCTCTCACTCTCTTAAGCTATAGAATAATCATAAAATGAAACGAGAACGATCTATACAAACCGGTGTGTATAGAGTTTGGATAAATATGCTATTAATAATAATCGTGTGCTGGGAGCAATTTTAATGAAATTTACGATGCCAACGATATTTCGCGCATTAGCATAGCTAATACGATGAGGTAATTGGCGCAATAAATAAGTCATTATCGGCTCCGTTGGTACTTCTCTCCCTCTTGGATCATCCTTTCTCCCTCGTTCTTTGCTTGTCTCTCTTCTTGGAAACAGCAGCTCAGAAAGAGAATGAGGAAGGGCGAGAGAGAGAGAGAGAGAAAGCGAGAGGATTATTTAATCAACGAAAGGAACGGGCTCTTCCTTCCGATCGTGACTTCGAATTTCCATATAATTGTCGTCACGCTCTCGTCTCAGACCTCTTCTATCTGTATGGGCATGGCGCACCATATACCTACGTGTATATATTAATATCGGAGATGCACGCGAGACACCGAAATATTTTAATCACGGCTAATTGGAGAGTAATAATGGAGTTCCAGGCTTCCTTCGAGTAAGCACCCCTGTTTGATGCTCCATCTCGCTAATATGTATGAGACAAAGCAAGGATGAGCCTCACTCGGTTTCTCCGCACAGTGCTCAATTCCCTTGGATTTCTCGAAAGAGCCAAGAAAAATTCTCAATGCAACGGCACAACGAGGATGGGCCACTCTGACGTATGATGCTCCGTTGTAACACTTCAAAAACAGTGTTACATTATCTCTGTTAAAGTCTTTTTAAAAACTCTTGGTTCATAATCGAAACGTGTCATCTTTCCATATACAGTATATGCGGACTCGCACTCTTTACACGATTTACACATGGCTGAATACATTTTTTTCTTTTAACGTCAATCGAATTTTGTGCATGGAACCAATGTATTCTTTCGTAATTTCGATAATGACGAGCAGCTGTTGTTGAATTTATGCGAGAACTCGAGGTCATTATACCAGCAATAACGAGTATTCTTTAGCGGTGCCTTTTGTGAGAGGTCAGACGTTTTCAACAGCTTCGAAATAATAGTCAATTAAAATTTGCGTTTTTGGTAGTATCACGCGAGAAATTTTGCAACGAACGCAATGAGAACCGTTCGGGAATAATGATGATGCCCGAATAACTTGGAGGTAACCAACTCTCATGAATAAATAATAGTAACAGTAATAAAGTTAATGATTTATTGTAACATCGTCGCTATAACTATTAATCAAATATTATATGCATATATTATCGTAATTATGCATACCCATAGAAATTGGAAAAAAAAAACAAGGACAAGAAAGTCTATAGAAGAAAACCGAAAAAATTAAATTAAAACAAACAGACAGTAACATTGGAAATTCATAATATATACGTAAGTTGAGGTTTACTGATCACTTGGAAAATGGAGTTGAACACGGGTTAATGTACTTTTGAATAATGTTTTATTGCTACAAATGTACACCGTGGATAATTTAATGCTATAAACAATCACTAAATTCATTTTAAAACACTCTGTAGAGAATTTCAGTTATTAAATTAATTTTCAAGGAATCTTCGTATATAACTAGTATCTTAAGGGAGGAAATAGGGTTATGACAGCGTTTTCTCAATGATTTTCATGCATTTTTTTATAGTATAAAAAATGAATAAAATTTATTGAAACTTTGAGAATATTTTATACATATATTTAAATATATACTATACAATTTTTGAAGAATTTCCTTGAAAAACACCGAAGATATTAGCGAACCCATATTGCAGGTCACAATCAGACTCAGCATTTTGCGTACATTCTGGAAGCCACAATTTTCATCTGAAATCAAACGAGGTTGGAATTTACTTTTATTATATGTTTCTCTTCTATATGAACCTAAATGCTATAAAAAAAAATAGAAAATTGAATTATTTACAGGGGTCGAAACAAAAAAGCATGATTTTTTGCCATTTTTTACAACTTTATTTGCAAAAAAAATATTTTAAATAATGATAATATTCCGATTTTAGGTTCATATAGAGCGCAATACTATGAAGAAAGTAACTGCCAATTTTCAATACGATCGGTTGAAAACTTTTCAAACTAGCGTGTACACAAGTTCAAAAAAAGTCGTTATCAGAAAAACGCGTTTGAAAAAGTAGTACCAAGAAAAACAAGCAATATGGGGTCGCTAATATTTTATGGTATATACTTAAATATATGTATAAAAATTTTATAGTATGTACTTAAATATATGTATAAAATATCCTCAAGGTTTCAATAAATTATATTCACTTTTTATACTATAAAAAAATTCATGAAAATTATTGAGAAAACGCTGTCCTAACCCTATTTCCACCCTTAATGGCTTATAACAATAGAACGAGTCGGAATTTTCATTTAAAATTTTGAGAACATATTTTTCAATAGTTTTACTACCAATTTATGAGATTAAAAAAAAATCGATTTTTTGAACCGTCTAACTCTATTTCCCCCCTTAAATTGAATTTTTGTCTTCGTTCACAACACTCTCATATCATAGATCTAATTTAATTCTATATACTTTCAAAAACGTATTGTTGAATTGGCAACTTATGAGCAGTTATTTTGAAGAAAAAAATTTGCAAATATTTTTTTTCCTCGAATCCGATACCCTCAATTTTCTCGTTTCTATTGATCATAAGTTCCGCTGCCACACTACCTTCTTCACGAAAAATTAAATCAAGTATTGACAGCAAAAAATGCTGCTTTCCAAAATGGCAATAAAATGCAATAGTCAGCTATAAATATCGATATAATAGAGTTCAAATTTGGATTTCATAGTCAATTTCATAACATCGTTTTTATCCATATCATTAAGATTGGGTAATTAAAAAATTATAAAAATATTTTTATATCTGAGAGGGATATTCAGGATCTCGGGAAAGCTTGTCGGTGACCTTTTTCCCCTCGATCTGCCCACTGTTTTTGCCAGTAGCACGTGAAAAAAAAACGACAAACTTGCATATAAACCATCTTAATATTATGTATATAATGTTCCGAGCGTTCGGCAACGTTAACCCCTAAATCTTGGGCGAGATAACATACCTGAGCTTTCTTATACCCGAGCAGACAGACGTTTCCTTCCGTCATAATTTTTCCACGAAATTATGAAGCAAAATATAATGGGGAGCGTGCTCGTTGTGGGTCGATGTTAGAGAAGTGGAGACCCTTAGGTCTACCTACTAGCGCATAATATCTCTATAATTCAAGGATCCATTAGTTTATAATCAACACGTCCAGCTCATCCAATTTTCGGATACTCCTCTATGTTCGTGTGTGTGTTTATGTGTGCGTGTATTTCAAACGCGCCGCCCAGCACCGTCCAAGGAGAAAGTACACGCCCCCTCTTTTGAATATTACTATGTCTAAGCACTGAGTAGCATGCGAACTGCTCCCCCCCAATTTATATATACATATATAAACATACATACACATGAACAATTGTATATAGATCCTCCCACTTATATTCCGGTTTTAAGGATTTTTTTTTCTGTAGACTTTGACACGAGTAGTAGCGTCCAGATTACATATGCCAGATCTGATATCGTAACATAACAAATTGGTAAAAGAAAACCATTATTTTCATCCACATTTAGAGTAAAGACTCTACGTTTAACAATTATTATGTGACCGAATTATATTTAGCTAGGTAACTGAACAAATTTCCAACTGAGAATGTAACCGGACAGTCGTAATATGCAACCATAGTATTTAATAAATTCGATAATCGATTCACCAAAAAATTGCGGTTGTCGCTTTCGAAAAATGAACATTTTCATTATTTTTCATATCCCGTCGCTTCAGCTGTCGATGATGAGAGTATAAAGAACGCTAGAGTCGCCCTTGAAAAACTGCATCAAATTCTATAGACCGCAGTCTATATTTTTTTATACACACGAGAAAAAAGAATTGATTAATAAATAATATTTATCTAACTACAATTCATCTCTATATAAAACACAAAGAGTCTCCGAATTTCGTCTTGATTAACGAACGACTCATCACGAATCGATGAACCTCACAGATGATCGTCTTCACCAAAACTTCCTGAGCAACTGCTAAACTGGCGTTAACCGGAAACTGAAAGTCACAACGGTGTTCGCGTTCTTCTACTGTAATGTTAAAATTAGGTAGACTGTAACGTTAGTATTAAATGTTTTGACTGCCTATGTATTTCGCTTTGATTGTCGTGTGTACGTGTGTGGGCTGGCGAATTCGCGCACGCGTCGTTCAATGAAGAATGGGTGAGAGAGAGAGAGACGGGGATTGACGGTTAGTTCGACCCGAGATCCCAAATCGATAAGACGATAGAGATATAGGATATTGTAAAGAAATAAAGTTCTTCTCTTATATTAAATTGGTTCGCACCTTGACAGTTTATTCTCCCGGAATTATTGAAACAAGGCAAAACCCTTACAATTTCAGAAGTGGGATAAGATCCAAAACCCTCAAAGTCGGTCATAATATCGCGAAATTCATCGAGAACTCGTGGTAAAAAAGACTCGAAGCACGGCTTCTATCGTGCGTATGAACTCGTCGAAAACTCTGTACAAAGTTTTGTGCGTATCGTGATTAATACGGGCCGAAGAAAGTGAGCATTCGACGGGCTACTCTTCTTGGTCGTATGTAATCGGATCGGATCAATTTTGTGATATGAAAGCATGGAAAAAATCGTGTTGAAAGTGAAAACCAAGGGGAAATCCTTGGCTGGCTTGGTAAGCGGTAGAATTCCTTCAGTGCCTATGAGAGAGGACTGAGAGAGAAACAAAGGAAAAATCGTGTTGAAATTTGCGGTGAGCCGTTAGTCGAAGGAACTTTCGAACCGTAAAGAAAAAAAAGGGTAAACAGATAGAGAGTCTGTCGTTCGAACGTTCGCGAGTGTTTACGAATTCGGGATATCGCGTGATCCGTGGCGTAATGGGTACGTGCGGTGGTGCTGTTAACGTGTATTTCCTTGAAAAGTAAATAGCTCACAGTGACAGATTCGTTCGCGAAACAGTGAGACGATTCGACGGAATTTCTCGCGGACTAATTCGCTGACATTTAACTTACCGACAATCGAACGTGGTCGGAACAGATTATCGCGTAAATATACCGACAATTGATTACCGTGAATTTGCGTATTGGCTCTTGGGATAAACAGTAGAGCATACCGATATCGACGGGACTTTGTCCGAACTGCAAGTATAATTACGCTACGGGGACTTTTGCATTAGTGTAATGTTATGTGTATGTTATTGTGACGATTGGAACTTTTAACTGACTTGACGTATTTTTAATCTTCTTTCGTGATCAATTAAGTAAATCGACATCAATTTGATCGGCACATTGAAAGTATTACCGATACCATCATGAAAGAACCGACCGATTTCACTGTCGCAGAGCTGAGGAGCAAGCTCCAGGAGCGCAATCTTCCTTCTGGTGGAACGAAAGCTGAACTTATCGTCCGTCTCGAGAGCGCGGACCCAACAGGCGAATGGAGAAGCGGTCGTCTTTATGATATCGAGGATCAAGGAAGATCGCTGCCGAGCGATGAGCAAACTAGATGCACCGATGTGTCAGGAAATCGAAATTCCGCTTGGGCCACTGGTCCGCAACAACAAATCTATCTGCTCACCAGGGAAAGGGAATTGATGCAAAGAGAGCTGGACCTCGTTCGTCGAGAGAATGAGTTCCTACAACAGGAGAGGCGATCGCGCACGCCAGAGCACAACGACGCAGAACGATCGACGGTGAGTGTCAAGGCCCTATCCGATCTGTTGTGTGATTTTAACGGTGCTCACGATACGTTCTGGAAATGGGAGAAACAACTTAACCTCTTAAAAACGACATATCGATTGGACGAAAACGCAACTAGAATTTTAGCGGGGTCTAAGTTGAAGGAAAGAGCCCTTAGCTGGTTCCATTCCAAACCCGAGCACATCGAATTAAGTGTAGACGCACTCTTGGCTGAAATGCGTACGATGTTTGATCACCAACCAAATCGAGTCGCTTTACGGAAAAATTTCGAAGGACGAACGTGGAAAACATGTGAAGCATTCAGCGAGTACTACCACGAAAAAGTCACTCTCGGTAACCGCGTCCCGATTTCGGACGGAGAGATCATCGACTACGTGATAGAAGGAATACCAGATATCCACCTACAAAACCAGGCTCGACTTCAAAATTTCGAGTCTAAAACAAAGCTACTCGCGGCCTTCGAGAACATCACGCTTCGAAGTAAAGATGACGTCAGAACTCGCGGCAAACGGGATGCCCACAACAGACCGGGAAGTGAACGAAGAAGCTCGGCCAACGAAGGTAACGTAGATTCCCAACAACCCGTGAAGTGTTTCAACTGCGGTAAAGAAGGTCACATCAAGCCTCGCTGCCCTCTACTCATCAAGGAAAAAGGCTCGTGCTACGGTTGTGGGCTAGTGGGTCGTTTAATCAGGGACTGTCCGAAAAGACGAGATCTTGGCAACATCAATAACATCGAGGGAGCTCCGGAAGAGGGATTCTACAGAAACGCGTTATACAAAATGTGCGGTAATGGACACAGTGCGCATATAGAGACTCTTCTAGATACAGGTAGCGCGGTCAGCTTTATTAAGGTAAAGTACGTCCCTAGCAATGTAATAATGTCTACAGATGAACTCCGTAACAAATTCCGTGGCATTAACAGCAGTAGCCTCGTGGTACTAGGAACGGTAAATTGCGATATATCTATGAGCGGGAAAACAATAGAAAAACAACGCCTTGCGGTCGTTCTCGATGATACAATGGCCTCGCCGGTAGTATTGGGCCGCGATATACTAAAGACGTTTGGTCTCAGCCTTCGAATGACCCTCGACGATGACAAAGCCGAAATTCGGGAAATAATGAACATCGATATATCCGAGACAAACACGGACGCGTTAGAGTCGCTTATAATAGATCCCAAAATTCCGTTGAACCATCAGTTGGAACTCAAGGAATTGTTTCGATCTGATTATTTGTATCCTGCGCGACCGGATACGGCTAAGGTTGAGGCGAAACTTACGTTATTGTTACGAGACCACGAACCGTTCCATTCTGCGCCCCGCAGATTGTCTTATACAGAAAAACAAACGGTCCGGGAAATAATTGACAAATTGCTCGAGAACGGTGTCATAAGGCCGAGTCAGTCGGAATACGCGTCACCAGTCGTTCTAGTCAAGAAAAAAAATGGCGAAACGCGAATGTGCGTTGACTACAGATCCTTGAATAAGCTTACCCTTCGCGACAATTATCCGTTACCATTGATAGAAGATCAGCTCGACGTACTCAACGGGAAAAAGTATTTTAGTCTCCTCGACTTGAAAGACGGCTTTCATCATATAATTATGGATGAGCAATCTGTCAAATATACTGCGTTTGTCACGCCGTTGGGTCAGTATGAATATACCAAAATGCCATTTGGGCTAAAAACTGCCCCGACAAGATTCCAGAGGTGGATCAATGACATCTTATCGAAATTCATTAACGACGGACACGTTGTCGCGTACATGGACGATTTCCTCATTTCCACGGAGACCGTAGAGCATCACATGCGTGTGCTGAAGGAGGTGTTCGCTATCCTTGTCGAAAATAGGCTCGAATTAAGATTGGATAAATGTCAATTTCTATTCTTGCAAATTGAGTACTTGGGCTATAAGGTCTCGAATTCCGGCATACGTCCCACTGATCGGGGCATAGAGGCGATCGTGAATTACCCCATTCCGCAAGATGTCCGTGCCGTACAGCGGTTTCTCGGCATGTGCTCGTATTTCCGAAAATTCGTCGAAGGGTTCTCGGTAGCGGCGAAGCCGTTGTATGATCTCGTGAAAAAGGACGCGAAGTTTCAGTTCGGTGGTAGATTCGTTTACTAAACACACTAAGCTATACGCGACGAAAACGACCGCTTCCCACGAGGTGATAAAAAGCCTGCAAGAATACTTCGCTAATTACAGCCGCCCGAAAGTAATTGTTTCCGATCGGGGTAGTTGCTTTACTTCAAAGGAGTTTGGGGACTTCCTCGAGGAAAATAACATACGGCACGTGAAAGTAGCTACGGCTTCCCCTAAGGCGAATGGTCAGGTAGAGCGTGTTAATAGGATTCTTGGGCCAATGTTAGGCAAGTTGGCGGACAATACGTCCGGGCGGTATTGGCATCGGGTCTTAGACGACGTCGAATACGCGTTGAACAATACCGCCAGTAAGTCAACCGGTGAAACTCCTTGCAAACTCTTGTTCGGGGTAAATCAACGTGGAAAAACGCCCGACGAGGTGAAGGACTATGTTGAGATCAGTGCCAATGCCGACCGTACGTGCGATTTAGGATCCATCCGGGCCAAGGCCGCTCAAAATATCGAAAAATCGCAAGAGTATCAGGAGAGGTATTTTAATGCAAAGAGAAAAGAGGCGTGGAAATATGAGACAAATGACTACGTTATGATCAGGAATTTCGAGAGCACGCCGGGGACCGCACACAAATTGATACCGAAGTTCAAGGGGCCCTACAGAATTGCCAAGGTCTTGCGCAATGACCGTTACGTCATACAAGATGTCGAAAACTTCCAGGCGACTCAAAGACCCTATTGTGGGGTGTGGGAAGCTGCCAATATGAAGCCTTGGCGTGCGAACGAAAATTCTTGTCCGAACGGAACCAAATAGATTAGGATGTAAATTTAAGAGCGACAATATATACATACTCCATGTGGAAATGTATTTAACCATAAGTGGTACGCAGTGTTGGTGAGGTGAAGTGTGAAAACAAAATAAAAAAAAACAGAACGATCTGTGACGTGCCTGTAGTTGGTCCGGGGCGTGCCAAAGTCAGGAAAGGCCGACCTGTAATGTTAAAATTAGGTAGACTGTAACGTTAGTATTAAATGTTTTGACTGCCTATGTATTTCGCTTTGATTGTTGTGTGTACGTGTGTGGGCTGGCGAATTCGCGCACGCGTCGTTCAATGAAGAATGGGTGAGAGAGAGAGAGACGGGGATTGACGGTTAGTTCGACCCGAGATCCCAAAACGATAAGACGATAGAGATATAGGATATTGTAAAGAAATAAAGTTCTTCTCTTATATTAAATTGGCTCGCACCTTGACAGTTTATTCTCCCAGAATTATTGAAACAAGGCAAAACCCTTACACTACACTCCAATGAGTTTGGAGTGGACTTTACATCCCCAATCCGTCAATGAAGATCTCGAAAAGTACAAATGTACTCATACGTACCCACGCGCTGGTCTGAAAGCATCGACAAGACTCGCGGGCACGTATATAAAGTGAAATCGAGAATGAGGGAAGTGAGGAGGGACGATCGGTCGACCGTGTACGATAGCGATTCAGCGCGCGTACAGAACAGCGCGCCAATTCTGCATTGAATGCAGCGAAAGGGTGGAAAAAAGAACGGTGCTGGCTGCGGCAGCTACCGGACGGGTGGTTCGATCGTTGGAATCGTAGCCAGTTCGTAATGAAAGGTGAACGCGAATTGGAGCCTCTGGAGCCGAAGAGCCGAAGCGCCGAGTGAATATAATTAGAGGATCGTGGAGGGGGCGGTTAGGGGGTCGCTCGGAGAAGGTTGAGGGATGCCGGGTTGGGTGGAAGTTCCCGTAGCTGGACCATGACTGGACAAAACGTTATAGCCACGGGTCGGTGGGTAGAGAAGGTTGGAACGAGAAAAGGTTGTAGGAGAATCGCGAACGGCGTCATCCGCAGCATATCGACTTCGTTGGTGTGTCGGTCGAACACACTATGTTGGGGGAAAACGGGAAGCCGGAAGGATCGTGGACGGGGGTTACGTAATCAAAGGGTGGACATTGGGCGAAGCGAAGGGGGGAGGTATGAGTTCCGCGAACGAAGAGGAGGTCCACACCATGAACACGGCGGTAGGAGGAATGAAGAGGGGGTGGGGACTGCAAATTATCATTCGTCCAGGCGGGAGTGAGGGTCCGACTGAACTGGACCGGCAACAACTTGATACCGTCGCGTTCGCGGCTCTCACTGCCATCTCCCTTTCTCACTCCATGTATTTTATGGCTTCGGCACGGCATCACCGGCGATCTCTGTGTGAACGTTACGTTACGACAGACACAGAACACTCTGGACCTGTAGTTTTGTCATTAGCTCTCCGATAGTGTCTATACCGATAGGACACAAAGAGAGACGTTATGTATGTGAGGGAGAGAGAGAGAGAACGCGAGAGAGCTCTCGGTTAGGATTATTGGCTAGGATTGGCCAACGCCACTTGTATGCAAATGCCTTCCTCTCACGAAATTTAGCTAGAGCGTCTCTGCCCTCATCTCTCTCTGGCTAACCAGTCTCTCTCTCTTTATATATATATATATATTAAGCTTACTTTATGTGTGCGTGTGTGTGTGTGTGTGTTGGTCCATTTCGACAAGTCTACGTTTGATAGGGATTCGGTAGATTCTCGTAGGTCTCCTACTCGGTATCGAGAGTCGAAGATCGGCCAACTCGAAACTCCGACAATCCCAAGGATTTTGGGGTGTCTATCTTATCGGTGGGACTTTAATCTCGACATACACTTTAAGCTCTTATCGGTGCACTTCAATCTTGAAAATACACTTTAAGGCAATGTGAAACATCCTCTCTGTCGCCCTCGGCCACTTATCTACGACGCCGTCGCTCTCGGACTCGAACGAGCATCTGCTTTAATGTCATCAGAATATTTTCAATGTGTTTAGCCAACATTTTCTAATCGAACTATCGATAAGCTCGCCAATTCGAGAAACCTTGCTTTTCCCGTCATTAAATTCGAGGATCAATCACCGTTAATTGTCGTTTATACTTAGTACATCTCAAACGAATTATTGGGCAAATCGTCAAAAAAACTGTTGCTCTTTCCGGTTTATCTTAACCTTGGCGATAAATACTCAATTGCGGAATTGAAGCGTCAATATTTTTTTGTTTTTCTTTTTTCATATCCAGAGTGAAAATTAGTTTTGTAAAGGGAAACCGAGGCGAACGTGCGGTAACATAAAAACGGCGAGAAAAGAGGATGAAAAACGTTTGCTCATTTACGTGGGTTCGAAACTCGAGGGCTCGCGAGAACACTCCTCATCCTTTTCTCTCTCCGCCGCTCTCACTCTCTCTCACTCTCTCTCTCTCTCTCTGTTTGTTATTTGGAATGAGTGGAGAGCCCAGAGGAAACGGTACGCTCGAACACGGGTCGGTATGCTCGATGGAAGTTTTGCCAAACGGGGAAGCAACCGCAAAACGGTGTAGAGAAATTCCCCCTCCGTCCCTCTCTCTCTCTCTCCTCCCTTTCCTCCCTCTTCAATCAGAAGCAGAATCTGCAGGTGAGCGTGAGAAACGATATTTTTCGAATCATTCGTTACTGTTTGGCATATATTATTTTTCCGCTTCCGTATATCTCTTCCATTCTCTGCTCTGATATTTCTCCATCTCTCTCTCTGCGGTTAGCCAGGAAAGATATTGACCGTAATAAGCGGCCGACTCTTGCATAATTATCACGGAAAATCGTGACGCTGCGGGGGCCAACACAATTTCAACCAAGTTTCTCGTTGTACATTTTTTTACGCGCCCCGACGAGGTATACATATATCTATGTATATATATATTTATTTATTTATAGCAGGAAGGGGTATGAAGAATTATAGCGATACATTTTTATCTCCATTTTTTTCATCCGTTTCAACTCTGCACTTTGCGAGAGAAATGTTTTTTCCAGCTTGTTATATACCCTGTGTGTATGCGCCTGTGTGCGAAGGGGTTTTCATACTTTTGTCACTCTGTTCTGGATCTGCCTGTGTCTCTCAACTTTCTATTACCTTATGCACCTATAAATCGACTGAAACAATAGCGCTTAACTTCGAAAACTTTGTGTGTCTAATCGTACGCCGCTACGTCCTTTTGTTTGTTAACAGTACGGCGCGTATTCGTTGATATTTTGAGAGGCTTCGGCGGCCACGTGAATTCATCCGAGAGCGATTTCGAACATTGGCAAAAGACGGTAAAAATTCCATTAAAATTCCATTACGTTCACCTTCATTTTGCTCGCTACAACCGAGACCGCTTTCTGTTACATCGATGTATCAAAATTGCACGCAGACTCTCTTCCATTCAATCCATTGAAAAACTCTTCACCCTCTCACCGTCCAGCTTCTTTGCATTACATGCGCATTCTTCGCTACACTGGCGAATGGATATACATTTATGCGCATGAATTTCTGCACGCAGACACTCCTCGGGAGAAAAATACAAAATGTTTTCCGTCATCCATATAGCAAGGAATGAACTTCGTCTGGGTACATGACAACATGGACATCATATAGTTTGTTTAATCGATTCAATTATCGAACACTACGATAAACATCAATTTATTTAAGTTAAGCGAAATAAATGATAGAAAAATGATTTCCAAATTACGTTTGATATATTATTGAATGTGATTCGGTATGTTCAAGACATGTCACGTTTGTGGCAATAGCAAATTATTCAATATATTCATTCAATTAGCCTAGATGGCAGATGGATGAAAGGTAAATGAGCGCTCGTATCGGAGATTGGATAATTGATGAAAATAATTCAAATTTCAATTTCGATTATTTGATATGTCTAGTCCCCTTGGATTTTGATTAAAGCCCGGTCAGTATACGGTAGGATTGCCTGACACGTTCACAAACGAAACCAAATCTCTCGCTATGGTCCCGATAAACCTCACTGGCCTACCGCAAATGTTGAACAGTAAATCCCAAAAGACGTTCCCGGCATGTCTGTGGATTGGCTTGGCCAAGGTGTTGCTATGCCACTTCCGGGAAATCCGCGAGAGAGATAGATATAGAGAGAGAAAATGAGAATGAGACACGCATACAAACACAAGCCGATCATTCTAACAGGCTTAACCGAGGCTATGCTGGTGCACGGACTGTCGAGGTCGGTATTCACCGTTAAGGCTTAACCTGTGTGGTGAACGCGAAGGACTGGGTTACGAGAAAGGAATCGATTGCGCAACTAGGCCAATGATACCAACCATCCAGTAGGTACTAATTTTCTTCACCAAGGACGCGATCGATAAGTTCTCGCGGTTTTACTGAACGCTTCTGTAAGACCTCCCGGTGTCAATGCCGAAATAAAAAATTCCCTTATACGCACGATTTTCTATCGATTATATATACGAACGTGTAAAGGACGCTATATCCATAAACGATGGTATATATAGTATGCAGGAATAAAATCCCATTTTTGGCACCCATTTACCAAATTGGAAGGGTATAAAGTGAATTTTTCATCGTTCGCGAAACCGTACTGCAGGAGCGTTCGAAAAATCAGGATTTGATGTGAAAGGGTGTTATATAGAGAGCCCGGAGATAATGTATATAGCTTATAGTGGAAAGGGTAAATGGTGCACGAAGTATTGTAGAATCGATATAGACACTGAAGCAGAAGGAAAAATAATTAAGTATTTATTTGGAAATGTGAATGACGAAAATGTTCGATGGTTTAGTGATGAGTGGCAAAAAATACACGGATAAAACGGTACAGCGGTCTTAAAAGAAATATAAAAAATTCATTTTTTTAGTTAAAAGCAGTTGATACGCTGAAATCGCTAAAATTATCTTTTCGATGCAATTGAAACTAAAAGAAATGCAGTTTTCGAATGTTTTTTTCAAAGATCGGCAAAAGCACAAAAGCATTCTTCTTTCATTTGTTCACAATTTCTTTATTACTAATTATTTCATATAAATGACTTATAGCATTTGGAACTGTATACGTTTATTCTATACTGCATAATGTGTGCTTATCTTTCTTTTGTGATCCATGAACAAAATCTTAACAAACAAATGTAACGAAGTAAAGTTCCAATCGTTACTTTATGCATCACTCGTTACATTTAATTCTTTTCATCCAATGTACTGGAAAATTTATCATTTACATGATTATACAGTCGACGTATGTAGTTATAAATAGTGGAGGTTACTAGCGTGAAATATTAATAATAAGCAAATTATAAATCAATGAAATAAAGAATTCTCTTTTCAAAGTAACGAGAGGTGCTCATCTCTGATTTTGTTGTCTTTTACCACAGCTTAAATGACTATCCGATCGGAAATGTTCCCCGACGGACAATTCACACTGTGTCTGTTTCACGTTCGTTTTTCCTTTTGTGAAAATCTGAGGGTGCAAACCGACCAATACTTACAGTAACCTTCTACTAACATATAACGCAGTGACACTCACACAGTGATATACTGGCCAACTATACAGGGTGACAATTATAAGGCGGCCATGTATTTTTTACCGCTTTGGCGTTGAAAAATCGGGGGGTTTAAAAGCGGTTTCCGAAGGATTTTGGATGCGTTTTTCGAAAAAAATATGTCGCTGATGTGAGACGTACCGATCTTGAGTAACGAGAAATTTTTGTTCGAAAAAAAATTTATTAATGCTTTTTTATTTTGGAACAATAAAGTTCATTCAATTCTGTACACGAAACGCTGGTCGCAAACTCGTTTCGGGGTTTTTATCGTGCAGAAAAATAATGTTGAACTTGCATATTTTGTGAGTGTATCCGTTTTTAATTTCGAGAACAGTAGAACAACTACAGCAGTAGTCATGTTGGATCATGTAGTCTCTGTCTGATTTGACGTCGGTCGGAGAGTGAGGTTCAGAAGGTCATGACTATCACGACGAGAAGTGACATAATGCTGAAACTTGGGTCCAAAGAAAATTAAATACAGCAAGACCGGGCAAACGTAGCTCGACCGATCCTTTTCTGATTAACGATTTTGCGTGAATATAAGGTTTTCGCGCATCGGTCCATTGCGCTTTCACAAGGCACGTTCACTGCAAAATGTCCGGTTTGTCATTGGTTCTCGTCGCCTTTTAATTAATGCCCATGACGTGAAACGTCTCCGTGTATGAAAACCTTGTCCATACGAAATTACATAAAGCGAGACGGCGAACGTAACTCGACCGATCCTTTTTTCATTAACCATATCTCATCTCGATCGAATCGTTTTAAGACCATTCTGAACACTAATTTTACAACCATTCCGAAGACTAATGTTGGTCTTAAAACTAGTGTTCGGAGTGGTCTTAAAACTAGTCTTGAGGATGGTCTTAAAACTAGTCTTGAGAATTGTCTTAAAACTGGTCCTGAGAATGGTCCGAAAAGTAGTCTTCACGATAGCTGTGAAACTAGTCTTGAACATGGTCTTAAAACTAGTCTTTAGAATGGTCGTAAAATTGACCTTGAGAATGATCTTGAATCTAGTCTTCAGGATCGTTGGAAAACTAGTCTTGAGAATGGTTTTAAAACTAGTCTTTAGAATGGTTGTGAAATTGGTCTTCGGAATGGTCTTAAAACTAGTCTTGAGAATGGTCTTAAAACTAGTCTTCAGGATAAGTACTAGTTTTCGGAGTAGTCTTAAAACTAGTCTTGAGGATGGTCTTAAAATTAGTCTTGAGAATGGTCTTAAAACTGGTCTTGAGAATGGTCTTAAAACTAGTCTTCAGGATGCTTGTGAAACTAGTCTTGAGGATGGTCTCAAAAATAATCTTGAGAATGGTCTTAAAACTAGTCTTCAAGATGATTGTAAAACTAGTCTTGATAATGGTCTTAAAATTAGTCTTGAGAATGGTCTTAAAACTGGTCTTGAGAATGGTCTTAAACCTAGACAAGTTTAAACAGCATTCTCAAGACTAGTTTCACAACCATCCTGAAGACTCCAAACCTTCTGTGCTGTGAGTGTGTGTGTGTTGTGAAATGTTCTTGGGCGAGAGTATTTACTAACTATTACAGCAGATGTTCGAATTGCTTACCTTCCACCGATTGGCAGTATGCTAATCTCAGTTCAAAGGAACCTCTCACATTCCTCAACATGTCGTCGGTTATCAAACTCATTTCGTCAGTTATTCTTTGTTTCAGTTCTTCGATGCCCACAGGTTTCGTTTTATAAACCCACTCTTTCAAGAAGCCCCATAAAAAAAGTGGAGTGGTCCACTGCACAGACGATCCTTCAAGCCACCAGTTTCAATGAAACGCTGAATTGTTCCAATAACTGTAGATTATGAAATTGGATTTCGTTCATTAAAAGTTGTGTTGAAAAGATCACGTGTCTCGTGATATAACCTCTGTTTATCTCCTCTCATCATCAACAGATAAATGCGTTCTCTTTCCGACAACAAAGCCATTATTTACTTCTTGCAAAAAAGGAGAAAGTCAAGTTGACGAGCGAAAATATTTTTCTCGCGAAATTGGAGACAGAAGAATTGGAGAGAAAATTATTCCTCGTGACAAGCCTTTGCGCGAAAACGTAAAATATCCGACCGGAAAGACCGTATTGGAGCTACGAATACAGGGAAATGAAGACTAGCGAGCATGCGATATACAAAGTTGTTAGGAAAGAACATTCGTCGTTATGCAAGAGAGGTTCGTCGTTTTAATGTTACAATGCTTCTCGCTTCGATACAGGTGCGGCGCGTGTACAGTCCGGGTGCGGCGAGGGCGCGGGTCGTGCCCGGCCTGAGCGCGACTTGTGTGCGGCTCGCGGGCAGCTCGCGCGCTTAATGTGCGGCCTGCACGCCTGAGGTGCGGCCCGCCCACCTAATGTGTGTTCCGCACGCCTAGTGTGCGGCCCGCGCGTCTGATGTGCGACCCGCACACAAGCCGCGCTCAGGCTGGCACGACCCGCACCCGGACTGTACACGCGCCGCACCCGTATCGAAGCGAGAAGCATTGTAACATTATAACGACGAACCTCTCTTCCATAACGACGAATGTTCTTTCCTAACAATTTTGTGTATCGCATGCTCGCTAGTCTTCATTTCCCTGTATTCGTAGCTCCAATACGGTCTTTCCGGTCGAGTATTTTACGTTTTCGCGCAAAGGCTTGTCACGAGAAATAATTTTCTCTCCAATTCTTCTGTCTGCAATTTCGCGAGAAAAATATTTTCGCTGGTCAACTCGACTTTCTCCTTTTTTGCAAGAAGTAAATAATGGCTTTGTTGTCGGAAAGAGAACGCATTTATCTGTTGATGATGAGAGGAGATAAGCAGAGGTTATATCAAGAGACACGTGATCTTTTCAACGTAACTTTTAATGAACGAAATCCAATTTCATAATCCACAGTTATTGGAACGATTCAGCGTTTCATTGAAACTGGTGGCTTGAAGGATCGTCTGTGCAGTGGTGCACTCCACTTTTTTTATGGGGCTTCTTGAAAGAGTGGGTTTATAAAACGAAACCTGTGGGCATCGAAGAACTGAAACAAAGAATAACTGACGAAATGAGTTTGATAACCGTCGACATGTTGAGGAATGTAAGAGGTTCTTTTGAACTGAGGTTAGCATACTGTCAATCGGTGGAAGGTAAGCAATTCGAACATCTGCTGTAATAGTTAGTAAATACTTTCACCCAAGCACATTTCACAACACACACACACACACACTCACAGCAGAAGAGGTTTGGATTCTTCAGGATGGTTGTGAAACTAGTCTTGAGAATGCTCTTTAAACTTGTCTAGGTTTAAGACTATTCTCAAGACCAGTTTTAAGACCATTCTCAAGACTAATTTTAAGACCATTATCAAGACTAGTTTTACACTCATCTTGAAGACTAGTTTAAGACCATTCTCAAGACCAATTGTAAGAGCATTCTCGGGACTAATTTTAAGACCATCCTTAAGACTAGTTTTAAGACTACTCCGAAAACTAGTCTTAAGACCATCCTCAAGACTAGTTGTACACTCATCCTGAAGACTAGTTTTAAGACCATTCTCAAGACTAATTTTAAGACCATTCCGAAGACCAATTTCACAACCATTATAAAGACTAGTTTTTAAACTATTCTCAAGACTAGTTTTCCAACCATCTTGAAGACTAGTTTCAAGATCATTCTCAAGGTCAATTTTACAACCATTCTAAAGACTAGTTTTAAGACCATCCTCAAGACTAGTTTCACAACCATCGTGAAGACTACTTTTCCGACAATTCTCAGGACCAATTTTAAGACCATTCTCGAGACTAGTTTTAAGACCATCCTCAAGACTAGTTTTAAGACCACTCCGAAGACTAGTTTTAAGACCAACATTAGTCTTCGGAATGGTTGTAAAATTAGTGTTCAGAATGGTCTTAAAACGATTCGATCGAGATGAGATATGGTTAATAAAAAAAGGATCGGTCGAGTTACATTCGCCGTCTCGCTTTATGTAATTTTGTATGGACAAGGTTTTCATGCACGGAGACGTTTCACGTCATGGGCATTAATTAAAAGGCGATGAAAACCACTGACAAACCGGCCATTTTGCAGTGAACGTGCCTTGTGAAAGCGCGATGGACCGATGCGCGAAAACCTTAGATTCACGCAAAAAAAAATTATTTAAGATAAGACAAGCGTATCTTTCACCTCACCTTCACTGATAAACGATGCCGAATGATCCTTCATAATTATTCGATAAAGATACGACGGCTATCGTTAATCAGAAAAGGATCGGTCGAGCTACGTTTGCCCGGTCTTGCTGTATTTAATTTTCTTTGGATCCAAGTTTCAGCATTATGTAACTTCTCGTCGTGATAGTCATGGCCTTCTAAACCTCACTCTCCGACGGACGTGAAATCAGACAGCGACTACGTGATCCAACATGACTACTGCTGTAGTTGTTCTACTGTTCTCGAAATTAAAGACGGATACACTCACAAAATATGCAAATTCAACATTATTTTTCTCCACGATAAAAACCCTGAAACGAGTTTGCGACCAGTGTTTCGTGTTCAGAATTGAATGAACTTTATTGTTCGAAAATAAAAAAGCATTAAAAAAATTTTTTTCGAACAAAAATTTCTCGTTACCCAAGAACTCACATCACATCAGCGACATATTTGTTTCGAAAAGCGCATCAAAAATCGTTCGGCAACCGCTTTTTAAACCCCCCGATTTTTCAACGCCAAAGCGGTGAAAAATACATGGCCGCCTTATAATTGTCACCCTGTATATATTTTATAATATCTTCTAATAACTCTAGAATCCTACAACCAATTGGTCGAACGGAATAACGTTTCGTATTCTCATATATACGAGGTCTCTTCAAAAAGTATCGCGAATTTTGAATTTCCGCGGGCTACGTATATTCGATTTTCGATTTCTTTGTGGCGTTAGGTTGGTACTCATGTCCCTCACTTATCCTGAAAAAATCGGCCATTTTGAATGTTTAGTTAATTGTTGACAGCTGTTTTGGTTAGACGTGTTCTGGCTTTTCTTCGATTTTTGCCTATTCCAAAAAAGCAGCTTCCATCGCGATAATTGAGCTTTGGTTTCCACGTCATAACCATAAACCCATGATTCGTCACCAGTTATGACCCTCTGGAGCAAATTTGGGTCGTCGCGGACCGAATCCAACAGCTTCTTAGCAATGTTAACGCGACACTGTTTTTGTTCGAAATTGAGCAATTTTCGCACGAATTTCGCGGCGGCCCGTCTCATGCCCAAATCATTGGTAAAAACCGAATAGCACGAGCCAATCGATATGTTTAGTTCCTCAGCAACGGTGATTCGACGATTGGCCAATATTATTTTCTTCACTTCATCAATGTTTTCGTCTGTTGTTGATGTGCTCGGGCGTCCGGAACGCATTTCGTTGTTCGCATCTTCTCGGCCCTCTGAGAACATTTTGTACCACCGATAAACGTTGCTTTGGTCCAAGGTAGCTTCACCATATGCCACAGTCAACATTCGGAATGCGTCCGCGGACCTAATTTTGTTTTTTCACACAAAATTCGATACAGATTCTTTGATCCATTTTTAGGAATAGGCAAAGATCGAAGACAAGCCAAAACACGTCTAACCAAAACAGCTGTCAACAATTAACTAAATATTCAAAATGACCGATTTTTTCAGCATAAGTAAGGAACGTGAGTACCAATCTAACGCCATAAAAATATCGAAAATCGAATATACGTAGACCGCGGAACATCAAAATTCGCGATACTTTTTGAACAGACCTCGTATACACGAATCTACACAACGTATATGTATCGAGTGGTACAGTTAGAGGTCGTAGTACAAGGGGTGCGTCAGTTTCTCCATGTAGTGGTATATATCGGGGTGGGTTCTAATGCTATCGATTTTGGTGCTTAGCGTAATGAGGATTGACTAAGCGGAATAACCCACCCTCGTGCACACGGGGTAGAGTTATATTCCGAAATAAGAAAAATATTCCATTTTACATATGCACCAGTCAGAGGGGTTACTTGGTTCTGTCGGTTCAAAAATACACTCATTCGGAAACCCTCAAAATGTTATGCTTTTTATAACATCACCAAGTGATATTAAGATTGAGTGAAATTTAAACTTCTTTAATCCAGTTGCAAGTCGGATGTAGGGACGAACTTCCCCCCTTTTATTCGCTTCAATTTAAAATATCCGCGAATTTCCAAAACATTTGTACATTAATTGTCGAGAAATGTAGGCACAAAGTTGACAATGTTGAAAAATCTCTAGGCACGCTGCGACTTGGTTAATCAAGCTGAAAATCAGATTCAACCCCTCCGTATCAATCAGTCTTATAATATCATGTACATAAATGTCCGTAAAGAACTTTTTTCACATCTCACCGTGGGTATATGAAAAAATCATTTGATAATAACTCATCGATAATAATTCAACCCCAATTATACAATAGAAAAAAATGTTCACCATGTTAACTATAAGAAATCACTCAATAGAATCTCTTCTTGTGACATTTGTGAATATGCTTAACAAGTTTTGCACATGATTCATCGAGTAACAAGGAGTCAGCCATTTTTTTAAACATTTTATCTGAAACCAAAAATTTATGATAATACAAAATATTTTCTGCATATAAGTTTTCGTTGAGTTTTGATTTAAATTGAGGAAGAATATATCCGCGGAGGAATCGTCTATCAATTCTGTACATTGTGGCCATAAAGTTATTTTACAATAATCGAACTATTGAAAACTTGGAATATGAAGACTAATTCACGCTTCAATTGATATCAGATAGGGATGATGTTTCTTTCGTCGAATTTACCGAAGCATTTGCATCCCTCCACTCAATGACTTTCGTACAGGGCCATATACAAGTGCTTCGTGGAATACGAAAAGGAATTATCACTTCGTGAATATTAACTTCTGCTATTCCGTGGGCGCCATTAGTTCCAGTTACCACGCGGAACTTGATTTCGCAAACGCATAATATACGATATACCGCAAGGAGCCGTGTGTACGGCGCAAGGAGAAATTTAATTAATATAATTTACCTCAAGCGTGCATGTTATTAATATACTCGATCGGTACGCATTATAAATTTAAGAACAAAAAATAGATAAACTTTAAAGAAAAAGCCTCCCGGCTGCTCGCGACGAGACTGATCACCCGCTCGCAGAAAGTTCTCTCATCGTTGTACCGCGCGAAGACTCTCGAAGGCTGCCAGAGATGCCGCAACGTGAGAGACTTTGTTGCTCGTATCACCGACAGAGGGCCCTGAGCTGTGAAATCGAGGAAGTGCGATCCCGGCACATCGTGACTGCCCCACGGCTGTGTACGGGACATTTCATGCCAATTCGACGAACGTCTTTTATCATCCTGTCTCCAAATGAATTTTCGAAGTGAAACTTCTTTTGGGAAAGTATTAAACTGTATTAAAAAACATTTCATTTGGAAGTGTTTATTTTTAAATTTAACACTACCTTTGCAACTTTCGAATTTTCCTTTTTATTTATTATGTCAATAATTATGGATCTAATAATTCAATCAAGTTATCATCATAAAAAACTTAAGAAGTTCCACTTCAGTCGCGTGGGGGTTCCACGTGCTAAATTTTTTTTTTCATAATTGCTGTTCCACCCTCAAAACATACTCAATTTTTGTTCTTTGGGTCAAACATTTTCACGGCCATTATTTTCTGTTAATCAAGTGATAAACATCCTATCTAATTCTTTTCGAAACAATTGTTAAAATTAGTTTGACAGACAACGATCATTTCGAGGCAATCGAGGGATTTTAAGGAAATTTTTGAAATATTTTTCATAAATAGTTTGACAAAATTCGATATGTTTTGTAGAGAATTATCGCTAATCAGGTAGGCATATAATAAAATTTCACTCCAGCGTTAGAGGGAAACATTTCGTAAATCTTCATTTTTCCGAGAAAATGTCAACTGTAGTGAGAGGCCGTCTCGAGACGAGTACATCTCTCTCTCTCGTCCAATTGCATTTGAAGTCGTGGCCTAACCGTTTCCGCAAATCGGAACATTCATACGAGATCGCGTGATCGAATACAATTTAGTCATTGGTCAATTTTGGGAACGTCTAATCGTTTCCAGAACGCTCTATGACACCCACACACACATAAATAAACAAAACTGAAAATCGCATAATGATTTCGAAGAAGAAAGAGACGATAGACGTACGAAATATAGTAAGATTATTATGAGGATACATAAATTCCCTGCAATAGTAAATGTACTGTACGAATAGTCGTAGATTTCTTGAAATTTTGTGTGTATTCTTAAAAAAAAAAAAATAGCATTCCCGTTGTAAATGGTTGCAAAACATAATATTGTATATTTTTTTCTTTTCAAAAGATCATAAAAAAAAACTAGAATTTTCTATTATTTATTAGTGTCATAAAGTGTGAGGGCACAAATTCGAAATTGTCGGTGTGAGACAGTTGAGTCGAGTTGTTACGGAATGCATTATATACAAGTGACCATATTTATAAAATGCGCGAGTGACATCAGTTTAAATCGGGCATACGATATTTTGCATAATAATTACTATTACGATGACATAGATATAATCGTAATTACTATGCAAAATCTGAAATCACAGACGACTTGTACCAACGTATCGTCACATGACGTATACCGAAGTGTCACTGCGGATTTTCTATAATAATCTTGAGGGGGTTCGACAGAACGAGGCGATTACTTTCATTACACTCGGTAGCGCGGTCCACGCAGTAATCCCAAAGAGAGAGAGAGAGAGAGAGAGAGAGAGAATGAGAGAGCACGTTGAGTTTCAATTGCCCGCCGGGCTTCATTATTGATTCCTTGGAATAAAAAAAAATAAATTAAAAAAATTCGACGTGCTTCGTTCTAGCGATCGCTAAATCTGTCGGGTAGGATACGAGAAAGAGCGCACAGAGCAAGCGGGACAGCATGTGCAAGGAGGGGAAAATGAAAAAGAAAAAAGGATTGAAAATAAAATTTCTACGTACCTATATACAGGTACACGCGGGAGCTTCGGAGCCGAAATTCAATTTATAATATGACAGGAGCTAATCGATTTTAAAGTCGATTCTTCATTCGCCCGTTGAACCATACACAGACGCGCAACACGCGTTTGCATCCGACTTTTTACGTATTATCTCGGGGGTTGGGGGGGCAGGCGTAAAAAAAACGAGATTTTATTATTTTATTTTTTTTCTATGTCCATCGGACGGGAAGAATCCGTAGAATTTTTGCGATTGAAAATATTGATTGCATATTGTTTGCTTTGCCGCTAGAAGCGAAAAGAATTGCGCTTTTTTTTTCCTCCCACTATCGCGCTTATGTAACGCAAAATATACACACGCACGGACACATTTTTATTTTTTTTTGTCTCAAGAGGTGCTCCTCTGTGATGTACCGTCTACGATTTTTCGATCGGACACAAGCTCCTTTGTTCTCTTTATTTGTAATTCTTCGCGATGGAGTGAGCGAGACAGGATAACGAGGAAGGGGGATACAAAAGATGTCGTTGGAGTAATCAAAACAGTGAAAATCTTGGAAAATCGTTTGTGAACTATGTGGGTTAACGCTGTTTCATTAGTTTAGGAAGCGAAAAAAAAAAAAAAATAGAAATAGTAATTCACCACATTCGACGCACTGTCAATGACATCACGGTTGGGGTGAATCACTTCATCGCTTATTCGGCATATACGGCATCGTTAACCGGTGATCCAAACGAACGGAATGAAAGGGTTCTCTCAAGCTTTACGAATATATACACCCTCGAGGAAACACGTTATTACAAATGATTAGAGTCTCCGCCTTGAAAATCAGTGAGTCTTTCAAAAACCGTGAATGGGCCAATTATCAGAGACGAATTCAGAGGGAGAAATGGTGAGACGGAGGCAGAGAGAGATTGGCCAAGTCAGTGTATTGTGTATATCCGAGCCATTTTTAATTAGTAAGAAAGAGAACTGGCTCTCAGTAGCATCTAAGACGGATGCTGCTCTTCAGAGTTGACGTTCAGAAATCGTAAGATCGCTCGTTTGTGGCATCTTCAATCGCATTTCTATCGCCGAATTAATTAGCGAGCTTTTCATGACGAAAAATATATATATGAAGATTGCAATGGTTTTTTTTTCTCCACGGTACGTCAATCTAAATTCGACGTATACAGGGAAAAAAAATCGTATGAATAACAACATTTTTTGGGAAAATGTACAATTTCGCATTAATTCGTAATTTTCCTTCTTTTATAAAAAACTAGCTGACCCGACAGACATTGTCCTGTCTGAGCTATGAATATCCAATTCGAATTATTTATTTTTATAAATAATTTAAAACAAAATTATTTCAAAAACATAGTGTTTATTGTAACTAAAAATAAAAAATTGACTCCCTTAGTGTTTCTGTATAAGCATGTATACTACGTGTTAGTCTATCAAAACTTACCAAAAATCGATATTAAATTAAACTTTTAATATCAGCCGTGATTGCGGTGAACTAATTGCGATGAACAAACACTTCTCAAAAAACTCACTCAAAAAACTCACTCAAAAAACTCACTCAACAAACTCAAAACTGGATAAACGTTCAGATCGAATGGACTGTGCACTAAGAAATGAATAAATGAGATTTTTGATCGATAGATGCCGACCGATGCATCTATTAAATCACATTTGCTTCGCGGGAACTGTCAAACGCGCAAATGTTAAATAGTCGTCAAGTTTTCTGAAATTTTCCAATTTTCTGCGCAATTTTCTTAATTTTTCTCCCCGTTAAAATCTTCTACACGGTATTAAAAAACTTGAAAAAAAAAAGATGAATGAAATCGGTAAAGTAGTTCTCAAGTTATGGCGTGACCAAGGGAAATAGGGATTCACTTTTATATATATAGATATTAATGGTTTTTCCTGAATATCGGTTCGTACAGATTTTGATGGAAAATTAATTGGGCATGATTTTTCTTTCGAAATACATATACATATATATATCGTTAATAAGCTTGCGCGAACAATTTCTCCGGAGTTTCAATCCATCTCGATCCAACTTTAATGGTTCCCCATCGTGTAACACGCTCATCATTATTACCGTGAATCATGCTTGTGTTGGACCCATGTGCGCGCGCTGGTAAATGTTCTACTCTGTCGCGCCAGCTCTTCATTCCCTTAATTTCACGGTAATTCGTTTTTAACGCGTTTAACATTCGGCAATTGCGAGCTGTCGAGAACTTGCATTGAATCCAATCATCTATCAATGTGTGAATATGTGTTTGCGCCCGCGCACGTTTTTGTGTGTTTGTGTGTGCGCGAACGAACATTAGTTCGTAAATGTGCGGTTGGTATAAATCAAATAGTAACGGATCGCGAGATATTTAAAATCCTCGTTAAAGTCTCGTTTCATTAAATCGTTTCTGATACGAGAACAATGACATATCAAAGAGAAAAAATGGGGAAAAAAATATTTTGCCAAATGTCGTTTTCCGTGTTGTATGAATGAACAAAGCGCACGTCGAAATAAATGTTGTTTATGAGGGCAGAGAGACAGAGTACAAAATCATCTGTTGATGTACCAAATTATCTAAGACAGAGTACAAAATCATCACCACCTTTTAATTGATGGCGATCACTGAACGCTGTCAAATTACTTTGCAAAAGCGTTCCAAAGTGATCATAGAAGATCAATAATTGTCACGGCTCATTTCTGAAAGACGGTAATAAGTTCTGGAAAATTTAACAGGTCCATTGAGCTTTTTTACGAAGTGACAAGCTTCTTAATCTCCAGACACTCTAACTCACTACAAAACATAAATAGATTCCGAGCTGATATCTTTAATCGTGGAGCGTGCATCTTCAACCAAGAACCATATGGTCACAAGGATATTCATTTTTCTTCTGATGATGGATTTCCTTCACTGAACGCTTGCCAATATGAAAAGTCATTGAACGTCTACCAACGACAAATTTTTCGCGTCTTAATTTCAATATTCATACTTTAACCCTCTTAGGAGTACTTTAACTCATTATCTCCAAAAAAATGGAGAACAAAATATTTTGCCAAATGTCGTTTTCCGTGTAGTATGAATGAACAAAGCGCACAACGAAATAAATGTTGTTTATGAGGGCAGAGAGACAGAGTACAAAATCATCTGTTGATGTACCAAATTATCTAAGACAGAGTACAAAATCATCACCACCTTTTAATTGATGGCGATCACTGAAAACTGTCAAATTACTTTTCAAAAGTGTTCCAAAGTGATCATAGAAGACCAACAATTTTCACGGCTCATTTCTGAAAGAAGCTTATAAATTCTGGAAAATTTAACATCTCCATTGAGCTTTTTTACGAAGTAACAAGCTTCTTAATCTCCATACACTCTAACTCACTACAATACATAAATAGATTCCGAGCTGATATCTTTAATCGTGGACCGTGCCTCTTCAACCAAGAACCATATGGTCACAAGGATATTAATTTTTCTTCTGACCGTGGATTCCTTCACTGAACGCTTGCCAATATGAAAAGTCATTGAACGTCTACCGATGACAAATTTTTCGCGTCTTAATTTCAACATTCATGCTTTAACCCTCTTAGGACTACTTTAACTCATTATCGGATGTAAGATAGAGTTTATATCAGCAAATTCATCGTTGACTCCATGGTGTTTACAAATCTATCAGCATTCTGTACACTCAGACTCCGATCACAATTTTCTCGATGTTCACGAATCACCAAAAAGGTGGCCATCAAAATGGAACTTTTAACGAGACAACGTTCTCGTATTAATTCCGGCATTGTTTGATCATTTTGTCTACCTAAATCAACTTCCGTTGGTAGCCTCGAGTGTTCGATATATAAGAGCCAGTTCAGTTGTCAGGTCCTATCAATGTTTCGAAACTGAGTTAACGATAACTTTATTGTAATAAGATGACCCGGGCAAGTTTGGAAATGTCTCGCGAATGAAGGAATACGATAGTTTGTAGACCAGTTACGTGACTGGCTGAGGTTTGGTTTACGTGCTTGTGTGTGCGCGTCTGTTCCGTCCGTAAATGAGAGAGGGGTGTTGAAATCAGTCCAGGCATCGATATATGCGAAACGCGGTATTCGCTTGAAGATCATTCTGAGCTGGTGAGTCGTCATGGTTACGAACTCTACTCCCGGCAAACCTGCTCTATGTTGCCGGACATACCACCCCTATATCCAATTCACGATAGAGAGGGGAAGTTCCCCCCTCGAATGTTCGTGAAATGGTCAGCCAAGTATCGCATTTGACTTTACAACCGATATTCCATTCTACCCGATTGTTATGCTTATGGCCTTAGCAGCCTTCCCGACAACCACTCGTATATATGCCGCACAGTATCGCGGGGTGTTTTCCATTTTATTCTTCGAAATTGTGCTTCTACTACCAGAGTTTCAGATCATGTGTGGGTTTCACGATACGTTATTTATTTTTATCCGGCATCACCGCGATCGTCCTTATTATGCTAGCATTACCATTCTATGCGCCGTATAGACTTCTTGTTCATGAATTTCGAGAGAAAGAAAAACTCGAGAAGGAAAAAAATATACGGTTAAAGTTATAAGTTCACTGAGTCAGGGTTCGCGGTAAAATAACATTTTTTATTAAGTGTGGGAAATAGGGTTAGGACAGCGTTTTCTAAATGATTTTCATGAATTTTTTTATAGTATAAAAAATGAATATAATTTATTGAAACTTTGAGAATATTTTATATATATATGTAAGTATATACTATAAAATATTAGCGACCCCATATTGCAGGTCACAATCAGACTGAGCATTTTGCTTACATTCTGGAAGCCGCAATTTTCATCTTAAATCAAACGAGGTTGGAATTTATTTTTATTATATGTCTCTCTTCTATATGAACCTAAATGCTATAAAAAAAAATAGAAAATTGAATTTTTTACAGGGGTCAAAACAAAAAAGCATGATTTTTTGCCATTTTTTACAACCTCATTTGCAAAAAAAAAATTATTTCAAATAATGATAATATTCCGATTTTAGGTTCATATAGAGCGCAATACTATGAAGAAAGTTACTGACAATTTTCAAAACGATTGGTTGAAAACTTTTCAAACTGGCGTGACGCAAGTTCAAAAAAAGTCGTTTTCAGAAAAACGCGTTTGAAAAAATAGTACCAAGAAAAACAAGCAATATTGGGTCGCTAATATCTTCGGTGTTTTTCAAGGAAATTCTTCAAAAAATTCTTCAAAATTGTATAGTATATACTTAAATATATGTATAAAATATTCGCAAAGTTTCAATAAATTATATTCATTTTTTATACTATAAAAAAATTCATGAAAATCATTGAGAAAACGCTGTCTTAACCCTATTTCCCCCGTTAATGGCTTATAACAATAGAACGAGTCGGAATTATTATTTAAAATTTTGGGAATATTATTTTCAATAGTTTTACTAACAATTTATGAAAATAAAAAAAAATCGATTTTCTGAACCGTCTAACCCTATTTCTTCCCTTAACACAATAAAACATTTTTTATTAACGAAACAGGTGATTCGTAAAACCGAATGGGCAACCACTAGTATTGAAAGACCGTTCATAACAATATTGTTACCAAAAAATCACAAACATTTATTCTAAATGAACATGAACGTTCATTACCGAGAAATAATTATTCCTGATTATTTCATTCGTACACACAAATGGAATCCGTACTTTGCGGATTTCCGTCCGTACGGTTGTCCTTCTGTTGCAAAATCTTTAACTACTGAACGGTTTAACTTATCGACTTGAAATTTGGCACGAAGCTAGAGGTAAGGTCTTCCACAGATGGCACTCAAGTGAGTGGTAGGAAATCCTCAACGCATGAATTGATTTTGTTTGTCTCAAATGAC